>JAQFVV010000319.1:600000-1024021 GCA_028023455.1 Epiperipatus broadwayi
CAAAATAGAAGATGCAACTGTTAATTGTCCAAAAATAATTAAAGAGTTAGAAACACTATTGTTTTAATCTGGGGAAGGTATTTTTAATTAAAGTTTTACTTAAAATAAAATGGGAATTAAAATTAAAGATTCTCTTTTATAAACATTATTGTCAAATTTATTTCTAATCTGGAAATAGATTTGAATATATTTTTGGAATGTTATCTAACAGTTGCATCTTTCAAAAACAATGGACAAAGAAATGTAAAATTTCTATTAGATTAAAAATTACATTTGAGCTAGAGATAAGTAATTAAAAGCATTCCAGAAATACCTGGGCAGGAGTATAAAATGGCCAGATTTTAAATCACCAACAGATTAGTTACTATTGAAAGAACTTAACAGTTAACTGAATCCAAGCTGTTTTGAAATGTAAGCATAAAAATCTCATCAACTTTCTGACCCATGAGGGTCATCTTCCACTGCCATTATATCATGCTCCTGTAGAATGAAGTAAAAGCCCAACTGGAGAATTGTGGAATGCTGAAGAAAAGCTTGCTGTTATTTAAAAACCAATTGCCATGCATTAGCAGACTTTAAAATATGGACTCTTAAAATAGTGTAAGGTAAATTTTTAAGCTGCAAGTAAAACTAGTCTAACTAATCTCAAACTCTATTATCAAGACTTCTCCTAATGTATTATTTAACTTTATTTCTAATATATAATATGTAAATTGCTCTCAAATAATTTCTATAAATTTAATTCGCTCTCATGAGCCATAACTTTCTTTAACTCTGGTGCAGTCATTTATTTATAAGTATGTTTTTATTATTAATATGCCAATCTCAAGCAATCTGACAAGTTCAATTTCTAAAATCTTCTCTTTTTTAAGTAAACATTCATGAATTGAGATTATTAATGTTTCCTTAAAATATAATGTATTGTTAATTAATACACTCACCTGATTGTTTTTACAAGTCAAAATTTAGTTTATGTTTTAGTGTAAAAATTTATTTGTTTTAACTCACAATTTTCTACCCAGGGAGAATCTAGAACTCAAGCTAATTAATGCTCTCAAATTGTTTAAAATATTATTTGTTCAATTCTGAAAGGGTGACTTATTATTTGTTTTCTATATAACTGTTAGTTTTTTATATACTCTTAAAATATCAAATACAGAACTTAAATATTATTGTTATTAAAAATCAATGAAGGTGGGATTGATTTACTTTAAATAGCAAAAAAGGAGAGGGTCAAATCTTAATGTATATTTTATTAAATGAAATTTAAATCTCTCTATATACATTCTAGTGGCATAACATCTTATTTATATAAATTATGGTATTCAAACTAGGGTCAATTATTTTTAAAGCAGTAAATATTATTCAATGTCATTAGTGACATTTACCCATACTGCTTTGTGATTATATATATGTGCTTCTTATTCTGGGGGTTAAAAGTTCAAACCCATAGATTTCTTCTCAAGCCTTTTCTTGAGGATAGTTAATCTTCCCAGGACTGTTTATTTTGTATAAAAGGCCTCTGGTGGTGATTCTAGTAAGTCTGGCACACACTATGCCTATCCACTTTCTCTATATACAGGACCTGCATGTTGGTGACATCCACAGCATGCCTTATCCACTTTTCTCTAAGCACTGCCCAAGAAGGGGCCTTAAATTTCATTTCATTCAGAAGCCCAACAGTTTCCTGTTAATTATTTGCCATTATGTCAGTACCACCCAAACTTTGTATTATTAATATTATTTCTTTTGCTTATGACCTAATTTTAGTGCTGTAATAATGTTAAAATTGCACTCTGCTCAATATATATATATATTGTAATGGGCACATACATACGTTACATTGTTTTTTTTATTAGTAAACATGAAAAGAATAAAAGTTCGCAAATAAAACTTTTTTTTTAAGAATTAAAAATTGAAAATTAAAATTCTATACTAAACTCATATATATAAAATCACACATTTAAAAAAATTATTAAAATAAAACATTATTAAAAATAGAAAAGGTATTTTAAAAACAAAAACTTATAAAGATTTAAAGATAAAAATATATCTAAGTTTGTACAAAACAAAGTAATTAATGTTATTGAAAAAATGGAAATGATTAATTTAATTAGTCAAATGTAAACTAGCCTTGGGCATTTAAATGTATAAGCATGGTCAGATAGGAGAGAAAAACAATGGAATCGAACCTCAGCAAAAAAGACCATCACATCGATGACGTAATGTCCATTGGATCCTTAAGTTATGTATAAAAGAAGAAATTTGTAAATAAAAAGTGATTTTGGTTTAATTAATTAGAAGTTGGAGATGTGTTAAGTCAGAGAGTTGGAGGTGAAGGGATTGAAAGATGCACTTTCAATTCCTTCAGTTGTTATAAAAAAATGAAATGAAACATCGCTTTTCTTATACTGAGGACAACATGATCATCAGGGGATTTAACATGGTTTCCTAATGGCTTGCAATGGATAAAGAGGAATGTTTTAAAAATCGTAAGAACTTTAAAAATATTTTGAAACACTAATGAACATTTGAAAACATTAAGAACTTTAAAATATAAACTTTCCCTGTATTTAAAAAAAAGTAGAAATAAATTCCTATCTGACTAAAGTAAATTATTTGTTAATTAGTTATAATTTTATTTGATGTATTTCTTTTGTAAAATCATTTCCATTTATTTTTTTTGTTCTTTTAAGTTTTTATTATAATTTTTGTTTTTCGATAAATTAAACTATATAAATATTAAACTTAAGTTGGGCGTGAATGGCTATATAGATTTGTAAAGTTATATTAGGGGAGGGTAATCTTAGGTTATTTATTTCATAGTTGAATTAGGTCAATGGATTGGATATATTGGTGTAATTAGTAGATGTAGTACGAGATTTGCTATGGGCAGAATCGCTATTATAAGCCGCACACACTCATTTTGGCCTATGGAAGGAATTATAAGACAGAGACTGCATGTTCCTTTCTAAGGAGTTTTTTTATTGCTCTTATCATCAGGTAGATGTAATATTCCTATCTGATGAGAGGCAATTTCTTCACTTAACCAAATGGTGCTGTTGTATTCATATTACATTGAACACATCGATATATCAGATGGATTGATGTTGGTTTAGCTGCAAAATTTATGGCCTAAGGTTAAATAAGGGATAAATATTTTCTTTTCAAATGCAATCTATGTAATCTATTCATACTCGACACTCTAAATAAAAATGCATTAAATTTAAGTTGGGTATAGACGCTTGCATCGGTTCATTATCTGTTAATTATGTTTTTGGTTTTCATATTTGATCAAAATATATAGACATTCAGTAAATACTGATATCTTACAGTGAGTATCTAAGATGTATTTATTTTGGATGTCTTTTAAGTTATTGGTGTCTTGCGGCATCTTACAATGAATGCCAATGGGTCTCTTGTATTCCCTCTGCAATTGATGTATCAATGACTTTGTATTTTGATCAGTTATGTTTATTTTGAAATGTTTTTAACCATGTAATCTATGTAACCGATCTGTACTCAACATTATAAAACAAACTTTCATAAATCTATCTGTGCAAACTTAATTAAAATGTAAACTTATAATATTACAAAAACTAAAATGTAAATTTAAATTCTAAAATCAAATTAAAATCTAAAATAATCATACTAAAATAATAATGTAATATTTTAACACAGCATTATGCTGTTGCACATGCGCTTTGAAGATTTTAACTACAAATAATAATGTTAAATTTTATATATATGCACATAAATAAATGTTTGTATGTTAATTACTGGCAGTGGCTTATTTTATTCTTTTTTTTAAATATTCTTAGATAAGAATTTATTGTCAATATAAATCTCTGCTGTTCCACTGAGCTAGTGGCAATGGGCTAACGACCAGAATCAAAATATATAAAACAAAAAAAAAATTTTTTTTGACTTATGTATCTGCCTACTATATAAATTTTCTAGGTTCAAATGCCTAGTGGCGCCCTGTAGTGCAGATTATGTTAAGGCATCTTCTCTGGATCGTTATAATATATAAATGCCGAATATTATTAACTTTATTAATTTATAATGTTATTTCAATCTTCTTATAGAGTCCAACCATCGGGAAAATAATGTTTTCTTCTTACCAGTGCTAATTAACAGAATTTTCATTAAGTATTTTTGTCATATAATCAAATAACTTTTCAAATGTATTTTATTTATTTTCATGACTGTAATGGCATGAAAATAGTTTATGTTATATCTGTAATGAATCCCAGAATGTTCCCTGAAGTAATATGTTAGTCACCATGTTTCAGAACCATAAATCAAAGTGTTAATGGCAATACAATGTAATTCATTTTAATAGTTGTTTGTCATTTTAATATTGGACCCACCAAAGATGTGTGTTTATAATATATTATTTAGCTAATAAAAGAGCATATGAGAAATAATAGCATGAATGACATTATGTAATTATATACCATTTGGTCAACCACTTGCTCATTCACGCACATACTAATGTATGCAATTAATTTATAAATGTATGTATACATAATTTGCCATTATATTAAACTATATTTTTATTGTCTGACTTATTTGAGTAGTTCAAATTCCTTTTTTTCCACCTCCACTTTGCTAGTAAGCCAGATTAATAATTAATTCTCATGTGCCATAATTGTTATGTTATCCATTAGGTGTTTGATCTAGGGCTTAGGGAGTGAGTTCGAATTCAGGCTGGTCCTGATGTAAATCTCAGGCTTGACTGGGTTTGAAATACATTTTGTGAGTTCCAGCTTATGTTAGATGGATAAACATGTTTTGACCGGTACAATATATATATATATATATATATATATATATATATATATTGTATAAAAATATATATATATTCAGTTAGGTATATATATATATATATATATATATATATATATATATATATTGTACCTAACTGAAGTTTCACTTAGTTCCAAAAGGAGCCAAAGGTTATCTTAGCTTAATCTTTTGGTTTGAAATTGTCTGATTTTTAAAAAAGTAATAATGATAAAATGAAAATTAAATTAGTTAATGACTAAAATAGGATAATCTTGTATTGATTGTAATCATTATTGTATATTATAGAATTATGTCTAAGTATTTGAAAAAAGATATATGAATTAGGTTGGTAAGAGATGCTAAATAATAATTGGAATTTTTTAAAAAAAAAGATATCAGAAATAGTTGTCAGTTTGTAAGTAATATTAAATGTATTATTGTGTAATCCATTTTAATGTCTAAAGAATGATAATTAGATATTATAAATAAGTTGGAATAATTAAGTAATAAATTTAAAAAAAAAATGATATATAAGTTTTTATTAAAAAATAACAATATTTGTTATTAGCTTTGTAGTTTAACATTCCAGTATAAAAATTATTTAGATTAAATATTTATTAACATTCTATTGTTGTAATTCTAAAAATAATTTTAAACAATTAATGTGAAGCCCAGATGTATGTGAGTATGTGCATGTACTGACATGGAAACAAAAAAAGGAATTTAATTCCATATTGTTTAAAATAAGTAAATAAAACAAATATGTGGATAAAATTATTTAAATGAAATATTTATGGGTCTAATAAAGAGTATAACTTTAAATGTTATATTTATTACTATGGGTTGGATAAAATATTAAAAAATTATTGCACAATATTTGTTGATAAAATTTTGACTTTGCAGCTGAAGGTCACATGGTATGGAAAGATAATATTGATTACATCAGTAAATTGGTTTCACAGCTAGTTTGTCAGAATATTAAAATTTAATAAAAATAGCTTTTATTGGTTTTTAAATAAATTGTAGGAGGATGAAAAATTGTGAGATAAATGGAAAATCTAGGGGATCATTCAGTTGCTGATCTTATTTTGATTCAACTAGATTGGATCTTAAAATTTTGTTAATAAAAAAGTAATTTTATAAAACTTTATATTTGCTAAAAAAAATAATAATAAAAGTATATTTAAAATAATTATTTAAAAAATCGTCTTGTAAACATGAATTGCTGAAGCTAAAAGTAAGGTATTCCATTTTCTGACAAATTTTCATTACAATTGAGGCTTTAAAATTTACGGTAAAAACAAAAAATACAGCGTCTCATATTTCATTTACTTTTGATCTATTCATTTTTCTTTATTTAGAAGTAAAACTTAAATTATTAAGTATTGTTATGACTAAAGACTTTATTGCATTAGAATATAGTATATCTCCTATCAAATTAAAAATACACGTGGAGAAGAAATTTAAAAAAAAAAGACATTCAAACATTTTAAAATATTAAAATGGAAATGCGTTAACGTCTTTATAAATTAGAAGTGACATTAAATTTAATACTTTATTACTTAATATATATATATATATATATATATATATATATATTAAGTACATAAACGTATATAAATGTTAAGAGCATATATATATATATATATATATATATATATGCTCTTAACAGAATAACGTTTCTGTGGACAATATGTAGTTTAAAATACTAATTCTAGTTTATGCCAACAGTATGAAAAGAATTTGTTTGGAAGTAAAACTTTAAGAAAATTAAAAAATATTGTTAATGAACTTCTCTTTATCAAATGCATACTGTTTTGTTATAATTGCCAGTACTTATAAGTAACCTTATGACCGTTGATTTTTGCTTATAAATGGAGGAATGTCTTAATTATAAAAAAGAATCTACTCTTATGTTTAATAAATAAAAGGAAATTTGTTTAAAAAAAACAGAAATACATTTTAAATATTAAGAAACGTTTAAAAAAAGAGCTCTATTTAAAAAAAAAATGCGTTTATCTAAAGAAAAATAGTGAAAGTTAACTAAAAATATATATTATAATTATTCCGTGTTTGAACCTAGGATTATAAATATAAAAACATGTACTCAGCTGAAGAATTTATTGTTTTTTCAATGCCGGCTTATTTTACTTATGCTTATTATACTTATGCTACTCAGTTGAATAATTTATTTTCCAGTGCCAACTTATGTTTATGCTGACGATGTTTTATTATTTTAATATTTAAAATTATCTTTAAAGATAAAAGAAAGTGAACGTGTTTATATAAAGAACTACTGAACATTTTCGTTTGGAAATGATTGCCATGTATATAAATGTATTAGTTGAAGCTTCAAATTCAAATAGATATCTTAACCTGGATAAATTGTCTACACATTATGAAATGGAAAAATCATCACGGAGTCGAAATATGAACTTGAATTAATGTATTATTATTTTTTATGGTCTGCTTTATTGGTTTTTAAAAAAATGAAACCGTAAAAATATTTATGCTATTAAATTTTTATGTAACACTTTTTGCATAAATATACAGGTAAACTAGAGTTATAATTTTAAAACGAAATATGTTTATCTAATGAGCAAATTCTTTTTGCCATTCTTAAGTAGATTTAGTTTATTTATCAAGCATTACACTAGCTAGTTTCTATTTAATAATTTTATTATAGAGATTTAAATATCACAGTTTTATTTTCATATAAATGGGATGTTTTACTCAATTTTATTTTAAATTTACTTGAGAAGTTTATCAGAGAATATCCATTCATTTGTTTTATGAATGTTATATTAAGAATAATTACAAATATTTTATATTCATCGAGAAGTAAATATTCTTGCATTTAATTTACCATTTCAAAAGTCCACTAGTTACTATATTTTTAGCATTTAATATTTTGTTATGTGTGCATTGTGCCTTGACTAGAATTTTATATGCATTTAAGTTTAAAGTATTTTCCACAGTAGTCAGTTGACACATAGTTTGCTTTGTTGGTTCGAACATTGGATATATGTTTTGTATTTTATAAATTTCTTGGAAATAACTTAGTAGTTTAAGTGAAGTATATATCTTGCTATTAGTTAGAATTTGTTAGCCTCAAGAGTTAGGCTTAATTTATAATTTTGAATATGCCTTATGGAGTCGAGGAAATCCTCCATCCTTATTGTATTTCCATGATTTGATAGTGCTTGTCCCCAAAAAGAAGGTATTGTTTTGTATTTTTCAGTGATGATGATCACATTTATAAGCATTGGAAATCCCACGAGAGGATTGTTCTTTTCTGGTGGGTGTTCCTGTTCCCAGATGTACTGTAGATGAATTCCAGACATCTTCTTTTCTGCCTCGAAGTTAGGTATTTTTGGAAGCCACCACATTTTTTTCCAGCTCTGAGGAACCTAGTATTTTATATTTTTTGCCTATCATTCATGATGACTTAATGCTAATTCCACCACAGTAAGTGATGTTGCATTTGTTTTAGATTTGTGATGACAAGATATGCTTGTTTGAGGAAATGTATTTCTTCAAGTAGTTGTAGCTAATTTAAGGCTCATAGGTATATCAATGTTTGAATTGTGTTGCTATGATAGTTTTATCACACACAAGCTAACCAACAATAAGTTATATTTATTTTAAAGTATATTAAATATGCATATTGTATAAGTGGCAATTCGCACATAATAATTTAACATTTCATCCAGGATTTTGCCGCTGGATTTGTAAGTCTGTTACATCATTATCTTTAAAACATTGAGGGAATAATTTTATGTGGACTAAAGTTGTTTTAAAAAATATAACTGATCTCTGATGAATGATTGTCCCATACATTTAAGTTAGTTTTAATTTTAGTATTGGCTTAACTGATATAAAGATATATCTAGCTGTGATATTAGTTATATCCGTGAAACTAGTGATGATATTTTTAAAAAGTATTGTTGAAGATGCTTACTCCAACTTAGCGTTTGTTAAGTTGAGGAGTATAAAATTAAGCTTAGGGTTTTCAATATAAACATAGTTCTGTGTGTTATTCTGATTAGTAGATGACACAATAATGTTATTAATTAGTCCAAATAATTATATAAAATCTTAGTGCGGTATTGGCACTGTTTGTATTTCACTATATTTATAAACATTTGTTCTCATTATTAATAAATCAAATTATTATTATTTCAAAAGTTTTGTTTGTTTGTTTTACTTTTATATGAAAATATATTATTGTCTTGGGTTCCAAGTTCATAAAGTCTTTAATTTTAAAGTTAATGAATCCACAAGTATATTCAAAGTTAATTAAATAGAGCTGATATTGTGTTGAAAATTAACAAACTATGTTAAAATAAATGATTCTCATATTGAATCACAAATACAGATAATTGCATTACAGCAGATGCATAATTAAATACTTAGTTAAAAGTTTATTTTTTAAAAATTATCAGTATATCTTTCAGCGTAAAGATTATGCAATATCAGAATAATAATATTAGTACTTCAGAAGAATATTTTAATTAATATTATTTTAAAAGCTGCACATTATCTTATATTTATTGCACATCATCTATCATCATCTTAAATCTTATATATTTAAAGAATTCTAATCCATTGGCATTTGAGGTCTTTAGTGGTTGTCGGTGAGTATAGAAAGGTATTAAAAGTACCCTTGCTCTTTTCTTTGCTCAAGTAATATCTTAGATAATAGGCCATTATTAGTTTAAATTTAAATTGATTCACTAAATTTTGTGAATTAATATTTGTTTTGTTTATTATTTTAAGATTGAACATATTATAATTATTTTATGGTCATCTAAGATGTTACTTATTTATTTATTAATCACAGTAATTCTTTGTTAGGCAACTTAACTTAAACTTTAATTTTACACAAGAGTTTTTTAAAATCCCTGACGTTATTTACTCTTGTTGTTTTAGTAAATATAATTCTGTAAGATAATCTTATACAGTAAAGCATCATAGGGCTTATTCAGAGAGTGTTTGATTGATTGGTAGGATTAATATGGTAATTATGGATTAGTGATTTTTAAATAATAATTGGTATGGTTTAGTATTAGATCATTATTAATATACTATAATCGGTATAGTTCAGCAGTGTCGGATTTGAGCTTTATTTGATTATACATCTCTGGATCATCATTTCTTTTCTTTAAATTTATTGTAACCCCATTGAGCCGAGTCGTTTAGAGTCTGTCATTTATATTTTATTTTATTTTATTTCAATTTTATTTCTCTCTCTTTTATTTCATCTTCTTCTTACATCTCTCTATTTCATATCTTTCCCATCATCTCATTTCTTCTCTCTTTCCATTATATATATATATATATATATATATATATATATATAATATATATATATATATATATATATATATATATATATATATATCATTTATATTTCTTTTCTCCATTTCTTTTCCCTGTCAATTCTTTTTTTTCCATCATTTATCTTTACCATTAACATTATCTTCATTGGCATTATCTCTCTATATCTCCCTTGTCATCTTCTCCCTTTCTCATTTCATTATTAGCATCTTCTTCGTACATCTCTCTTTCTCTTTCTTTTTCCCCATCTTATTTCATTTCTCTCTCCTTTATTTCATCTTCTTCTATATCTCTCTCATATCTTTCTATTATCTCAGCCCCTCTCTCATTTCATTTTCATCATTTATCTTTGTCATTATCATTACCTCTCCTTTATTCCATTTTCTTCTTCTCTTTTTATCTCTCTCTATTCTATTAGGTTACAATTGGTTTCTCTCATTTCATTTTTCTCATTTATCTTTATCTTTATAATATTCTCTCCTTTATTTCATTTTCTTTTTATCTCTCCCTCTATCTCTCCCATTTTATAAGGTTACTATATATATATATATATATATATATATATATATAGTAAAATTATAATTTATATATATATATATATATATATATATATATATATCAATTAAATTTGGATTTTCCTCAAAATAATGTGTATATAAAGTATAATTATAACCTGTGCTATATGGGTTCCTTGACAAAGTGTATGTTTCCAAGGTATTTTGGTGTGAGAGGTTCATCTGACTTCTGACATTATGGATAATTGATAGGATTGCAAACTTGATATAACTCATTGGAAGCTTCAGTTACCCCCTGTTCATCACAGGTAATCTGAGTTATTTAATTATTATTTACACACATATTATATTTTTATATAAATTGTTATTTTTGGATTAAACCATGTATTATTTTGCATTAAAATCGGATATTTTGACGGACTAGCATCTGCAATTATCAAGGCTAACTTTTGGTTTCAAAAGTTAACTTTGACAATGATGAATGCTAGTCCATCAAAATATCGGATTGTACTTAAACCTGACAATGGAGGATGCAAGTCTATCGAAATATCAGATTTTAATGCAAGATAATACATGGTTTAGTCCCAAAAATAATAATTTATCTATATCATTCAATGGTGAAAACATTATATATATATATATTCATTTCTTTTTTACTTAATTATATTTTTATCTATGTAAAAGACTATCTAATTTTTTGTCTTTGCAAATACGTATTTCATTTTAATTATGGATGATGTGCACATAAATTATGTGATGAATGAATAAAATAAAACATTTGATTATATTTATGTTATAAATGGCAAGAAATGGATGATTTGTTATTTTCTAAAATAAAAAAAAATTATGTAAAATGAATAATCTATTTTAAAGCTTAATTTTATTTAAAGTTACCTGTAACATTTTCTTCTATAGTAGGAAGAGTTATTTCTATATATATATATATATAATGTCCGTTAATTAAAAAAAACAATTGTATATATATTCGTAATATAAATAAAGTGTCCATTAAGTAATAAATATTATAACAACAAAGAAAGTATAACATGTATTATCTATTACACGTAGTCTTTCAGTTCACAATGGAAGCAAATATCACCAACTTAAATACCAGGATTCCTGAATTTTAACATTAAAAGTTTGTCTATTAATTATATTTGTTTTATTTTTATTTATGAAACCTGTCTCCTTAATTCTTCTTTAAATCTGCTTTTTCTCTTCAAGATCAAATGTAAATTTATACTTAGGAATATGTAAATATAAATTTAAGTTTGATCCTGAAAATGTTAAGATTCAACATAAAAAGAAAAACCATAATAAAAAAAAAAAAAAAAACATTTTCATAAACAAAAATGAAATAAATATAATTAATAGACAAGCTGCTAACAAGAAAAGTTAGAAATCCTGGTATTTGTGTTGATGACATTTGCTTTCATTATGGATTTCAAATTTAAAAGGCAGTTGAAGGGGATTGAGTGACCAAAAATATTTCTGCACATTGAACAACTATATATATTAGTTAATAACCATTACATTTATTATATATATATATATATATATATATATATATATATATAAATGTATATGGTTATATATATATATATATATATATAAATAAATAAACATTACAAGCATAAAGCTAAACTAGTCAATATAAAATCAAAACTACCCCAAAACCAAAATTAAACCAGACCAGCATAAAATAATATAAAAACACAACCTAAGGTTTCACTTCTACAAGCAGACTTCTCAAGTATAAAGAACTACAAAAACTGCACAATGTATATATAATATTAAAAAATACCCACAAATCCATTCACTTCCCATCCACCCTTAATATTAAAAGAACTCTTAAATAAGTTAATTGCTTCAGAATAATAAATTTTCAATAATAAAGACTCTTTAATTCTTCTTTTGATTTCATTTCTCTCAAAGAAGACAACTTTAGCTTCATCAAAATCAATAGTGTGTCCTGTATCTTTTTCATGGACATACAAAGCAGAACTAAGATATCTATTTTAACTCTACTTTTATGAACCTTTATTCTTTCATTTAAACTCAAACCACTCTGACCTATGTAAACCATATTACAAAATAAACACGATATAAAATATACTACACCAGCAATAGTCTTTCTATGAAAAACTTCTTTTGTATTATTTAATAAATTATTCAATGTAACACATTTTTTCCAAGCAATTTTCTTATTTCCAAACAATTTACTATTTCTACACACAATTTTATAAGAAGACAATTTAAATGGCAAAGAAATAAAATCATATTTTTCTTTAACGTTTACATCCTTACAAATATTACTATTAATTAAAATACTTTTAACAAATTTATCAGAGTATCCAACACTCAAGTAATCTTTATAAAAATTGATATTTCTGAAACAAAGCTACCCCACTAAAATTATTTAATTTAATATTCCTATGACAATAATTCCTTAAAGCAGCTACTTTATGAGATACAGACTGATAGCTATCAGGTTTAATTATAGATCTTAATTCTTTACTTTTAACTAAATGACTGCACAATAAACAATAAGTTTCTACATTTCTAATCACCAAAAGATCTACTAATTTTAACTTACCAAAATCTAACACTCCTCCTTCTAACACAAATTTTATAGAAGGATCAAAACAATTAAATTCATTTACAAATTCCTTCAATTTATCATTCTCAACTACAAATAAACAATCATCAACATATCTGACAAATAATTTTACATATAAACAATTCTTTTTAATAATAATTTCCTCTTCCATATAATTAATATAAACTGAACATACTAAAGGAGAAATAATATAATGTATTATTATTTCTCCTTTAGTATTGTCATAGGAATATAAAATTAAATAATTCTAGTGGAGTAGCTTTGTTTCAGAAATATCAATTTTATAAAGATTACTGAGTGTTGGATACTCTGATAAATTTGGTAAAAGTATTTTATTTAATAGTAATATTTGTAAGGATGAAAAGGTTAAAGAAAAATATGATTTTATTTCTTTGCCATTTAAATTGTCTTCTTATAAAATTGTGTGTAGAAATAGTACATTGTTTGGAAATAAAAAAAATTGCTTGGAAAAAGGGTGTTACATTGAATAATTTATTAAATAATACAAAAGAAGTTTTTGATAGAAAGACTATTCCTGATGTAGTATATTTTATTCCTTGCTTATTTTGTAAGAAGGTTTATATAGGTCAGAGTGTTTTGAGTTTAAATGAAAGAATAAAGGTTCATAAAAGTAGAGTTAAAAATAAATATCTTAGTTCTGCTTTGGATGTCCATGAAAAAGATACAGGGCACACTATTGATCTTGATGAAGCTAAGGTTGTCTTCTTTGAGAGAAATGAAATCAAAAGAAGAATTAAAGTCTTTATTATTGAAAATTTATTATTCTGAAGCAATTAACTTATTTAAGAGTTCTTTTAATATTAAGGGTGGATGGGAAGTGAATGGATTTGTGGGTAGTTTTTAATATTATATATATTATGTAGTTTTTGTAGTTCTTTACACTTGAGAAGTCTGCTTGTAGCAATGAAACCTTAGGTTGTGTTTTTATATTATTTTATGCTGGTCTGGTTTAATTTTGGATTTGGGGTAGTTTTGATTTTATATATATATATATATATATATATATATAATCATCAAAGTTATATATATATATATATATATATATATATATATATATATATATAACTTTGCATACTTATATGAATATGCTTCTTTCTTAGTTATTTAGTGGGCTTACTTCATTATCATATGCAAAAGATTAGATAAACAACAAAGTGAAAATAGAATAACACATTTTATCTACTTATATATTTATACATATATCCAGCAAACTATCTTTAAACAGAACTGTTCATTTGTAAATGAAAGCTATAGACAGGTTAAAAAAATTTTAAAATATTTACGTACTTTCAAGCTGATAGGAACAGTTTACATAAATACTGTTCAATAGAGTTGAGTTTTAGATCTAGTTTCTAGTCCTCCTACCCTTTACTGATGTTCTATTAGCTTGAAACCATGGTTTAAAGGTTGGAGACAATTTGAAAGAGATATTGAATTTTTGATTCTCTCTCGGCATTTTTGTAAACAAGCTTGAGTGGGCTATTGGTAAAGCCCCATCTGTGATATATATATATATATATATATATATTAATACAGATAGAAACATAATGGAGGAAATTAATCATAGAATTAAACTTGGTTGGAGTGCTTTTGGTAGAAATAACTTGATACTAAAAGGAAATATGCCTATGTGTTTGAAAAGGATGGTTTTTAACAAATGTGTTTTACCAGTTCTTACTTATGGATCTGAGACTTGGACCTTTAAGAGAAGAGCAATACAGAGACTTCAGACCACTCAAAGAGTATGGAGAGATGTATGTTGGGAGTAACAAGAAGAGATCAAAAACGCAATGTATGGGTAAGGCAACAAACAGGTGTTACTGACCTTATTGAAAAAATTAAAAGATTGAAATGGAGTTGGGCTGGACATATTGCTAGAAGAGATGATAATAGATGGACAATTGAAATTTTAAACTGGATTCCAAAAGATTGTAAAAGACCCAGAAAAAGACCACATGTGAGATGGATGGATGAAATAAGAAAATGTGCAAGGGTGTTGTGGAGAAGAGAAGCTAAAGATCGGAGAAGATGGATTAAACTTGGAGAGACCTTCATCCTGCAGTGGATTGACAATGGTTGATGATGATATATATATATATATATATATATCATCATATATATATATATATATATATATATATATATATATATATAATGAGAGTACATGGAACTATCACATAAGTATATATAATTAGTATATCCTCTTCATTATTATGAGTGTATAATGCACTCTCGAATTTTCAAATTTATAAGATCGCGTTTCAGTTCAAAATCGTGGAAAATGGAGGCTACATAAGCGCATTTTACATCCATCTTTTTTTATTTTTGTGAAAGGTAAGTCGTATTTTTCTAGCTCAAAAATTGATGATTTTATAACAGTTTTTGTAATCATGTAACTCTAATTTTTTTGTCTTTTTTTCTGTTTTTTTTCATTTTAAACGGAATTCAGATAACAGTAAGTTTGTAAAAGGGAAATTATGGATTGTTTTCTCCATTCAAGTGATGATAATACTTTTGCTGTCAGTCGGCCATATGATTTTGGTGCCTCGAGATCATCTGATGACATCTCTTTCAATGGTTTAAAGTCAGATTCCAGTATTTCAGAGGCAGATGTAGCGTCATCCAAAACAATGATGTGCAACTTCGCCAACTCCAGGCCCATCTTTCTGACCAGATCTCAATGTGTTGCCGATTAACATTATTGCACCATCCAATTTTATAAAATCTCACAGGCCCAAGATTTCCACCACTAGTGAGTATAAGATTTTAGATTTTTTCATTTATTATGTGATAAAAAATATTTGAAAAAAATATTTTAGAAACAAATTTGTGCTGAGCAGAAAAAAGCTCACGATTGGATCAATTTATCACATCGCAAGTTATTTGCATTTTTTGACATGATAATAGGCATTTCCTCCATATGTCCAGTACATGAATTAGATGACATATGGAGTTCTGATTTAAGAATTAGGGAATCATATTGAGCTCATATTATGACCTAAAATAGAATTTATTCAATTTTATCTTGTCTACATTTTAACGACAATAAAAAATGTCAGATGCTAAAAGTAAAGATTTTGACAGAATAAATAAAATTAGGTCTATTATAGACTACTGCAATGGTAATTTTAAAGCTGTATATCAAATGCATAGAGAAGTAGCAGTTGACAAAGCTATTACCAAATTTACTGGTCATAATAGCATGAAGCAATATGAACTCTTGAAACCAATAAAGCAAGGGTTTAAATGGTGAATGTGTGTAGATGACCATAATGGGTATGTGTCCCATATGAAGTTGTACATAAGAAACAGTACAACTTCAGATGCTGGCCAATGTCGGTGCTTTATTACATATTTTTTTTGCATTAGATATTTTACAAGTGTACAGTTAGCAGAAGAGCTATCTGGATACAAACTCAACTGTTGTTGCACACTAAATGAAAATAGAAGAGGTATCCAGACAACATCAAAGAACTGAATAAAAACTATAAAAATGATGAGGGAAGACTCACATTTTAATAGATAAAGACAGTGGTCTTCAATTTTTAATTTGGATGGATAAGAAGCCAATTCTAACGCCAAACAATGCTTATCCACCTTCTGGGGTGATACTATAAGAAGAAAACACAAATGACACATTATTCATATCCATGCCCACCTGCAATAAAAATTACAATTGGTACATGAGTGGAGTAAACTTGACCAATTGGAGACAACTTCAGTATGGTTGGAGGAGAAAGACTAACTGATGGAAGATGCATGCTTTTTGGCACTGCTTTGATACAGCTGTTGACAATGCATATCTTCTGTACACAGAATATATGATTAAAAACAGAATAAAGTGGATACACCTTTACTTTTTCAGAGAACCTTATCAGATAGCTTAATGGATGGGTTTTCCTCCAGAGCAAAAGAGCAGCATGTCATGTTGTACCACATCTGGCTCAGCATACCATTGGGAAACATAACCTATCTAATTTTTGTAAACACAACATAACAAAGAACAAGTTATATCATCTGCCTAAAGAAGAAACAGAGACATCAAAGTTTTTTTTGGCTGCATGGAGTGTAGACTTATCACACTCTGCCAAAGTGTGCTGAGAAACTGTTTTATCATTTACCACAGTGAGAGTATGGTAGGTCATACTTCTCAGATGCCTGACCAGTCAGCTTCTGTAGAAGGGTCAACATCTCCTATGTTGATGATCATCAGCAGCTCTAATTGGTAAGTTGTATTTGCATTTGAATCACTATTATTTAATTACAAGCTATTATTTTGTAGTAATCATTTGATTTTATATTTTAGGCAAATTCTGTATAACAAGATGAAGTGTTTGCCATAAGCTGGCAGAGTAGGATTAATAATAAAGATGATTATTATTAATATACTACATAGCACTGATTCTAACCCTTTTTTATTTAACTGCACCGACTATGGAGTCTGATGTGAACCATTATTTGTGCAATGCATTTAGCATTAACTTTATAGATAACATTATCTTTATTAGCTTTTTTGTATTATATATAATTTACATTTTGTTTGGTTTTTTTAATAATTTCATATATAATTTTAATTATGATTGCTTTTTTAATAATTTTATGTGTAATTTTAATTTTGTTTGCTTTTCTATTATATTTTATTTATGTATGATTTCTTTCTTAGATTATATATAAGTTGTTTTTATTATTTTGTTTTATTATTTTATTTTGTATATAGTGTTTATCACATCATAGATAAATCCATTTTTTTTATTTACAATACAAAATGTTTTTTTTTCTCTTATTTTTCTCTAATATAAAAATTAATGCCTAATTTTTTAATAAATTACAAACTCTATTGAAATTCTTTATTATAATATTCAAACAATACTAATTATTGATCAATATTAACTTCTGTTATCAGGAATGTCATATTCGTTGCAGACCACTGTATGGAAAAACATTTTGGAGGGCTATTAGAAAAAATTAAAAACTACTGATATTCTTATTCTTTCAAGTGTGAAGTAATGGATTGCCTGAAGTAAGTCATATTATATATAATATTATGGAAATTCAATGAGAAATGCATATAACTTATTAATAAAAATATAATTTCAACTTTTAACCATAAAAATTAAGATTTTATGAAATACTGTGAAAATAATTTTTAGAAATATTAATTTTTAAATTTTTTTTTATTTCTTTGAATATCAATGGCTGTTTTTATTGTCATTACATTATTTGATGTTATAACTTTTAAATAATATAAGTTATGTCATTTTTGGACAATTCAAAGTTAATTATTATAAAATTTGTGGCTTAACATATTTTTTTAAATATTCAATATGGCTGCTTATCAGTATAAAGGATATACATTAGTTTTTTTTATATATAGTTGTTTTAATAAAATTAAAACAATTCAAAATAATTATTTTTCATTCATTTATATAAAACTTTTGTTTAAAATAATAAAACATATTAATTAAGATGTTGACATAGAGATACACTTAAGGTCAAGTCACAGCTTAGCAACTCATACAAAGAAAATGATATTAAATTCAATGATTGATTATTAATGTAATTAACAATTATAGAATATAAAAATTATGAAAACCAAATGTTATATGCAGTACATGCCATTGGAAGTTGATTGTACTATAAATATTGAATTAGATAATTTATTAAGGAATTCTATGTTTTGTTGATGTACTAACCATTACATACAATAATTTTATTGTGTTTGGATATAGAATCTTTTTAAAAGATAGAATAATAATTTGAATCATTTGCTTAGTGATAAAATTTTTATTAGAAAACAAATCTAATATCACTCAAATAGAAGTGTAAATAAATTACTCTTTACTAATATTATTCGTATTTTCAAAACTTATACATTTTATTAATTAGAAAAGCTTATAAAATCGTTCTAATTTGGAACTCTGAATAAATTTCTTCAGAAAACATTTATATATTTAAACCAAAAGTAATTTAAGATGATTATGCCTATAGAAAAATATATTGGAGTAAACAGCACTTGTCATAGGATATAATGCTATTGTTTTAACCAAAGATAAATGTAACTACTTATTCCTACTGAAGTGCCTAATGATATAGAAATTTCATTTATATAATTTAAATGAATCTCCAATTGGTAGTGCAATCATTTGTGGAAATATGTCAACATCATGCAAGAAGAATGTTTTGAAACAACTGGGTATTTTGATTGCCTCTGCAATGGTTAATGACCAAGAAATAAAGTACTTTATTTTTAAGAAAATATCCATCATCTTCAGGAATTGTCATTTAAAAATATTTAACTTTATTTCCTTAATTACTAAAATCTGTCTCCCATTGGAATAATGTATTTAAAAAAGATTAAATGAAGAGGAATAGAATATTATAAAATCAAATATTTTTTGTTATATATTAATGAAACATAGGTCTTCTATGAAAGTGACATGACTGAGGTATGAACTGAGATATGAACTGAGGTATAAAAGTAAAGTTAATATAAAGATAAGATTTTACCATACTTTATATTGGATCTATTCATGACAAGACAGAATTTTATTGTTACTATGTTAATTAATATGATAATATTTGTTTATTACTAGTAGTGTAAATAACTGATATCTTGTATAAATGACTTTATATTTCTTAATGATGCCTATACACAGGAAAGGTCTCATAAAGTCAGAATTCTCTCACATGGATTGCATACTATGAAATTACTATTTATTTGTATATGAATTAAATCAAAATTAGCTAGTTTAGCATTTTTATAATTATTTTTTGAAAATTATAAAAAATTGTGTATTATGTTATAAATTATTAGAATATGTTCATGTTATGAGATACATATCTACTATCCGGAATATAATAATGTATTAATTATTTAATATTATAAAATAGTAGAGATATAAGTAAAGCACTTATGATAATTTTATTTGTTAGATGAAATAAATTTGAATTGTTATTTATTAATAAATATTGTTAAAGTTTATTTTAAATTTAAAGAAGTTTTTAATTTATTTATCCATTTTATGAAACCAAATAAAGTTGTATATATATATATATATATATATATATATATTTATTTATATATATATATAAATATATATATATATATATATATATTGAACCGGGTTGATTTCCGATTCAGGTGTTTTATTACTAAAATTAAAAAGGGATAAACAACTTCATTTTCATTAAATGTCTAATGCTATATTATTTTTATTATTATTTAAAACACATATGTGTTTATATGTAGAATAGATCATTTTCATGTTTATACAATTGATTTTAAAATCGGTTTTCTTTCACTACTTTGTTTATAAAATTGGTTTTAAAATAGTTTACTTTCACCACCTCTTTTAATCAATTTGATTAAAAACAGGCAAGCTTGCTAATTATATATTCCTGTTGCTTTGATTTTAACCATTTTAAGGTTAATTCTAAAAAGCGGAGATTTAATTGTATTGTCGTTTTGTTTCAATAATCCCTGGTTGGAGTTCTTAAATTAGATTGAGCAGGAAATTAATATTTGCCCTGCCTGAAATATAGAAAATGACACTAATAAAAGTTTTTTGTGGAAAATGTAGTGAGGAAAAGATAGCCCACCAATTTTTAGAGAGAGGAGATTATTAGAAAAGGACACTTGGATTATTACCTGCTGAGAGTCACACCATTTTGGATAGCAGTTCAGACATTTAATTCCTGCTAAAAACTTAAACCATTATCGACAAACTTCATTACTGTGCAAGATGTCAAAATTTAATGCTATGAGTTTTGCCATCATTAGAATGTCTTGCTAATTTAAACAAAGGATGGACACATGCCTACCAGCTCTCCTTCAGTCATGCCATGAGCCTCTAAAATAAACAATGCCTCTACCTTGCCACTGTTAAAAGATCTGAAAATGAACTAAAGATAAATGTGTGCACTCTATGCGAACTGTGCTTTATCATAAGATAAATTTTCTTTTATTCTTTCCAGGGTAAATTTTTTTTCGTTAAATCTCCACTCAATCTAATTATAAATCTGTATTCATAAATTAATATTTAACTTCATTTTGATTAGCTATATTTATTCACTTTTATTGTACTTTGTCATGTGTCTTGGAATCTTAGTTTTAAGATTCCAAGTTTGCTTTCAGTTGCTGTTTATTGGAGAATGACATGTGAGTTTTTCTATTTTTATGCTTACCTGTAATTATTTTAGTAGCCCAAATTAATTTTAAATACGGTGTTTGCGCTTTTGCAAACCACCAAATCTTTTGGCTGGTGACTTTATTTTCATAGTCTTCGTTTCTTATATCTGTGAAAGTGGAAAAATTTTTTAGCCACCAGCAGGAAGAAAATATTTATCCCTTTTGTAAATTACAGGTGAGAAAGACTTTCGCTACTAAAGTATTTATAGCTTTCCTATTTTCGTACTCATGTGCACTGTCCAATAGATTTATTTTGTATTTCATTGTATAGCTGGAAATTTGTCAGAGTGTGTACTCACAACTTGTGTCGTAAATTTATTTTTAATTATAATTATTGGTAATTCATTTTCATTAAATGCTGGGGCAGATGTAACTGATTTTCTAATGATTTACTTGTCTCCTATTGAGGCCATTAATTCTTAGATTAGTTTTGCCAATTGTTTGGTTGGAGAGTCGCCAGTTTTATTT
Organism: Epiperipatus broadwayi; assembly: GCA_028023455.1. Lineage (NCBI taxonomy): Eukaryota > Metazoa > Onychophora > Udeonychophora > Euonychophora > Peripatidae > Epiperipatus > Epiperipatus broadwayi. The sequence goes on from JAQFVV010000319.1 coordinate 621,944, forward strand.
GTTTGTTTTTCATTCATTCTGAAGCATATTTATCGTGGTTCTTGAGATAAATCAATCATCTTTGCTTTGGATGTAGTTTTAAGATGCAGCTTCTACTGGCATATGACATTTTGAGTCCTGACACATTTTAGGGGGGGGGGGCTAGAAAAGCTTGCTGGCACTGGTTTCATTGATTTATTTCAAGAACATATTGTTTTTATACCTGTGAATAGAAGGGCCAACAATTACGTGACTTCTCTTCTGCTGAATGAAATTGCTTCCTCCCTGTAGAACTCATTATTAGAGGTCAGTAAGTCTGCTAGAGCAATGGGTTTAGTCTTTCTAGTACATGCCTGAGATAACCCTATTGATTTTCATGTAAACTTTTTCTTACAAGTTATTTTGCTCATAAATAAATGTTAAAATTTGTTTAAACTTAATTTGGCTGACGTTTGTCTTTGTACTTTGTTTTCTCAACTGTCTAAACAATATTTAAGATATCTTGTTTCTTCCTGAGCTTAGTTCAGCACATTTTGGTTCACATATCCTGTCCACCCTTAAAATAAATGTCTAGTTCGAGTTTTGAACTAGTGGCGCCCTCGTGGTCGGTATATGCTAATCTTAAAGCTTTCTCCCATTACATATATATTAATTTTTAGCACATCAATGTGGAGCTTCGAGTTTTCAAGACCATGTGAGATTTTGTTTAGATGGTTGAGAAAGATTTCAGGTACAGCAAGATCTATTTGGTAGAGGTTCGATTTTTGTTAATTATTGCATGTATTGTTAGAGCAGTTTGGTACAATGGGGTTTCGTCTTTTTTATATGACATAAATAAATCAATAACAAATAGCATTTTTTTTGGAAAAGAAAAATCTTTCGGAGTTGAATTTTTTTTTTTAAATTTAAAATTGATCATTGCCTTTTTGCATAAATAAATAGTGTTTTATTCGCTTTTAGATTTTTTTTTTTTTTTTTAAATTTGGATAGCAATTTAGTCTTGTGTAAAATGGAAGTTAAAGAAGAAGGCAACAGGGTGGCAGGTTGAGAAGAGAGCCCTGTTTCATTTAAATACCCTCAGATAGTAGAAAAAGAAGAGAGCGAGACAGATGATGATAAGGTTAATAGTAGAAATAAAACAGAATCAGCAAACAATACTGGAGGAGCTGAGAGCAGAAAGGAAAGAAATGAGAAGAGAAATGACAGGAAGAGTAGAAGAAACTCAGGAAGTACAAAAAAGTGGAGATGGAAAAGGATTTGAAAAATGAGAAGAGTAAAAAGAATCAGGAAGTAGAAAAAGTGGTCATAAAAATATAGAAATTGAAGTAGCACAGGAGAGTACTAGGACAGAGAGGGTGGAAATAAAGTTTGAAATAAGTAGAGAGTGGAGAGAGATAGATAGTGTGGTGGAGAAAAAAAATCTTGGACACAGTTATAAATTACCTCAAGAGGTTAAAAATTAGTGGAGTAAAATAACTGTTAGTTGTGAACAGGGATTTAAAACTAAGGAAAAGTTTTTGGAATATGATTTTAAAACAAAAATAAAAGCCATTTATAAAGAAATCTTATTCAAGGCACGTAAAAAGTCTGTAAGAAATGAAGTGTTGCCATTTACTAGTGTTGATAGGACTAAAAATAAAGTAGGAAAAGATGAAGAATTGGGAAGTTTCGTTAAGAAAAAGATTCAGGTATTTATGCTAGAAAGCAAAACAGAACGGGAAAAAGACAAAGTCATAAATTCTAGGCAAGTAAAATATAAGAGAAGGAAAGGAACTTATTTCAGAAAATTAATAAAAAGAGTAAAAGAACTGCCAGATAAAAGTTAAAGGTTCAGCTTTTAGCAATCAGACGGATTGTTTTAAAATGAACAAAAAAAAATTGTTAATGATTTATGAGAATGGATAAATGTAAGAAATGAAATATTGTTTTGGTTTTTCATGAGTGCGAGGCAAATGTTCAGCCAAATTTTTAGGGGTAGTTTTTAAAATGTTTATAGTTTTAAAAAAAAAGTTGCAGGAATGTTTTTTTTTTTTTTTGATCACGTGTTGAGGCAGTTGAACCGGATTGATTTCTGATTCAGTTGTTTTATTACTAAAATTAAAAAGGGAAAAACAACTTCATTTTCATTAAATGTTTAATGCTAAATTATTTTTATTATTATTTAAAACACAAATGGGTTTATATGTAAAATAGATCATTTTTATGTTTATAAAATTGATTTTAAAATCGGTTTTCTTTCACTACTTTGTTTATAAAATTGGTTTTAAAATAGTTTACTTTCACTGCCTGTTTTAATCAATTTCATTAAAAACAGGCAAGCTTGCTAATTATATATTCCTGTTGCTTTGATTTTAATCATTTTATGGTTAATTCTAAAAAGCAGAGATTTAATTGTGTTGTCGTTTTGTTTCAATAATCCCTGGTTGGAATTCTTAAATTAGATTGAGCGGGAAATTAATATTTGCCCTGCCTGAAATATAGAAAATGACACTAATAAAAGTTTTTCACGGGAAATGTAGCGAGGGAAATATAGCCTGCCAGTTTTTAGAGAGAGGAAAGAGGAGATTATTAGAAAAGGACACTTGGATTATTGCCTGCTGAGAGTCACACCATTTTGGATAGCAGTTCAGACATTTAATTCCTGCTAAAAACTTAAACCATTATCGACAAACTTCATTACTGGGCAATATGTCAAAATTTACCTCTATGAGTTTTGCCATCATTAGAATGTCTTGCTAATTTAAACAAAGGACAGACCCATGCCTACTAGATCTCCTTCAGTCATGCCATGAGCCTTTAAAATAAACACTGCCTCTATCTTGCCACTGTTAAAGGACCTGAAAATGAACTAAAGATAAACATGTGCACTCTATGCGAACTGTGCTTTATCATAAGATGAAATTTTCTTTTATTCTTTCCAAGGTAAGTTTCTTTTCATTAAATCTCCGCTCAATCTAATTATAAATCTGTTTTCATAAATTAATATTAACTTCATTCTGATTATCTATATTTATTCTCTTTTATTGTACTTTTCCATGTGTCTTGGAATCTTAGTTTTAAGATTCCAAGTTTGCATACAGTTGTTGTTTATTGGAGAGTGACATGTGAGTTTTTCTATTTTTATGCTTATGTGTAATTATTTTAGTAGCCCGAATTAATGTTAAATATGGTGTTTGCGCTTTTGCAAACCACCAAATCTTTTGGCTGGTGACTTTATTTTCATAGACTTCATTTCTTATATCTCTGAAAGTTGAAACTATAATCGTTTTTGCTTTGTAAAATTTTTTAGCCACCAGCAGGAAGAAAATATTTATCCCTTTTGTAAATTACAGGTGAGAGAGACTTTCACTGCTAAAGTATTTATAGCTTTTCTATTTTCGTACTCATGTGCACAGTCCAATAGATTTATTTTGTATTTACTTGTATAGCTGAAAATTTGTCAGAGTGTGTACTCACAACTTGTGTCATAATTTTTTTTTTTTATATAATTATTGGTAATTCATTTTAGTTAAATTCTGGAGCAGATGTAACTGATTTTCTAATGATTTACTTGTCTCCTATTGAAGCCATTAATTCTTAGATTAGTTTGGCCAATCATTTGGTTGGAGAGTCGCCAGTTTTATTTGTTTGTTTTCCATTCATTCTGAAATATATTTATCATGGTTCTTGAAGTAAATCAATCATCTTTGCTTTCAACGTAGTTTTAAGATGCAGCTTCTTCTAGCATATGACATTTTGGGTCTCGGCACATTTTTTGGGGGGCCTAGAAAAGCTCACTGGTGCTGGTTTTGTTGATTTATTTCAAGAACATATTGTTTTCATACCTCTGAATAGGAGAGCCAACAATGACGTGACTTCTTTTCTGCTGAATGAAATTGCATCCTCTCTGTAGAACTCATTATTAAAGGTCATTAAGTCTGCTAGAGCAATGGGTTTAGTCTTTCTAGTACACGCCTGAGATAACCCTATTGATTTTCATGTAAACTTTATCTTACAAGTTATTTTGCTCATAAATAAAAGTTAAAATTTGTTTAAACTTAATTTGGCTGACGTTTGTCTTTGTGCTTTGATTTCTCAACTATCTAAACAATATTTAAGATATCTTGTTTCTCCCTGAGTTTAGTTCGGCACATTTTGCTTCGCATATCCTGTCCACCCTTAACATAAATGTCTAGTTCGAGTTTCGGACTAGTGGCGCCCTCATGGTCAGTATATGCAAATTTTAAAGCTTTCTCCCATTACAGTATATATATATGTAATTATATAACTGAATATTTGCAAATACAATAACTAAATAATTAAAAAAATTTATCCACTTAGGAGCACTTTCGATTATCCCAGTAATCTTTGTCAACTAAATCTTTGAAAGGCTAACTTTCCTACAATTCTGTGATCTTAATGTTTGCTGCTTGTCTGTTAATTAAGTCATATTTATATTTGTATATTAACATAGCTTACTTTATTTTTCTTTTACTGTTATTTTTTCAATTTGCAATAATTTTACATTGTTAAAATTGAAGCCAAAATCATAAATACATGATTTATTATGCTCGTAAAAAACAGATGCTCAAATATTATTATCTACTATGCAATTTTTTTCTGATTTCTGAACTCGTTTTAATAATAGCAAGTGTTCTTTAGTTCTTTTTTCCAATGTTCATCTAGATTCACTTATATATCCACTGCCACACCTAAAGAACACTTGCTATTATTAAAATGGGTTCAGAAATTGAAACAAAATTGCATAGTAGATAATAATATTTCAGCATGTGTTTTTTACAACCATAATAAATCATGTATTTATGGTTTTGATTTCAATTTCAATAATATAAAAATATTGCAAATTGAAGAAAATAACAATGAAAGAAAAATAAGGAAGCTATGCTAATATACAAATATAAACATGACTTAATTAAAAGGCAAGCAACAAACATTAAGATCATGGAAATGTGGGAAAGTTAGTCTTTCAAAGCTTTAGTTGACAAAGATTACTGGGATAATCTAAAGCACCCCTAATGCCATACATTCTTGTCATTACAGCTGTTATTACTATGTGATTATTCATATTGTAGAAAAACATGGATGGGCTACTCACCAACATGCATTAGCCAGTGTGTTGAGTTTATTGGCTTTTTATGTCTAACTTTAAGATCAAGAAACACCATGGTATTTCTTCTCAGTTGCCTGATAAGGCAGAATGAATGTTTGTATAATTGATAAATATTTTTCTAATACATGTATACAATTATGACAGACAAAAATAAATCAGGATAATCCTCTCTAATTAAAGACTACATTCCAAAACGAAATTGAAGTTTTTATATCTAAATAATTCAACAATCCCTGCTACAGATCAATGTGTGGATTATTTTAAATATCTTAATTAAATCTTTTTTAAAACCATCGTATAAAAAGAATTTATAACATATCCATTTGAGCTAAAAAATAAAATATAAAAAAATCATTAAGGCAAATTAACATTGAGGCTGTATTCGTATTTGGTGCTTAATGTCTCATTTATGTAGTATGCCCCACTGTATTGATCTTTTCATTTTCTCTAAAATGATGCAAGATTGTTTTTTGTAACTCTTGTCAATCATCTGTAATTTGAACCCAGCCTTAACAATACACTTTTTACTGATTTTCATATCATCAAACGTATTTATTATTTAAAATAAGACATTTTTCACAATGGTCGCATAATGTCCCAAGAATTCCAAGCCCCTTTTCTTATACATTAATATATATATATATATATATATATATATATATATATATATATATATATATATATATATATATATATATATATATATATATAGTTCTTAGCAAATTCAGATATAACCATTTTATTTTGCTTTATTCTACCTATGGCCATGCGTGCTTTGTATCAGAACTCTTTTACAATGTGGTGGATCAGAAGAATAACTGAAAATCAAAGAACATACAGTTTATCATTTTAAACTTAATCTCCAATTCCCTATATTTTCAAAACTTTTGTATCTAAACATAGAAATATATAATACATTATTCCTGATATTATGGTGATTATAGTAATTTTCATCACAATACTTATAACTTCTATGATTTCCTATTGAATCTTTAAAGAAGACAAATTATTATTATATAATCTTTCATATAATATATGATCATGAATAAACTGCTTATCAACAGACATCTATGAAAATGATGTGTTTAATGGCTTTTTACATTTGAGTTTAAGATAAAAAAAAAAAACATGATACATTTTTCTTAATTGTTTGATAATTCTTACCTGAAATACCATTTGAGATTCCTTGAAGGTAGAATAAATGAGTCTGTGTAAGTGTTACTTACTTTTATAACAAATAAAACTCAATTATGACCCTTATTCCAGATTGAAAAATCAAGAATAGAGGCAATAGTTAATGACTGTAGGTGGAGAGTGCTATGAATCCCTTCATTGCAAACCCAGTCTGCCATTAAATGTTGATCTTTCACGTAGTACTTACAAATGCTGACTACTTTTAAATAAAGAAATATGGGCAAAATACGGAATATTGCTGAACTTTGTGAAGTTAGTAGAAAAGATGATTTAAAACTGGACATGTTATTTAATGCAAAGACATATATATAAGAAAGCACAGATAGAATAAATTTCATTAGAAACAAAATATGGAATCACAACAATGTAGATAATGATTGGTAAGAGTTCAAATCATATCAGCCTCTGCATATTAATTAAATATTAGTAATTGAACCATTTGAACTAATTCAAACTATATATGAAATGAAGCATGAGTCGCAAAACATTTTCAGATGTTTTTTAAGATGTAATGATGGCAGAAAGATCATTAGATAAACATACAAAACACACTAACCCATAGTACCTTAATATTTATGTGATCAATAGCTAAAATGTATCACTGTTGTGTATTTCGGGGCATTTCATTAATGGCTGCTGGATCGCATCTATACTGTTATTAGAAAAATCGTAACACACAAAAATATAATTTAATAAGACAAGTTTATTTATTCCGCAATAAAAGTAATTAAAAAATAAATAAGTAATATTCACTTCATACTTTCAAAAAGGTTATTATAAATGTCGCATGGATATAGATTATTTGCGCATGCACAGTGAAATAAACCTTCATCTGTATATCTGTGCATTACCATTTTCTTTTGGTTTCTTGCCCACAGATATTGTAACATATACATGCCAATTTCCTTATTATTTTCATTCAATCACTATTTCCTAGAATTAAATAATTCAACATATATCTACAGTTAGCCACACAATACAGTCTTGCAGGTTAATTTCTATGCCTGCTATACCTGCTATTATGGACTTACATGCATATATGATCTTTATTTATTGTAATTCTTTTAGTTTTTCAGATTTTCTATGATCTTATGTAAGTCTAGGTGGACACACATTTCTCCTCATGGTGAGCTGCTTTTTCTACTTGATCCAGTTATTTTATTGATGATAGATTGAAAATCAGTTATAGATTGAAATGCTTGTTGGAGTATAATTTTCAAATTAAGCAAAAGCTCACACATAAATATCTTGAAAGTGATGATGACTTGGACTGTGCGAGACACTGGAAAATCTGATAGAGTGGATATTTATTTCATAAAATTTTTTATCACATGTTCCAGTGGCTGCTCTATTTCAAATAATATTGTAATAATATTAATTCAATGCGGAAGTATGAAAATATTTAGCACTTTATTATTATTATTATTATTATTAAACAGTAATTAAAAGAAAAAAAAATCAAGTTATAATTCATCTAAATTTTGTAAACAATCTTTAAATATATTGTATTGTAATTTAAAATAACATAAAATAGTCCAGGTGGTTACCACTAGATGGAGAAATATTAATTTATTCATACTGTTTAGTTATTGACCCATTTAACACCATAATGCACTGTAATACAAGGTATAAGTAATATAACAAAGTTTGTAGGTGAGACTACTAAGAGAAGAAAATTGGAATAAGAAGACTTCAATTCTACACTTATAAAATAAAGTAAAAAGAAAAAGCTGAAAAGTAATAACCTTGTGAATTAAATTGAACAAAATTACAGGAGAATGTGGAGTTAAAATTATGGAATAAGAAACCTTAAGAAAACCTTGTATTATTTCAACACTATTTTCCATTGATTTTATAATTCTTAATGTGCATCCTGGAGAAGCTGGAATGACTGCTATCTGGATAATTATTTGCCTCAACAAATACTATTTCAAATGAAGAAAAATACCAGAAAATGTAAGCAATTACTTTTATTTTGTTTATACTAGTCAATTTTCAGATTTAAAAATGATGCATAAATTATTTAGATTTAAAAGTCAAAGACTAAAATGTTTGGTTTTTGTGCTCTTAAGTATAAAGCAGAAAAATACATTTGCTTCTAAATTGTCCTCTTTATAAAATATAATTCAAAATAATTTTGAACAAATGTGTGAAAATATCAAGTAGACAGATTTAAAATTTCATTTTTTTAAAGTCATATAAAGTTTAATTAATTTAAAAAGAAAAATGCATGAATTTATTTCTTATTCTTGTTACAGAAGAAAACTCATCTGCCCAATGGTGTTTCAGCATGAATTTGCTTAGTTATTGAAAATAGAAAAGTGACAGATTATTAATGCCAAGGATATCGTATTGATAATTGCTGACAGTTGAATAAATTCTTTTTTGTACTATTAAACACATATTAATTTTCTGAGAAAAATGAATAAATAAATATTTACTTTTAATCTTCATTGTACAACATGCATATTAATAATATTTTAAAATGTTTTAAAAATGTCAAGATCATTTAAAATTATTACAGATATTACTGTGGATGGAAAAACAAAATAAAGAAACCATTAAATGATTTTAAAAAGTTAAGGTTGTTAATTGTAATGAACCTATAAATTCATTTTAAGAAAAATTATCTACAGAAAGTATGGATAAACCTATTTTAATTGGTACACTTGGAAGTGTTTAAATATTGTCTCACTATGCTGACATCGATAAATAAATCAACAAATGATTGTAAAGAGTTTGTTTTAAAGATTGTAATAGATATACAAATTCAGTTAAGGAAAATTATCTATAAAAATGTGGATAAACCTATTTTTAATTATGCTACACTTGGAAAAGTGTTTGAATATTGTCACTATGCTAGCATCAAACGTAATAATCAATATATATATATATATATATATATATATATATATATATATATATATATATATATATATATATATATATATATATATATGCATTACTTAGGAATATTTGCTCATGATATCAGTTTTATTATCATTTTTGCTCATAAGGATGGAACAAACTTTGAACAAATGGGATAAAATCTAATGGGTGAAAATGTTCATTTATTTTTTTGTTATTTCTATGTTTGGTATTATAATAATCTTTTGTCATGTGTTATTCAGGGATTTTTTTATATATTTATTGTGGTATAAAATATATTTGGTAAGGATGAAGAGATGTATAAAAATATATATATTTATTACACATATTTTTGTTATTTTCCCAGTTAAAAGAAAACATAATATTAAATATCATTTATCAAGACAGATATATATATATATATATATATATATCTGTATATATATATATATATATATATATATATATATATATATATACCTCTCACACTTTTAAAACAGATTTTAATATTTTATTGAAGGGTAAACAAACAAACCCAAATTTGTCAAAGTTATACTCATAATGACCCAATTGTTTTATTATATGAAATAATTAATATAAGCATTTTTCATTTCTTAATTTTGCCTACGAATGAACATGTCCACTTTAAATATAAAATGTAGGCTGACCTTCATTGTTTACATGTATATGGCTTGCTATAACAAAAGTATAATTATTATTTTAAAATAATTAATGGGCATTTGACTTATATGTTGGTGGTTTGTTTATTAATACATTACTAATTTCTACATTGTAAAATTGAATATTTATGTTTCCACTTTTATTATTAGGATTATATTATCTTGCAATGGTATAGATAAGGATTCATGACAGCTTTCAGCTGATAGCTAAGTGCCACATATAATGGTATCAAATATAATATCATTAATATTAATATTGTGTATGGGCTGATGGTGAATCTCCCCTTACTGATTACATGAGAGGATGATATTGTCGAGGCTGATTAATAGTTAGTGCTTAGTTAGCATAGTTAATCTCAAGAGAGGATGATATCCATGGTCTAAATTCTATTTCCCTGTGATGAGGTAATGCCCAGACTTTTATATATATGAAAAGGTATTAGAATTGGCCATATTATTGTACAACTGTCATGTTGTTTTGTAGAGCCTCCCCTTATTGTTTGGTCCCTCCTGAGGTTATATAGTTAGTTTTCCACTGTGTATGGTGAAGTTTAGTATTTCAAAATCAAATAGCAAGGATAAGATAAAGTTAGATTAAGGGACACTGGTCTATCTATAGTGTTTGACTAATTGGAATAGTGTCTATGATTTTGTAGGATCTTTATCAGTTTATAAACAAACCAACCCAAACATACTAGTGATTGTATAACTTCTATGTGAATAAGCAAGAGATACACATAGACAATGTTGATTTATCTTCATCAAGCAGTGATTTGCTGATGAATCGATAAGATAGGTTAACTATTAAAATGATTAGGTTGTGGACATAGGCAATGTTTTGGTGTCATGTGTGCATTTGACTTCTGATGTCTGTGCCCACATTAATACAATGAATCTTTTTATAGTAAATGATAATAATAGCTAATTGTTCTGAATATGATAATTGTCCTTATCATATTCTGATAAATAAAATAGCTACAGTTTAATACACTAAATTATAACTTTCAGTTTTACATTTAAAAAGTTGTGTATATCCCAAAGACCTAAATACATTTTGTTTTATAATTTAAATGCTAATTTAGTTTAAATAAAGTTTAACTATCTTATTCTATAGGGTATAATAATAATAGAAACATAGCCCATAATGATAGTGATACTATGAATATCACTGTATTAATTTAACTGATATTATATGTGTGTAGTCAATGGGATAATAATTATTTTCAATCCCTGATTTTATTTAATGTATTCATCTTATTTCATGAAATGTGTCTGAAATAAATTTGTAAATAATGTAAATAAATCTTGTTGTGTTAAAAATTTATTTAGTTGTTTGTAGTTTTATTGCTAATCACCACACACATTATTATTGTTATTGCTATTGACATATCATCTGATTATATTGAAATCATCATCGATCAATATAGTATAATTAACTATGTGTTTGTATATCATAATAATTTTCTTAAGGCCTATAATTTATGAGCACATCTAAGGCATCATCACTTAATAATCAAAATATTATGAACCTAGAGTGCATATTATTTTGAGTGGTATACTAAAAGATAAATATTTAATATTGGCTTAATCAATTTATTGGAACCCACAGATCTATCATTCACTGATCTTGATCACACTGTCATCTTTACTTGAGAAAAAAATGTTGGTAAGTTATTGTGTTTGGCTTTTGAAGTGTTATTGTTATTTCTTGAAGCTTAAAGTTATAATTGTTAAGGAGTTTATAAAGTTTCTTTGAAATTACTAAGTATTGTTTGTTAATTCGATTTTGTCTTAAGAGCCATTTTGTGCATTATATTTGGGTAGTGGTAAAATCCCTTTCACTGACCCAAGTATATCTTGCATAACAATCTTCAAGTTGTTTAAACCCTGAGAAGAATAAGTTAGTAATTTGCAATGTAGAATTTGAATTTATGGTAAATTTTATATCAAATTAATTATTGTAGTTGGATTTGAGTTATGTTATACTCCCTGTTTTATAAAAGTCAACCAAACTTTGAGGTGTAAATTACTTCTTTGGCCTTAAATGTATAGCTTGTTTTGACTTTATGGTGAATATTCTGGTTTTGTCAAGCTTGGAATCCATATTTTATTTAGTTATCTTATTATCATTTAATTCAATATCAGCTTAGAGTTGAGGACACCATCTTCCATCATCATTCTTCTCATCTGTCATTTCAATCTTTCTTTATTTCTTTATTCTTCTTTCATCTTAATTCATTATCCTAATTAACTCACCATTCACTAGCTCTTATTCCATTATCATCTTAATTATACCATCATCTTAATCATTCATTATTCTGATACATCTTCATTCTTTTCTCTTCATTCTCAGACTCCTTTCATTTTATTATTTAATTATTACTTATTTTCATCATCCATTTAGTCATCTATATCCTAATTTATTTATTGATTTATTTTTAATTTTAATTTCATATTCATTCCATCGATCTAATTATTATTTATTTATTGGTTTGATGCATATTAAATTTATTTCATCTCATTTTGTTTGTTTGTTTGTGGATTTTAAAGATAATTTGACCAGAAGTTATTATCTTCATTAATCACCTTGTAATATTCTTTAAGTTTATAGTGTCATGTGAACTTAGTCAATAAAGAAATCACCTCTTTAGTTTAACATTTATTTGTAGGTGTATATTCTAGATTAATTGTAGCTAGGAAGGTTACATAGGAGAATTTAGTCACTCTAAAATGAGAGGCTAGATTATATTGATTGGTAACTATAGAGAGTTACAGAGGAGGATATGTTGCCCTAAAACATGAGGCTAGATTGATTCATTACAGTTGTTGATAGAAGGTTTCAGAGGAGGATATGGCTACCAAACGTGTAGGCTGACTAGCTAGATTAGTAAGAAGGTTACAGTATATATTGCACATATATATGTTTTCACCCCCCACACACAAACATATACATATATATATTCTTTAATTAGAAAAAAAATTCTTTTATATAGAGATTTATGTATGCGTATATTATGTATGGTTTATAGGTGATAGAGTAATAAACAGTAGTAAATATAGGGTTGTAAGAAGTAATATTTAATATATTGATCTATTATGTTTTTTTTTTTATTAAATAATTTGTTAAATTATTTAGCTTTAGGTTTTGTTAAAATAAAACAGATTGAAAGAAGGTGTAAAAGAAAGCGATCAAGATTAGTAGGAAAAAGTGTACACATGTGAGTACATTTCTTTTAAACCCAAAACATTTTTACACTTGTCTTTATTGCAAGCTTTTGTTTTTTGTATTATCTAGATCTTAGATATCCAGAGAAAAGAAATGCTTTGACAGAATAAATAAAATTAACAATCTTCTTATTAATCTTCTTATTAATGACTTGAGGACTATCCGCTTGTGAAACTCTGATTTTATCTCAAGATAATGGGATTTGCAGGTGGCCTTTTGGTAAGAAATTCGAAATATAAAAAATGACTGAAACAATATTTAGAGGTCAGTTTTTTTTGCTATTAAAAAAGATAAACATGTAGTCATTGATATGCAGTTTTAAAGAGGAAAGGAAATCAGTAGAATATGCAGTAGTTTTAAACTAAAAGAAGACGAGTAGTTTTCATTTTTTTAAGCTTAATAAAAGCTATTGATTTTTTTTTCTTTTTAAAAAAAAAAATTGTTTGAAAGCCAGCTCAGAAGATGTGCACATATATAAGTAATTTACATTAAAATTAGTTTTAAAGAAAAGAGATGGATTTAAATTGAATTATCTAGAGAAGTTGCTAATATAACATATCATCATCATCATCAACTATAATAAATCCACTGCAGGATGAAGGTCTCTCCAAGTTCATTCCATCTTTTCCTATCTTTAGCTTCTCTTCTCCACATCATCGCTGCACACTTTCTTATTTCATCCATCCATCTCACATGTGGTCTCTTTCTGGGTCTTTTACAATCTCTTAGAACCCAGTTTAAAAATTCAATTGTCCATCTATTATCATCTCTTCTAGCAATATGTCTAGCCCAACTTCACTTCAGTCTTCTAATTTTTTCCAGAAGATCAGTAACACCTGTTTGTTCTCTTACCCATACATTGCATTTTTGATCCCTTCTTGTTACTCCCAACATGCATCTCTCCATACTTCTTTGAGTAGTTTGAAATCTCTGTTGTGCTCTTCTATTAAGTGACCAAGTCTCAGATCCATAAGTAAAAACTGGCAAAATACATATATATAAAACCTTCCTTTTCAAACACATAGGCATATTTCCTTTTACTATCAAGTTATTTCTACCAAAAGCACTCCAAACAAGCTTTATGCTATAATTAATTTCATCCATTATGTTTCCATCTGTATTAATAATCTGACCAAGGTATTTGTAACTGGTAACTTCTTGTAATTAATCATAATCAATCTTTATTTTAATATTTTGAGAAAATCTGTTAAACATTACTTTAGTCTTTTTAACATTTATCTTTAATCCTACTTTCCTACTTTCATCTGATAACTCCTGTAACATTTCCTGTAACTCTAAAGAATTATTTGCAAAAACAACTACATCATCTGCAAAATCTAAATGAATTAAATAATCTCCATTTACTTTTACTCCTTTAGCTTCCCATTTTAATACACAAAACACTTCTTGCAGCACTGCTGTAAAAAGTTTTGGAGATATGGAGTAACCCTGTCCTACACCCTTCTCAATGTTAACTTTCCTACTATCATTATGTAATCTAATTGTTACTGTTGCATTTTTATAAATATTCTTTAAAATATGACAATATCCTGGATCTATACCTTGAAGATCCAATGCTTTAATCACTGAAGAAATGTTTCTAGAATCAAATGCCTTTTAATAATCTACAAATCATAAGCATAATGGCAACTCATATTCATTTGTCCTTTCTATATCTTCTCTCAATACCTGGATATTATCTACTGTATTAAAACCACTTTTAAATCCAGCTTGTTCACTAGGTTGGTGGAAGTCCAGTGTTCTCTGTAGATGAGTTGTAATTATCTTAGTAAAATTTTTGTATAAAACTGATAAAAGACAGATAGGTCTGTAATTTGTAATATCTTCTTTATCACCTTTATTAAATATTAATATTAATACTGCATTCTACCAATCATCTGGTATATCTTCATCATTTAGACATTTGGAATATAACTTTGCTAAAAAAATGTCTATTTCTTCACCTGCTTCTTTTAATATATAAATTATAATTCCATCATTACCCGGAGCCTTCCCTTTCTTCATAAATTTAATTGCATGTCTCAATTCCTCATTCAAAATTCTGGGCAATTCAGAAGATATAATAGGTATAGGAGGTACTTGTTCTTTATTACTATATAATTCTTGATAGAAATCTTCTACACATTTCATGATGTCATCTCTCTTTTTAGTAATGATGCCATCTTTTTTTCTTATTGCAGATATAATTTTCCTATCAATACCAAAATGTTGTTTTACACTCTTTGGACTTTTATTCTTTTTTATAGCTTTCCTTGCTAATTCACAATTATACTTTCTTATATCATTTTCAACTTTTTTCCGTACCATTTTACAAAATTAGAGATATTCAGTCCTTTTTAATGCATCATTTTTGTATATCTTCATATTCCTTCTTTTCTTCATAAGTTCTCTAGTCTAAGTAGAAATTTTATTGATCAATTGCTGCTTTTTTCTACCAGCTATCTTTGTTGCAGTTTTTAAAAGTGTATCAGTTATTTTCCTATTAATTTCATTCAAATTTGAATCATGTTCAAAATCTACTAATACTTGAAACCGATTTGTAAGTTCAAATTTAAATTCATTAGAATGTTTCTGAAGATTAGGAATATCAACTGTAAATATTGTTTTTCTCAATAATTTTTGTCTCTCTAGTTTTACATTAACACGTAACTTACACCTTACTAATCGATGATCACTTCCTGTGTTAAACTTATTAAGAACATTACAATCTTGAAATATGTATTTTCTGTTAGTCAAAATATAATCAATTTCTGCTGTATCTTTATTTGGATGCTACCATGTCCATTTCCTTTTAACCTTTTTCTCAAAAAAAGAATTCATCATATAAAGTTTTTCTTTTTCTGCAAACTCCACAAGTCTGTCCTCTCTCATTTCTATTACCATAACCAAAATTACCTACATCATTTTCATCTTTTATTTGTTTACCAATTCTAGCATTAAAGGTTTCCATAACAATTTTAAAATGTTGTTTACTCTGATCAAAAGCCTTTTATACATCCATATAAAAATCTTCTACTACTTCATCACTATGACAACTTGCTGGGGCATAAACATAAATTATCTGCATTTTGTATCTGCTATTAAGTTGTAAAACTAATCTTGCCACCCTGTCCGATACACCATCAATCTCTACAATGTTATTCTTCCATGTTTTATGTATAATGAATCCTACTCCACTTGAATTTCCAATATTTCTGCCTTTATAGTAGAGTACATGTCCACTTTTTAAATCAATTGTTTTTTCACTTTTTCTTCTAACTTCACAATGTCCAATAATACCCAATTTATTATAAGATAGTGCTTCTTCTAACTCTTGCAATCTTCCTTCACTTGAAAGTGATCTGCAGTTGTAAGTATATAAATAAAAAGTCGTCATCAAATGGCAGCCTGAGTCCACAAACAAGTGATTCTTAGAACCCTCCACTTTTGGTCACCAACCGTTGCCTTGGTTGGTGACTTTACAGCTTCCTGGGAATAAAGGTCATGGTTTATTTTTGTCTGTCATGATTGTACATATTGAAAAAATATTCTTATACTTGGAGGTAAAAAGCCAATAAACCCGCCATGCTGGCTAATGCATGTTGGTGAGCAGCCTATCCATGTCCATATACTATATGAATAATCACATATTAATAACAGCTGCAATGACAAGAACATTAGGAGTGGACATTAGGAATTTGCCCTGCTCAGTTCCTTTAAGGCCTCCAAGACGAATCAAAGGGTCTCCTTTCAGTTAATAGCAAAATCCTTTCTGCAGCCATATAACATATAATGGTACTATATATATATATATATATATATATATATATATATATATATATATATATATATATATATATATATATATATATATATATATATATATATATATATATATATATTTGGCTGTTTCTGAAATGATAAGGATGCTGTTTTAATTCACAATTCTTGTTCCTTGAAACCTGTCATTTATGGGTTAGCTCACTGATCTATCTATGAACTCATATACCAGTCGATGTTAACCAAAAGAATGGTTGAGTTTAAAGTCAACCACATAAGCTAGCTGAGAGGCTTTTTTCCTGTCTCCTGGTCTATTATAGGCTCATAACCTATGAATGGAGGGAGAACGGGAAAGAAGAGAAAGAAAAAGGAGATAAACAAGTTAGTCAAACAATTCACATTTATCAAGAAGTATCTACAATAATTTTCTTTTAAAATGGTGGGATCAAGTAAATCAACCAGTTCATATTTATCTAAAAGTATTTGTAATAATTCTTTTTAAAATAGTAGAAACAAGCCAGTCAACCAATTCATATTTATCTAAAGCATCTACAATCACTCTTTTGAAGAGGTAAAAACAATCCAAATCAACCTGTGGAAGCTATAAAGAGGCAAGCGGTCTGAAAATTCAAACCTGGGACATTCATAAGAAGTGAAAATGATCGGGTAACTTTGAAATTTAATTAACAAATCTTTTAGTAGTACTTATTAAAAGTAAACTGTAATTTCTAAAGCCAAAGCATTTTTTTCTCCTTTTAAAACATATACAATAAGAGTTTGTTTAGTGATTGTGATTCTTAATAATACATAAAATACACACACATAATTTAAAATACATGAAACTTAATTTTTTAATTATTTTGATGATTTTTTTTATTTATTTATTGTAATGATAAAATGTTTTTTTTTATTATTGTTTTTCCTTTATTGTATTAATTGAGCAACTTATCAATATATGCTTTATGTTTTTTTTTATCATTTTATTTATCTCTGCATATTAAATTTGATATAATGTATTTTTTTTGCTCAAAGTTGCAATAATATTTATATATGTGATTTATGTATCCATCCCTAATATAAAGGAACCCATTTTAACATTATATATATGTTCACATATCAGCAAGTGTGTGTGTGTGTATAACTACTTATACCATTTCATTGAAGAATAGGTTTTGCATAGTTAATTTAAATATAGTAAATTGAAGAGCAGAGCTTCACATATGAATGAAAGTGAAAAAACACACACATTATATAAATTTGCCTTTGTGACATATAATAAGTAGTGAAAATTTTGAATGAGCATTTATAAAATATTTTTTTGTTATGTCATTTTAAACCAGCTTATTTTAAAATATCAAAAATGACAAACTTGCATATACGTTGATTTAGTTATGCATATATAATTTTTTGTATTAATTCTATATTTAATTAATATAATAATAATCAGTCAATTGTGTAATTAGTCAATTTGATTAGAAAAAAAAAGGAAGAATAGTATTAATAAATATAATTATATCATATTTGGTTTCTGAGTTATTATTAAAAATATTGTTGTATTTTTCTTGTCTCTATTGTAGCATTTTAAATGATCATCATCACTCACAAATGTTAAGCAAGCGTAGAATATTGATTTACATTTAAGGATGTTTAAGGATTATGCTTGACATATAACCAAATTTATTAATGATTAGAGATTAATAATCAAAAGCTAAAATTATGTTATACTCAAGAGTTATGATCACCATCATCATTGATTAAATAATAATCATTAAATCCAATCTTCAAAAAAATAATTAATATGTTTAGTAAATGGGGTTTATAGAAAGTTGAATACCATGTGTAGAGATTTGTGATGATCAGTTATCATCACTGGTATTATTGAATCCTAGTTTTAACTATAAAATTATTTTGAGTAAATAGACATAAACATATATAAATGCTAGTGATTGTTGTATATAAATCCCAGTTTAACATAGGATGATTTTAAGAAGTGCCTATATGCTTATAAAGATAAAATTGTTGTTATGAATTCATTATAAAATCTGGGGCTGGGATCATCATCATTATATTATGATAAATAATTAAGTAACTAGGTTTAATGGCCACATATAAAAGTAATGGTCTTTACTATGTGCATTTGGAAGCCATTAATGAGAGTATTCTTGCATCTGGTCATCAATATACTTAAACTGAGCTAGTAATGTCTATAAGAGTCTTGGATATATAAATTTTGTGGTATTGGGATCTTATAACTTCAGTGACATGGATAAAATATACGAATGCCATTTTTTGTTTATTAGTCATCCAAGTCATGTGTAGTAAAAATGTACCGAATGAGCTTGAACTCAGTACACTATGGACAGATAATATTTATTTAGATTTACAACAATCTATTGGCGCTCGTGGAAAATACACGTACTTAGCTAAACTGAATGATAGTGATCAAGTACTTTTTCAACTTATTAACTTTCTTTGATATTTTTTTTAAAGTTATTATAAATAGCACCAGTATGTGCATGTGACCATGAATGGTCTTATATATATGGAAAGAGGAATGGGAATGATTCTTTAAGAACCTATTATTGGAGATAAGCTTAATGCACTCTATGGATTTCACAGTAATTTTATTCGGTTGCTATGGCTAGTATTTGTTTATCCAATGACAATGGCTAATATATTTTATTGGTTAAATGACTTCCAATATCTAAATATTTTAATCTTAAATTATGAGAGTGATTAATTTTCATTTTTATTTTAATGTGTTGAGAAATGGGATAATTTATTTCTCTCATTATTAGCGTGACTAATGTAATGTTTATGATAGTTGAAAGTGCTCCTAAGTGACGGTTATATATATATATGTTTTTTATAAGCTTTTAAATACTGTATTTTCAAATATTTATTTATAAATTTGCATATATATATATATATATATATATATATATATATATATATGATCATGATTATTGAAGTTATTGATATAAGTGTTAATGTGGGCCAGTATTAAATCACTTCAGAAATAATGAAATGCAGGAAAAGAAAATTGGTTTACTGCAAGAAATAACATGCAAATTTGCATGTCAGTAAAGTCTAACCAAGTTTCGGAACTAAAAATGGTGTTCTGTTAGTTCAGTGCAGTCAGTGATGTCTTTAGAAATAGTAATACGAAGAGAGTAAAAAAATAAGCTGAAATCTCATTAGGAAGTCTATAAGTAGAGAGTAAATCAGTATTCACAGTCAAGAAAAGTTTTAGTCATAATCAAATTAGTCTATCGCAAGAGATGTGTGCGAGCAATAAGATTCGTATAGAACTGCAATTGTAAAGAGAAATTTATATATTATTTATCTTCAGATATATGATGTGTTATGGGTGTAGATTGATCCTGTGTTCAACTAGCAATAAGCCAGTTGATTTAGTAATCCTGTCTACTAATACTATTATTAGTTAGAGTAAATAAACCCCTCAAATTTATTATTAATTTTTTGTGTTTGTTTTCCTTATACAAATTATTGAAGTATCTAGCTGCCTGATTATAGTTTGGCCCCTGATATATCAATTATGAATATTAACTCTCAATTCTTTACATATAAATAACAGGAAAATTACTAATATTATATATATATATATGAAAAAACAAATACAAGTTAATCACGTAACCTGCTATCACTTGTTATTTATGTCCAAAAGATGGCGCTATACCAAAACCGCCGAACAAGTGTAAGATTTGTTTTACATAAACGAAAAAAGAGTCAGAAATTAACTACCTCTTTCAGCTGATCTGGGAGTGAGCAAATGAAAGAGGTAGTTAATTTCTGACTCTTTTTTCGTTTATGTAAAACAAATCTTACACTTGTTCGGCGGTTTTGGTATAGCGCCATCTTTTGGACATAAATAACAAGTGATAGCAGGTTACGTGATTAACTTGTATTTGTTTTTTCATAAATGTACCTTTAGAGTTTTCTTGCAATGATATATATTGCAGAGACTTTGATTATATGGTGATTCTGAACTGAGATCAGACCCATATAAATATCTAGCTTGCTAGGCTGGGTTTGAAGACTTTTCCGGTCTGAAAAATTCACGCTTGCAATCTGATAGAAACGTTTTGCATAAACACTTGAGAGTCAGTGTTTAGATCTAGTTTCTATACTCTATCTCCCACTGAGGATAGCAAACCAGCTTGAAATCAGCTGATCTGGGAGTGAGCAAATGAAAGAGGTAGTTAATTTCTGACTCTTTTTTCATTTATGTAAAACAAATCTTACACTTGTTCGGCGGTTTTGGTATAGCGCCATCTTTTGGATATATATATATATATATAGTATACTTAATGTTTTTTAGGTTATATGATGTAGATAAATTATAACTTTTTGGGCTATACCATGTATTGTTTTCCATTGAACACCGATATTTCGCCAGAATAGCAACCACCATTATCAAGGTTAACTTTTGAAAGAAAAACCATTAGATCATAACAAATAACGTGACTGTGTGTGAGATAAGAAACGAGATTCAAGTTCAGCATTCACAATATGAGGCTTATCAAAATGTTTATTTCCCTCAGTATTTTTACCTATTAATTTTAAGTTAATATTGGAAAAATTGAGAGGTTTCCACATAGCTGGAATACGTTGTGCTTCATCAGTTCAATCTAAACCAGTAGGTCTCTTTAATATTTCAATTGACTCTCTACTGATTATTAAGTCATATCTTTCCAAATTAGCAAGTATTTTTGTATTGTCAAAATTAGGTTTGTGACCAGTTTCTAAATAATGGGAAGTAAAAACTGATGTGCTAATTTTTTGATGAAAAGCATTTTTATGTTCCTTAATTCTGACATTAATTCATCTATTAGACTGACCCACATAGCCTCTTGAGCACTGGAAACACGGAATTTCATAAACTCCTTGGTGTTCCAAAAATATTCTGTCTTTAGGTTTATACAAAAAATCACCAATTTTTTTGCCAATAGAAAAAGTGGTCTTTACATTAAGACAAGATAGTCTTCTACTGATTTTATCAGTAACCCCCCCTAACATAAGGCAAAATTACTCTATTAAAAGAGGAATTATCAATTCTATCCTCTTTTTTCTTTTTAGTATTAATGTTATATAAAGCCTTACATATGATGTTTTTATTATAATTATTAGAAAGCAGAATACTTTTTGTAAGTTCTATTTCTTGAGAAAGATGTTCTTTATCATATATATATATATATATATATATATATTGTAACCTAGTGTTATTGACACTTGGTTTATTTGGCATTGTTTCCACAGAAAAACAATGCTATCCTTTTTTAGAAAATAAAAAGATAAAATAATAATAATATTAAGTGATTAATAAAGTATACTATTTACTCACTTTAACGTGTTTTAAGCAAATAACTAATAAATTTAGTAATGTGATGTCATTTTGAAGAAGAGCATGAATAATTTAATTAAAATATTAACAATAAGAGCAATTTAATATAGTATAAAAGCACATATTATAAACAGTAATTGATTTTGGATGGGTAGAGGGGGAGAGTAGATGAGTATCTTATCATAACGCACAATAACTTCTGGTAATTTTTAAATTAATTTAGATAATAATGTATACATCACTAATAAACATTATTGATTAAATATATTTCTTATTTTTCATTATTTGTCAAATTACTTTGTAATCCATTTAAATCATACGGAAATATATAACTGTAATAAGTTTTTTTTTTCCTTTTCTTTTGTTTACGGTATAATTAAATGATTATTTTTCTGTAAGAGATCGCTAAAAGAAGACCGCCAAATTTTGAAGAAAGTTTAGTCTGACATTAGTTTTACAAGGAGGAAGCAGTACTGCAATTCGGTAACAAATTTTTTATTATTTTTTATTGAAGAAATAAATATAAGTCAAGTAAATGTTTAATAATATCATGCGTGGCTAATCCTATTTGATAAGATATTCTGTTTTCTGTGGCCATCTACCTATTTAAAGCTTTTTATACGCAAAAATATACTATCGTATGCTAGAGTTCAAAATGACCATATTAACTACAGTAATCACGGAAAGTGTCATTATATTTAAATTAAGCAACATAAGTAATTTCCAGGAAATAAACAATTATTTGTTAACTTTACCTTATTTAATAATCTTTTCATGGTATAAAAGAAAAATTATAATTAAAAGAAATATTATAAAAGCCAAAGGAAGTTAATGAGAAACATTTCGCGCTTTTTCTAAAAGAAATTGTCTGCGTTTGAAAATAATGTAAGCTCCCCACGTTAAAATATGTTTTATTCACTGAAAATTATCTAAAAATAATACTAATGATCAAGGATATTTACTTATGCACCTGTATATTTTTTTAAAAAAAAGAAAATATAAATTTTCTCAAGGCAAATATCAGAAAATTTGTATGTGTGCATTTTACGGAGAATTCCTTATTAAAGACAAATTACAATTCCTAGAGTAGGAATAAAAACTAGAAACATTAGTGACTTAATTATAACCATAATATAATATGTTATATTATACATCAATTTGAGTCGTTAAAACTTCATATCCACGTAAGTCAGCTGCAGTCCTTATAATAATAGTATTTTGGAAAATTCGCGCATTATTTTATTCATAAGCCAGCTAGCTAAAAATGATACGTATCACCAATAGTAAAAGGAAAGAATTGTATATGTGATCGTCTATCGTCAAATATTTGTCATGTTAAAATATGTACTGTTTTCTTGGATCCCAAAATTATATCAGTTAATTCAAGGAAGAGTTAACATCCAACGCTGCTATCTTTTCTTTGCCTAATTTATTAATTGCACCAGAATGGAGGCAACTTTTATATAAATAAAATAATAAAATGTGTTTCTTATTTTAAATTTGCTTCGTGAACTACGAATGGATCAAGTTCTTCATCCAGATAAATTGCCCAACGGAAAAACATTTTTCCAATGAGATTATAAGCACTTGTTAAGTAATGATTTTTTTTTACTAATTTGTAAAATTATGTGTATTTTTTTTATATCAACAGGTGAAAGGCTGTATAGTCAAGTAATATTTAAATGACCCTGTAATCATAAAGGTATGTTTTCATGTAATTATTCTAGGTTAAATTTATATTTGACATAAAAATTTTTTTTTTTTTTATAAAATGTGTTTACTTATGAGATTCAATTATGGGTATAAATTTATATGTTAGATGCGTAAAAGAAGAAAAATTCAGATACTTATTAGGTAAAATATCTAGTTAAAATTATCAGAAGTAATTAAAGAGAAGTGCTATACAGGATATTACTTATTTAAAGTTTGAAACAAATATATACTATGTTAATTGTGGAACTTATTCCCAATTATTCTTTATTAACGCATTCACTTAATTTAGTTCAAGATACTAGACTACCAATTACTTGTTGAATGTTTCTTTGGCAAAGGTGAAAATTATTATGTTTTATTCTGTGTTATCCATTGATTTCAGACGTTGATCTAAGTATACCCTGGAACATAAATTTAGTGTAATTAGTGTATTTGCTTGTCTTGCCCCGATATAGCATTGGTATATGCTTAAGATTCGCATAAGTAATAATTGTAATGTCTTTATTTTGTGGGATGGAAAATGATCTCCCCAAAAGCTTTATTTTCCATGAGGGGAATAGATAAATCTAGTATTCGGGTATGTTTATAACCCAAGTGATCGCTTCTCAGAGTTAGGACGATCAGTAATTTATATCGTATTTAGTATATTTCATTCGTTAAAATCCCAGGAGAGGATTATATTTAGTGTGTGTTCCTATTATGCCCAAGTAAGAGGCAAGGACCCACCAAACTATTTTAATGTAGTAGTTAACTCTACAGACCTTCGGTGTTATTCCATATTCCTCATGAGAAAATAGAGATAATTCCACCACGGAAGGTGTTGAATATTGTGTTTTGTTTAGAAAGTTATGGCAAGATAACGGGTATGTTGAAGGTTAATTCTTTACGATCCATTTAGTATAAATAGCATGCTAGTATATATGATCAATGTCTGGATTGTGCCGCGGAATAGTGCTGGTAATCCACACTTAAGTCAATGGAGAGAGTAAGTTTAAAATGGCGTAATTTAGAAATTTTTACTTGCCAATGGAGGGTTCAAATACTAGGTTTAATTCGGGTTAATGATTAAATAGCACTCACAATATAACTTATACTGAGGAATACAATGTGTATCACAACTTCAGTTGTTATTAAGGTAAATGTTAAAATAATAAGTGTAACTTCTGATGACTAACCCATAAATTATAATAAGTTATCTAAATAAAAACTATCATTTAATTAAAGATATGATAATAAAAAATCGTTTGTACGCATTGCCTAGAATCAGATTATTTTTATTTTAAAACAAATAGTTAGTTAATAAAGTTAAGCAGCCGTTCATATAAGATACACTAAATGGATGAGTCGATGTATCGATAATAATATTTATTTTTTTTATATTCAATTTGCATAAATGTAAAAAGAAGATGAAGAAGTAGTTTGAATCCAAGTCTAAAAGTATAGACGAATTAATGTTAGTTATATTTTGTTTTATCCATATGGGATCGAATAAATTGTATATGTTTGTTTATTATGTTAATCATAAAGGATAGTTTTGTTAAATTGTAATAATAAATCATGATCTTGTTAAAATTTAATAATAAATTATAGTCTTATTACAAGTTGTTTTGAGTCATTTTTCTTGTGTGCTAAATAAAAGTGTATTTGCATAATACTTGCAATACTTTTCTTGAGTCCGAAATCATTTATGAAATCTTAATATTCAATACACCAGATAGACAATTGTAAGCAGATCAGAATATTTCATTATATTTTAATTTAATAAGAATTATTTGTGGAATTGAAAACTTCAGACCAAGACATTTTATTTTATGTGTGTGTAAAATCACTTTATTCCCAAACTATTAGCTTTTGTGCACATTATTTCGTACACATTTAAGTGAAGTGTCTAAGTAATAAATCTTAGTTAAATTATTGTGTTGTCATGGATGATGGAAGGACACAAAAGCACCCTTGTCTTTTCATCATTCCGACTGAGATTCTGGATTAAAAGGGGCTGTATTATTCAAAATTATGCGTTGTTATTGAATATGGTTATCATCTCGTTAAATATTATAATAGTTGATATGTGAATGAAGACACCTGGAATTTAAGTAAAGTAAATGTTTCCTATAGCCAACCAGAATGTCAGTCATATGTGACAACACAATCCTGCCGAGCATTTTCTTTAAAAATAACAGAGAACCCTGAGATTAGTGTCATTATTATAAGTGCTCTTAAATTAAGAAGTGATTCATTATGATCAATATTACAAGCATGGCATGGCTTAAGAGATTGAAACTTCTAATTGTATAATAATAAAATATTGAGAGCATATTGGCAAATTAATGAATGTTTTATTTTAGTCGGTAATATTAACAATGACATGAAACCATCATCATCATTGTCGAACAGTGCACGTACTTACAGCTCAGAGAATGTGTTTTGGATAGAGAAAGAATGTTAGTTATTCTAAATTTTCCTTTTAAATTTATTTTATTAATGATAATTTTTTTTAATTCTATCTCTGTCTGAACTGCATATCGCTGTAGCTGAATTATTATAACTAACCAAACGTCGAGCTATATTAGATAAAAATATAGGGTTTGCTAACCCGAATCATAGACGGAAGCGTCCGAATTCTCTTTAATAGAATTAGGCTTCCGGAATTGATTTAATAGTTAAGAAATCATTCGTTTACTAGGTTAGAATATATATATATTGAAAAAAATATTCTTAAACTCAGAGGTAAAAAGCCAATAAACTCACCATTCTGGCTAATGCGTGTTGGTGAGCAGCCCATCCATGTTCGTATACTATATGAATAATCACATAGTAATAACAGCTGAAACGACAAGAACATATGGGGTGGACATTAGGAATTTACCCTGCTCGGTTCCTTTAAAGCCTCCAAAAGGAATTAAAGGGTCTCCTTTCAGTTAATAGCAAACTCCTTTCTGCAGCCTCATCAAGGTGTAGATCCAGGATATTGTCATATTTTAAAGAATATTTATAAAAATGCAACAGCAACAATTAGATTACATAATGATAGTAGGAAAATCAACATTGAAAAGGGTGTAAGCCAGGGTGACTGTATATCTCCTAAACTTTTTACAGCAGTGCTGCAAGAAGTATTTTGTGGATTAAAATGAGAAGGTAAAGGAGTGAAAGTAAATGAAGATTATTTAAGTCATTTATATTTTGCAGATGATGTAGTTGCTTTTGCAAATAATGTTTTAGAGTTACAGGAAATGTTGCAGGAGTTATCAGATGAAAGTAGGAAAGTAGGATTAAAGATAAATGTTAAAAAGACTAAAGTAATGTTTAATAGATTTTCTCAAAATATGAAAATAAAGATTGATTATGATGAGTTAGAAGAAGTTAGCAGTTACAAAAACCTTGGTCAGATTATTAATACACATGGAAACATAATGGATGAAATTAATCATAGAATTAAATTTGGTTGGAGTGTTTTTGGTAGAATTAACTTGATACTAAAGGAAATATGCCTATGTGTTTGAGAAGGAAGGTTTTTAATAAATGGATTTTGCCAGTTCTTACTTATGGATCTGAGACTTGGACACTTAATAGAAGAGCAATACAGAGACTTCAGATCACTCAAAGAAGTATGGAAAGATGCATGTTGGGAGTAACAAGAAGAGATTGAAAACACACTGTATGGGTAAGAGAATAAACAGGTATTATTGACCTCATTGAAAAAAATAAAAGATTGAAGTGGAGTTGGGCTGGACATATTGCTATAAGAGATGATAATAGATGGACAATTAAAACTTTAAACTGAATTCCAAGAGAACGTAAAAGACCCAGAACGAGACCACATGTGAGATGGATGGATGAAATAAGAAAGGGTGCAGGGGTGATGTGGAGAAGACAAGCTAAAGATAGGAAAAGATTGATTGAACCTGATTGATGATATATATATATATATATATATATATATATATATATATATATATATATATATATAATTTTTTGACAATGGCAGATGCTAGTCCATCAAAATATCGTATATAATAGAAAATAATACACGGTTTTGCTCAAAAAATAATGTATCATACAACCATGAATATATATATATATATATATATACATATATATGTAACTCTATAAATAAATATTTGAAAATACAGCAATTAAAAGTCAATAAAAAATTATGTATAACTATAACTTAGAAGGCTGTAGAAAGGAGTTTGCTGTTAACTGTAAGGAGACCCTTTGATTCCTCTTAGAGGCCTTAAAGGAACTGAGCAGGGCAAATTCCTAATGTCCACTCCATACATTCTTGTTGTTGCAGCTGTTATTACTGTGATTATTCATATAGTATATGAACATGGATGAGCTGCTCACCAACACGCATTAGCCAGCATGGTGAGTTTATTGGCTTTTTACCTCTGAGTTTAAGATCAAGAAACACCATGGTCTTTCTTCTCAGTGCCTGATAAGGCAGAATGAATGTTTGTGTAAATGATAAATATTTTTCCAATACATATATACAATTATGACAGACAAAAATAAAGCATGGCCCTTATTCCCAGGAGGCTGTAAAGTCACAAACAAAGGCAGCGGTTGGTGGCCAAAGGCAGAGGGTGCTAAGAATCCCCTGATTGTGGACCCAGGCTGCCATTTGATGACGACTTTTTATTTAGGTACTTACAACTGCAGATCACTTTCAAGTGAAGGAAGATTGCAAGAATTAGAAGAAGAATTGTCTTATATTAAATGGGACATTATTGGACTTTGTGAAGTTAGAAGAAAAGGTGAACAAACAATTGATTTAAAAAGTGGACATATACTCTATTACAAAGGCACACATATTGGAAATACAAGTGGAGTAGGATTCATTATAAATAAAAAGTGGAAGAACAATATTGTGGAGATTGATGGTGTATCGGACAGAGTTGCAAGATTAGTTATACAAATTAATAGCAGATACCAAATGCAGATAATTCAGGTTTATGCCCCAACAAGTTCTCATAGTGATGAAGTAGTAGAAGATTTTTATATGGATGTACAAAAGGTTTTTGATCAGAATAAACAACATTTTAAAATTGTTATGGGAGACTTTAATGCTAGAATTGGTAGACAAATGAAAGATGAAATTGCTGTAGATAATTTTCGTTATTGTAATAGAAATGAGAGAGAACATAGAATTGTGGAGTTTGCAGAAAAAGAAAAACTTTATATTATGAATTCATTTTTTGAGAAAAATGTTAAAAAGAAATGGATATGGAAGCATCCAAATGAAGGTACAGCAGAATTGAATTATATTTTGACTAACAGGAAATACATATTTCAAGATTGTAATGTTCTTAATAAATTTAACACAGGAAGTGATCATCGATTAGTAAGGTGTAAGTTACGTGTTAATTTAAAACTAGAGAGACAAAAATTATTGAGAAAAACAATATTTACAGTTGATATTCCTAATCTTCAGAAACATTCTAATGAATTTAAATTAGAACTTACAAATAGGTTCCAAGTGTTAGGAGATTTTGAACATGATTCAGATTTGAATGAAATTAATATGAAAATAACTGATACACTTTTAAAAACTGCAACAAAGATAGCTGGTAGAAAAAAGCAGCAATTGAGTAATAAAATTTCTACTGAGACTAGAGAATTTATGAGAGAAGGAATATGAAGATATACAAAAATGATGTATTAAAAAGAATTGAATATCTCAAATTTTGTAAAATGGTACGAAAAAGAGTTGAAAATGATATAAGAAAATATAACTGTGAAATAGCAAGGAAAGCTGTAGAAGAAAATAAAAGTCTCAAGAATGTTAAACAACATTTTGGTATTGGTAGGAAATTTATATCTGCAATATGAAAAAAAGATGGAATTATTACTAAAAAGAGAGATGACATCATGAAATTGGTAGAATATTTTTATCAAGAATTATTTAGTAATAAAGAACAAGTACCTCCTATATCTATTACATCTTCCAAATTGCCCAGAATTTTAAATCAAGAAGTGAGACATGCAATTAAATGTATGAAGAAAGGAAACGCTCCAGAAAATGATGGAATTATAATTGATATATTAAAAGAAGGAGGTGAAGAAATAGAAACAATTTTAGCAAAGTTATATACCAAATGTCTAAATGATAAAGATGTACCGGAAGATTGGAAGAATGCAGTAATAATATTAATATTTAAAAAAGGTGATAAAGAAGATATTAGAAATTACAGACCTATCAGCCTTTTATCAGTTTTATATAAAATTTTTACCAAGATAATTACAACTCGTCTACAGAGAACTTTGGATTTCCACCAACCAAGAGAACAAGCTGGATTTAAAAGTGGTTTTAGTACAATAGATCATATCCAGGTATTGAGAGAAGTCATAGAAAGGACAAATAAATATGAGTTGTCATTATGTTTTGGATTTGTAGATTATGAAAAGGCATTCGATTCTATACACATTTCTTCAGTGATTAAAGCATTGGATCATCAAGGTATAGATCCAGGATATTGTCATATTTTAAAGAATATTTATAAAAATGCAACAGCAACAATTAGATTACATAATGAGACTGGAAAAATCAACATTGAGAAAGGTGTAAGGCAAGGTGACTCCATATCTCCAAAACGTTTTACAGCAGTGCTGCAAGAAGTATTTTTTGGATTAAAATGGGAAACTAAAGGAATAAAAGTAAATGGAGAGTATTTAAATCATTTATATTTTACAGATGATGTAGTTGTTTTTGCAAATAATGCTTCAGAGCTGCAGGAAATGTTGCAGGAGTTAGCAGATGAATGTAGAAAAGTAGGACTAATGATAAATGTTAAAAAGACTAAAGTAATGTTTAATCGATTTGCTCAAAATATGAAAATAAAGATTGATTATGAAGAATTAGAAGAAGTTAACAGTTACAAATACCTAGGTCAGATTATTCATACAGATGGAAACATAATGGAGGAAATTAATCATAGAATTAAACTTGGTTGGAGTGCTTTTGGTAGAAATAACTTGATACTAAAAGGAAATATGCCTATGTGTTTGAAAAGAATGGTTTTTAACAAATGTGTTTTACCAGTTCTTACTTATGGATCTGAG
This sequence comes from Epiperipatus broadwayi, assembly GCA_028023455.1. NCBI lineage: Eukaryota > Metazoa > Onychophora > Udeonychophora > Euonychophora > Peripatidae > Epiperipatus > Epiperipatus broadwayi. The sequence continues at coordinate 652,921 of JAQFVV010000319.1, forward strand.
ACTTGGACACCTAATAGAAGTGCAATAGAGACTTCAGACCACTCAAAGGAGTATGGAGAGATGTAGGTTGGGAGTAACAAGAAGAGATCGAAAACGCAATGTATGGGTAAGACAACAAACAGGTGTTACTGACCTTATTGAAAAAATTAAAACATTGAAATGGAGTTGGGCTGGACATATTGCTAGAAGAAATGATAATAGATGGACAATTAAAATTTTAAACTGGATTCCAAGAGATTGTAAAAGACCCAGAAAGAGACCACATGTGAGATGGATGGATGAAATAAGAAAATGTGCAGGGGTGTTCTGGAAAAGAGAAGCTAAAGATCAGAGAAGATGGATTAAACTTGGAGAGACCTTCATCCTGCAGTGGATTGGTAATGGTTGATGATGATGATGATGATAACTTAGAAGCGCTTTCACTACGTTGTAGCTTTGTCAACTATCACATTTTGTAGCTTTGTCAACTATCACATTTAAAATGTTAACTTTTCCATAATTCTGTTATCTTTGCTTGTATTTATATATTAACATCGCTTCTTTAATTTTTCTTTTATTGTTATTTCTTTCGGTTTCCAATATTTTTACATTGTTATAATCAAAATCAAAACCATATATACATGATTTATTATGGTCATAAAAAACAGAAGCTGATAAATTCGCACTATTTTTAAAATTTTGTTTCGTATTTTGAACTTTTTTAAACAATAATTTGTGCTCTTTTGTTCTTTTTTCCAATGTGCCCTCGAGGGTTCAAAATACGAAACAAAATTTTAAAAATAGTGGGAATTTATCAGCTTCTGTTTTTATGACCATAATAAATCATGTATATAGGGTTTTGATTTTGATTATAACAATGTAAAAATATTGGAAACTGAAAGAAATAACAATAAAAGAAAAAATTAAAGAGGCGATGTTAATATATAAATACAAGCAAAATTTAATTAATCGGCAAGCAGCAAACGTTAAGATAACAGAATTATAGGAAAGTTGACATTGAATTATGAGAAAGTTGACATTTTAAATGTGATAGTTGACAAAGCTACAACGTAATAAAAGCGCTTCTAAGTTATAGTTATACATATAATTTTTATTGACTTTTAATTACTGCATTTTCAAATATTTATTTATAGAGTTATGTATATTATTTTGAAGAAATACAGACATCGATTTGTAATATTATATTATAATATATATATATATATATATATATTATAATATAATATATATATATATATATTTATAGCTTATATATATATATATATAAGCTTAAAGTTACAGTTTATCATTTTTAGATAAAGCTAAACACTTTACCTTACAGTTCATAATTTTTTTTAAAAAATTAAAAAAAGAAATATGGTTTACTATTTAACAACATTTCAAGATTCGTTTTCTATTTTTCTCTTTTTTTAATGAAAACATCTCTCCATCATTAAAAATAGGATGTGTTATTTTTAGATTTGAAGCATGTTATTACACGTGCTGGGTGTTTCGGATGACACAAGTGCCATATTATAATGGGTGGGGAAGGATGGCTTTGGCAGTTCAAAGATCAATAAAAAAGTTACAAATCACAACTATGTGTTTTTAATTAATATTATAATGGGTATTTTCCTTTTTCCATAACGAATAAGTTTCTATTTTTTTTTTTTTAGATTTGAAGTTTGATATTACATCTGGTTCGGCTTATTTCTCCAGCGATTTATTATTCTATGTTTGCACATGTTTAAAATAACATCTCCACAAGATCTGCAGACAAATTTTATTGGTTAAATTTGTCTGGACATCCTTTGGAGGTATTGTTTTAAACATATTACTAACTTAGAATAATATGTGACCGGAGTATACCAGGAATAATACTAAATTACTAAAACGAAGTATACTTTCAATGTGTTAGATCATAATCATAGTTATCGAAAAAAAAGCCTACACTACTTTATCCATTACAAGTTTACAAAATCCAATAATATTCAAATAAGTAAAAAAATGGCGTTTTAAATATATTGTAGTTTTTTTTTTGTTAACCATCATTATGACACGAATGTGTTTAAAGTATACTTTGTTTATTCATTTAGATTTTATTTTTTATTCTCTGTTGCAGTGTTTTAGTATTATATATATTTACATAATTTTTTCATCATTTACAATATACATATTAGAGTAGAAAATATGGTTACATAAATTATGAGATCATTTTTTTCAGTAAACATGTTAAAATTATGAAATTAAAAATACCTATGCTTAGAGTCACTTCTTCTCTAGTAATCATCGTAAAGGGAAGTTCTAAAACAAATTAGAGAAAAGTTTCTTTATATAATAGGAATATATTTGATTTTAAAAGATAATTATAAATGGCAATATATCTAACTATATATATATATATATATGAAAAAGACATATTTTGCAGGTTCAAATCAGTGATTGTAGCGCCTCTACAACTGTCTTTCTACCATTTATCACTCAGTAGATGATTTATGTGATCAAGTGAACGTTGGTAAATTATTGTTTTAACACGGTTGCACCACAAAATATGTCTTTTATATATGCAATCCGTGAGAATCTTCATCAACATATATATATATATGTTTTTTTTTTTTATTATCGCCATTTTACTGTGTATTTTTTCTTTCTGATGAAAACCAGTCCTCTGGTTGAAATATAATATTATTTATTGGATTTATAAGTCTTTTTTTGTTTTTATATGTATTTCCTTTGGTTAGTTTGTTATATATTAATATTTTGAGATATATATATGTTAAAACGAAGATATATTAATATTAATATATTAATATTAAACGTTTTTAACTCGGATGAATCCACAATATATATATATATATATATATGCGTGTGTGTGTGTGTGTGTTAAAATTAAGCTTATGCAACTGTTGCAATAAGTAATTGAAATGCTCTCTGGCCATAGAACAAGACAATAAGTTTTACAAGAAAAGATTGATTCATTTTTTCTTGTGACTTCATTTTCTTTTACTAGGAAAAGACTAAAACATTTAGACTAAACAAAATGAATAATTAGTCAATGATAAATTTGATTTGAAAGATATTTTAAATCGATTGACATCATTAATTGACATATGTAAGAGTTATCTCTATTAAATCACTATCAACATTAATTCAAATAGTGAAAATATGTAATTTAAAACATCCAGTGTTTAATACATATGACTATTAAATACTTCAAGACTTGGAAGATTAAGACTTGAGCAAATGTTACAATGGGCAATGAAAATCCCATCTGCCTATAATAGTAAACAATATTTGTACAAAAACAAACAAGAAACTTTTCAGATAATTTAATTAGTGATATCAAACATTTTAAAATGTCCTTAAAATACCTTTTTTATTTTTTAAGTAAAATGTATACTAATATAAAAAATAATTAATTATATTTTTAAAACAATTATTTACATTTAAATTAATGGTCAGAATGCGTATCTCGTTAACATATTGCAGAATTCAAACCCCAGACCTGAAACTCAACATTCTAGGAGTTGCCTCCCAGAAATCCTAACTTCGAATCTAAAGTTTCTACTCCACAGTGCCACCTACATGATAACACATCTGATGCTACTAATAGCATAGTTTCTTGCTGTGCCGGTGGTCAGGGGGAAGCAAGAGATTCTATATTAAAATATATAATTAGGGTAGCTAACTAAAAACTATGGATGATACAAAATATATATAAACTGAGAAATAGACCAGAGTAGTGGTGTGGATCACAGAAAATAAATATACTTAAACTGATTATAATTTAAATAAGGTTTATTAATTAGCACTCTAAAATGGCTTTGTCTGAATAAGCCAGACCGGGTCATCAAATTAAAAGATGAACATATTTTAAGTAGATACAATAAAATGCTATTCACATTAATGGCTGGTTAATTTATAGACTTTCTATACCTCAGGCCAATGCATGATGAAATTATAATAACGCGCTTAAAACAAATATACTATCATAAAAGACAGGTTAATTCACAAATGTGAAGCCTACGGTGAATAAGATAAATGTTGCTTAAATCAATTCATATTTTAAAATCTGAGAAAAGAACTGATATTGATTTCTAGAATGATGCGGATGAAAGCTCATTGAACTAGAGGCATGGAAGTGGTTAAGGTGTGGGTAATTTAATAAAATATCATTTAAATATAACAAGGAAATGGTGGTACTAGTGGAGGCTTAATATGTAGAATGGAGTGCGGTACATTGAAACCACAGCTTTGTGAATTAAATAAAATAAATACTAAAGTGAAAATGGACAGGATGGCATTTTGTCAGGGACCCTGTATAAGTTTAATCACAAACAGCCAGAGAATGGCCTATTACCATAAACTCCATAACTGTGTGATTGAAGCATATATTCCATGTATGGTTTCTAGCTCATACAATATCTGGAAATTACAAAATTAAAAAGGAAAGGTTCAAGCCATAAATCCCTGTATAAACAAAGCAAGGTCTCAACATCCTATATGCCTACCCTAGTAACATACAATATAAATAGAACAAATATATAAAAGGAGTAACAGAGCAAGTAAAGGCGCTTAACCAATTATTTTGAAGACGGTCCGCACATTCTTGACATCAATTTTGCAGTTCTAAATGGCATTATAAATACAATGTTATTTGAGAATCGTAAAATGGAATGGAATGCATGATTAAAAGGAGATTAATAAGGCAATACACAATCATGCATTTCTATAATTATAAAATCTACTTATCAATTTCACACATATCCTCGTGTTATATGTATATATATATCTTTCTTGAAATAAAATAAAACAGAGTAGCCCTCTAACAAGCGATTTTAGAAAATATTTATTTAGGGGTCAACTATAAAGTTAATCCACAATAATATGGTGGCACACTAATAAGAGGGAAGGAAATAATTTGCTCCTTTGATGGCTATTTAAGCACACTACTATAATAGAAAAAATAAATTGGCAAGTATATAAAATAGAAAATATTTATCTAAGGATAGAAAGAAAAGCATGCAAATTATGTTACAAATATATTTTACAGAAATACTGTTTCATAACAAAAGAAATACATTTAAATTTTATCTAGCTTTTGGAAAGGAAATAGACAACATAAGAGCTCTTGGGTTAATGGTGTTACCTCATTTTAACTTGGCGCAGTTCATGCACATTTTCTGGTTTAAAACTCCAGTGGAAGTTAGGGAGGATGTTATCAATATGGCAGCTTCTTGGTTGGTGATTAAAAGTGATACATGTTCAGCAGCAATGACAGATTACAACATGTCCAGAGTATCAGGTGCTATATGCCGACAGTTGGCCATTCCGAGCAGGAAGAGAGCCTTTCTGCTGGTCTTCATTCAGGCATTCTCCACTCAATCAGCAAAGGTTGGTATATCATGAAAATATTAAAGGGCTGGCTTAACTAATTTCAGCTATTTTACATTCAATATTTGAAATATCTTCACTGACAGGTTGAAAGCAAAATACTAAATACGTCAAGAATTTGATGCAAAGAACTTTTCACTAATATTATAACATCATAGCATAACAATAATAGCACAAGCATAGATTTATAATAGCACAAGAATAGAATTATATTCTCAAGAATACAAATCGGCCTTGTATATACTAAACCATCATATAATGAAACTACCCCAAGACAATCACTATAGAGCCAAAAATAGATACAAAATCACAGCTGCCAACTTATCTTATCGGAATATCTGAAAACAGGGATTTTATGATTAGTTTTTGCTTTTCAGATATTCGGATTAGAACTTTTAACTTTAACAATATTTTAATTAAAAATACCTGAGTGGACATCTATTGTTTATTTGATAGCAAAATTTAAGCCATTAATTAATAAATATTACCAAAACTTTGATTAATTAATTCTACTGTTACTTCCCAACCCTCATTTACTTTTGACAGAAAATATGTGGCGTGATTTTAGAAATGTAAAAACAAAATTATTTTACTTTTAAATTGTAAAATGTTTAAATCTATTTGCCGAGAAATATTACCTTATTAAATAAAAACAAATATTACGAATGTAATATCTCTAAAATAAACAGATTTAACAAACATAACTTTAAATAACTAAAGTATTATTTTATTTAAGTTTTAAATGTATTATCGTTACTTATATAACCTACTTTTTAAAAATGAATATGTATACATACACATACTCGCAATTGATAAATTATTAATAATAGGGTTTTACAATTATATATACCACGAGCATTAACATATTCGTGATCTAATTTAGGCGGGATTTCGGCATATAAGCGGCAGTACAGACATAATATGATAAACTGGGGTTTGAACTAGGGTATGAAGGTAGGAAAGAAGTGAGAGAAGGCGAAACTAAGATTTGTACAGCAAATCTTACTTTTTCAATATATATTATAGGTTATTTCTTAATTAAATAATAGTTATTTTAATTTGTAACTATACTATTTCCATAATTCATGAGGAGATAGATCAGTTGTTGACTAAAGTTTTTCATTATGTTTTTTCGGGAAGAATATAATGCAGTTATGAATTTATTCCAATCATTACCAAGTTTTTTTAAAACCAATTACATTTTTTTTTATTATCAAAAATCATTCCACATGGTATAATTTCTACAGCTGGTAGGAAGTCATTGCATTATGTAGATGAAATCTCTCAATTTTACTTCTTATTTTGCTTTTTAAATGTATGTAAACACGGAATAATTCTGAACTTAAGTTTAAATACTATACATTATTCAAAGAAATAAAAACAGCTCTTTTCAATGTTGCAAAAAACAAGCGAAGTTTCCAAATTCATTTAAGTAAATTTCGTTTGGTTGGAAATTATTTGAAACAGAATTTGATGAATGATTGTGGTGTTTATATTTTGTGAAGATTCTTAAAAACCTTAATCACTGATACTTTCTTCAAGAATATTGAACATTGCTTATTAGTTTTTTAACTGAAACACACAGGCTTATTATATACCTGTGTCTATTTATGTAATATATAGGGTATATGAGTACAGACTTACACATGACCCACACTCTCTACACTATCTCATACCACTGATACACTTGAACACATATAAGTTGAAAAGATAAATAATCACCAATATAAGTATTTCATGCTAAACCAGCAATCATCAGTTGGTCCAGATTATCATCTCTACAGATATATGCTATAATTGTTCAGATATATATTAAGATAGCCAAACTTCATACTTTAATGGACAGGCTTCAATCTACTCCACCCTCCAACTCTTCAACTATCCATCCATTTGAAAATCTGATGATGGAATGTTCGAAGGCCACCCTAAGGCTGAGATTCTTGTTACACCCATGTTAAACTAAGGTCAATCTGATCCCTCATGTACAGGACATAATTCATTTAATACATGTACAATGAATGGGCAGACATCTCTACTATGCAATAACTGAAAACACACAGGCTTATTACATACCTGTGTCTATATATATATATATATATATATATATATAGACACATATATATATATATATATATATATATATATATATATAGGGTATATGAGCATAGACTTACACATGACCCACTACTCTCCACACTACCTCATACCCCTTATATATAAGTATTTCATGCTAAACCAGCAATCATCAATTGGTCCAGAATACCATCTCTACACATATATGCTATCATCAACAACCATTATCAATCCAATGCAGGATGAAGGTCTCTCCTAGTTCAATCCATCTTTTCCGATCTTTAGCTTCTCTTCTCCACATCACCCCTGCACACTTTCTTATTTTATTCACCGATCTCACATGTGGTCTCTTTCTGGGTCTTTTACCATCTGTTGGAATCCAGTTTATAATTTCAATTGTCCATCTATTATCATCTCTTCTAGCAACATGTCCAGCCCAACTCCACTTTAGTCTTTTAATTTTTTCAATGAGGTCAGTAACACTTGTTTGTTCTCTTACCCATACACTGCATTTTTGATATCTTCTTGTTACTCCCAACATGCATCTCTCCATACTTCTTTGGGAGGTCAGAAGTTTCTGTATTGCTCTTGTATTACGTGTCCAAGTCTCAGATTCATAAATAAGAACTGGCAAAACTCATTCATTAAAAACCTTCCTTTTCAAACATATAGGCATATTTCCTTTTAGTATCAAGTTATTTCTACCAAAAGCACTCCAACCAAGTTTAATTCTATGATTAATTTCATCCATTATATTTCCATCTGTATTAATAATCTGACCAAGGTATTTGTAACTGTTAACTTCTAACTCATCATAATCAATTATTATTTTCATATTTTGGGAAAATCTATGAATCATTACTTTAGTTTTTTTTAACATTTATTTTTAGTCCTACTTTCATCTGATAACTCCTGCAATATTTTCTGTAGCTCTAAAGCATTATTTGCAAAAAACAACTACATCATCTGCAAAATCTAAATGACTTAAATAATCTCCATTTACTTTCACTCCTTTAGCTTCCCATTTTAATACACAAAACACTTCTTGCAGCACTGCTGTAAAAAGTTTTAGAGATATGGAGTCACCCTGTCTTACACCATTTTCAATGTTGATTTTCCTACTATCATTATGTAAACTAATTGTTGCATTTGGGTTCAAAAAGATAGATGGCTATTCTATCTTTTCCAAAGACTTTATCATGTGGATGCTGAAGTGTTAGTATTTATTCATTTTATATTTAAAATCTAAAGCGCATGTGCAACAGTTTAATTCTGTTTAAATATTATAGTTTATAAAAAAAAAACATCGCGCTATATAAAATAATTGACTTATTTACATACTGAAGCAGATCTGATGCTCAGATCCTTGCTTCACAGCCCACATACAATCTCCTACCATCTAACTATATTCAAACCCACCTTCACGCATATATATACATAGCTAATAACACATGTATTTCTCTTGCCTAGTATTTTAACATAAATCATGAAAACACTTACCTATTTTAATCTAAAAATATATTTTATTTAATAATATTCTCATGTGGCTTTGGGTGTAAGTAATATATATATATATATATATATATATATATAAATATATATATATATATATATATATATATATATATATATATATATATTTCAGTGTAGGAAATTGAGAATATATTAGTAAAGTTATGTTATAAATAAAGTATCATATATGAAACTTATTATTTTTCATAGGTAATTTTGTAGCCAGAAATGATGCAATCTTGTTAAAAAGTCTCTCGAAAACAATTACCCTGAAGATCCCTTAGATAAAAGTAAAAGATTATGATTTTGTAATAATAAAATAAACCCATTAATGGAAATTTTGTCCATGCTAGCTTGTTTTAAAATCATAAGATTTATTTTAAAACAATTGTTTGAGAAACTGATAACAAAATTGCATTGTTTCAAAAGTCTTACTAGATAAAGTATCCGGTCAAATGATTCTAAATGAACCTTAAGTGCTTAAACTGCCTCAGGTCCAGCAGTAGTTGCTAAGTTACATCTTCAAAATAAAAGTATAAATACTGTTGGATTTGAATCCAAAGGAGGGAGACCACTAAATTATGATGTTGATATACAGAATCCATGCCAGTTTTTATTCTCACTCAATGTGCCATGAGTAGCGGAAATTTCGCCTTCCCCTTCGTTCTGATATGCTTTTCCCACAAGCAAAGCTCTGTCTCCGTACTGATGAACTTTATATATTTTTCCGGTAAAAGTAAAATGCTAGCTACCATATAATAATGCTACCCTAGATCTAGTGAAACAAGACTGATTGACTGACTTGTAGTAAAATTATTTCTCCAAATAGCAAGGTAAAAGAACTTTGACCGCTTGTAATTCTAAAATCCTGCCTTCTCTGTAATATTTATCATAATTTCTAATCATATATTAAATGTCTTCAAAATATGTAATTCTTATAACTCTATAACTAATCACTATGAAGCCTCTTATAAAATGTTTTTTTTCTTTTATTTCCAAGCGGCAAATAATTTTCATTTAGATTTATGTATTTATATTTTAAAAAAGAAATGCCAGTAATACTAAAATCACCAGCATATAATTTATTTTCGTTTTCCCCACCCATCATTTATCGGGTAATTAACTTATAACTTAATCAAAACAAGTCTTATTCGACTTGCCCAGGTGCTAGCGATTTTAGATAAACAAACTATTTTTATTTTTACTGTAGAAAAACAGATTGACATCTGTTTCGTAAATATTTTCCATTCTAAATAATGTGCTATCTCTTATTAATTTATATTATATATGTAAAACCCATCATAGCTATTACCACCACCCATTTATTTTGTATTAATTTATGTATTTTCATAAGAGCGTTTATTAACCAAGATTGAGATTTATTAAATGTGTGGGAAGTTATGAATAATATTAAGTAACATAATGTAGGGGGGGGATCTTAGTTTTATATTTAATTAGAATTATTATCCATGTTTGTTGAACGAAGAAATCATACCATTACGCCAAGTATTTCACAATTTATGGGCAGTAAATAAGTTAAAATAATCTTTAAAATTATAGTTATATTGTATTATTAAGCGTAGCATGCATATAGGCCACTTTGTTTATATATATTCGTGCTTCTTTCTCACATGGAGGTATTCGCTAAGTCGAGCCCCATCGTCATTCTCCGTGTCCTTGAACCAGGCTGTAAAATCACAGTGGAGACATACTTGGTCGTATGTGCATGCTTTATATGTGGATCACTCTGGAAAAACCAGCCCGATAAAGACATTGCCGACCACCCTTCATCTCAACACCGATCCTGCCTATGTTTGCAGAGGAAATCGGTAAATTTCGTTAATAAAATTCATGAAGCACACTCCAGGATCCATAATTGGACTACCCCAATCTGCCACCATGTACGCACCACCTTTCAGTGTATTATTAGTCGCCCAGTAATAGCCATAAGTCGTAATGCGATGATTTCTCTAAATAGACATATTTCCATTAGTTTATTATGCGTATCAATGGGATAAATTTATTATCATTTATATATTCATTATCCGTCTCGCACATTAATTATTTACAACTCAAATTAATAATAATGTTAAATAAAACAAAATGTAATATTTGCTTGTAAAATTATTTTTTTTTAAAATCAAGTAAATGCTGTTTTCATCTCTGGGGGTGTAATAGTATTTTAGTAATACATTTCCAATAGTGCTAATTTCTTAACCCATATACATATATTATTGGCATAGCTGCAAATATCAAGTTATTGTCAAATGTGAATTAAATATATATAATACTAGTGAGGCTAATGTCGGATAAATAACCCAACATATCTATTTATTGTTGATTTAATAAATCTTAATCTATATACCTCAACTCTTGAATTATTGCTTTATTTTATTTAATGTTAATGTCCATTTATTATTTATGCTCCATATGACTAGAGGATCTCCGCTAAATACATAATTAATAAGCTAGGTCACGAGCCTTCATTGCTCCCAGATTATAGTGTGTTTTAGTTAGTCTATCATTAACATTTAGCCTAGAGTCTTTTTGTGTCTCCGATGAGCGATGCCGGTGGTGAGAAGTAAATTAAATCGGTATCATTGGGATTGTTGCTCATAATGTTATAGATCTGGGAAATAGGTAAATAGGACAGAGTTCATGAGTGTTCCTGACCTGTGTATCTTGCCCACGATTGGATTTGAGGTACTTTTGCCTAGATGCTAGATCTTGTTACGTGAACATACCGGCACAATACATTTAATTTCAAATAAGAATGACGTATCGTAAATTCTAATCAATTTCACTAGCGTCATTCATTCAAGCATGTAAAAGTAATTTAAAGGGATTATTTAATATCTTCATGCTTTCACTTTCAAATACTTAAGATTTGCCCATACAAAAGCATTTGGGTTCGAAAAGATAGATGAGCATGCTATCTTTTCCAAAGACTTTATCATGTGGTTGTTGAAGTGTTAGTATTCATTCATTTTATATTTAAAATCTAAAGCACATGTGCAATAGTTTAATGCTGTTTAAATATTATAGTTTATAAATATTCTTTAAAATATGACAATATCCTGGATCTACACCTTGATGATCCAATGCTTTAATCACTGAAGAAATGTTTATAGAATTAAATGCCTTTTTATAATATACAAATCCTAAGTATAATGGCAACTCATATTCATTTGTCCTTTCTATAATTTTTTCAATACTTGGATATGATCTACTGTACTAAAACCACTTTTAAATCCAGCTTGTTCTTTTGGTTGGTGGAAATCCAATGTTCTCTGTAGAGGAATTGTAATTATCTTAGTAAAAATTTTGTATAAAACTGATAAAAGTCTGATAGGTCTGTAATTTCTAATATCTTCTTTATCACCTTTTTAAAAATATTAATACTGCACTATTCCAATCATCTGGTACATCTTTATCATTTAAACATTTGGTATATAACTTTGCTAAAAATTTTCTATTTCTTCACCTGCTTTTTTTAATATATCAATTATAATTCCATCATTATCTGGAGTCTTCCCTTTCTTCATAAATTTAATTGCATGACTCATTACCTCATTCAAATTTCTGAGCAATTCGGAAGATATAATAGGTATAGGAGGCACTTGTTCTTTATTACTATATAATTCTTGATAGAAGTCTTCTACATATTTCATGATCTCATCTCTTTTTTTAATAATAATGCCATCTTTTTTTCTTAATGCAGATATAAATTTCCTACCAATACTAAAATGTTGGTTTTACACTCTTTAGACTTTTATTTTCTTCTACAGCTTTCCTTGCTAGTTCGCAATTATACTTATATCATTTTCAACTCTTTTCCGCACCATTTTACAAAATTCAAGATATTCAATCTTTTTTAATGCATCATTATTGTATATCCTCATATGCCTTTTTTTCTTCATAAATTATCTAGTCTCAGTAGAAGTTTTATTGGTCAATCGCTGCTTTTTTCTACCAGCTATCTTTGTTGCAGTTTTTAAAATTGTATCAGATATTTTCCTATTAATGTCATTCAAATCTGAATCATGTTCAAAATCTAATAATACTTGAAATCTATTTCTAAATTGTAATTTAAATTCATTAGAATGTTTCTGAAGATTAGGGATATCAACTGTAAATATTGTTTTTCTTAATAATTTTTGTCTCTTTAGTTTTGTATTAACATGTATCTTACATATTACTAATCGATGATCACTTCCTGTGTTAAATATAGTAAGAACATTACAATCTTGAAATATGTATTTTCTGTTAGTCAAAATATAATCCATTTCTGCTGTACCTTCATTTGAATGCTTCCATGTCCAATTCGTTTAACATTTTTCTAAAAAAAAAAATAGAATTCATAATATAAAGCTTTTCTTTTTCTGCAAACTCCACAAGTATATGTCCTCTCTCATTTCTATCACCATAACCAGCATTACTTACAACATTTTCCTCTTTCATTTGTTTACCAATTCTAGCATTTGAGTCTCCCATAACAATTTTAAAATGTTTACTCTGATCAAAAGCCTTTTGTACATCCATATAAAAATCTTCTACTACTTCATCACCATGAGAACTTGTTGGTGCATAAACCTGAATTATCTGCATTTGGTATCTGCTATTAAGTTGTAAAACTAATCTTGCCACTCTGTCCGATACACCATCAATCTCACCAATATTGTTCTTCCACTTTTTATTTATAATGAATCCTACTCCACTTTTATTTCCAATATGTGTGCCTTTATAATAGAGTATATGTCCACTTTTTAAATCAATTGTTTCTTCACCTTTTCTTCTAACTTCACAAAGTCCAATAATGTCCCATTTAATATAAGACAATTCTTCTTCTAACTCTTGCAATCTTCCTTCACTTGAAAGTGATCTGCAGTTGTAAGTACCTAAATAAAAAGTCATCATCAAATGGCAGCCTGAGGCCACAATCAGGGGATTCTTAGCACCCTCTGCCTTCCACCACCAACCAGTGCCTTGGTTGGTGACTTTACAGTCACATGGGAATACGGGCCACGATTTATCTTTGCCTGTCACGATTGTATATATTGGAAAAAAATATTTTTAAACTCGGAGGTAAAAAGTCAATAAATTCACCATGCTGGCTAATGTTTGTTGGTGAGCAGCCCATCCATGTTCATAAACTATATGAATAATCACATAGTAATAAATGCTGCAACGACAAGAGGGTATGGAGTGGACATTAGGAATTTGCCCTGCTCAGTTCCTTTAAGGCCTCCAAGAGGAATCAAAGATCTCCTTTAGTTAATAGCAAACTCCTTTCTGCAACCATATATGCTGTAAATACTCAGATATATGTTAAGATAGCCAAACCTCAGACTTTAATGGATAGGCTTCAATCTACTCCACACTCGAACTCTTCAACCATCCATCCAATTGAAAATCTGATGATGGAATACTTGACTATGTTTGGCTATCTTAATATATATCTGAGCACTTATAGCATATATGTGTAGAAATGGTAATCTGGACTAACTGATGATTGCTGGTTTAGCATGAAATACGTATATTGGTGATTATTTATCTTTTCAACATATATGTGTTCAAGTGTATCAGTGGTATGAGATAGTGTGGACAGTGGCGGTTTATGTGTAAGTCTGTGATCATATACCCTATATATTACATATATAGACACGGGTATATAATAAGCCTGTGTGTTTCAGTTATTATGTAGTAGAGATGTCTGCCCATCCCTTGTACATGTATTAAATGGATTATCTCCTGTACATGAGGGATAAGATTGACCTTAGGTCAACATGGGTGTGACAATAATCTTGGCCTTAGTGTGGCCTTTGATCATTCCATCATCAGATTTTTAATTGGATGGATGGTTGAAGAGTTGGAGTTGGAGTAGATTGAAACCTGTCCATTAAAGTATGAAGATTGTCTATCTTAATATATATCTGCACACTTATAGCATATATGGGCTAGAGATGCTAATCTGGACCAACTGATGATTGCTGGTTTAGCATGAAATACTTATATTGATGATTATTTATCTTTTCAACATATATGTGTTTAAGTGTATCAGTAGTATGAGATATTGTGGAGAGTGGTGGGTCATGTCTAAGTCTGTGCTCATATACCCTATTTATTAGTTTTTTTTCTAAATCATTATATTTAATGTTAACCATGCTATTTAGGACTAAGTCATCCTGCAAGTGTTTGTATGCCAACGATTGGCAAATGCGAATCTCAGAGGAACATGCGGTTCTTATTAGAGGTAAATGCGGTTCCCATTGAAATGAAATTTTATTTTTATATCAGATTCTCTTTTAAAAATTGCACAAAAATTTGTAATATGATAGAAATTTTTATGGAACATTTGTATTACTTATTTTATTACAAATTACATCGTATATGTATGCACATACTATTTTCAAATACAGTATATTGGAAAATTATATGTTACCGATATTTTTATTCCAAAAAAGTAACTTTATTAGTCAAAGGTTACAAATTAGTTCTATAGGTACTCCCCATAGTTGAAAAACACTTATCAATCATTCTATAGGCTCAAGTGTGCTGGTATTACATTTTGTCACCTGCATCTATGGGCCAAAGATAACAAAAGTATACACGAAAATTATATAAATGGGCAGTAGCTAAAATTAGTCCAACTGCCTTACATAATAAACTAGGAGTTTCAGCTATCCAAGAAAAACTAAATACAATATTCAAACATCACCTCAATGACAGTCGATCAAGGAGACGCCACGGTCCATTCGAGACAAAATGCAAACAGGAGAGATGATTCTCACCCAATTGATATGTCCCCAAACTATCCCCCAGAATCCATCCATGACCAGACAGCCATAACAGTGCTTTTCGAGTCCCGGACCACCCATTGAGTAAGGAATATCTGCTTTGAGCTTCCTCCGTAAGTGAGTTTTGCTTTCTCGGAGTATAACGGAGGTTTTGCAAATCTGGAGCATTAACCGACATCCTTTAAATCTTATAAAAAATATTATATATGAATACGGAGTGATTACATGTGTATAATTACGATTTGTGCAATCCAATGACAGTCTTGTTATAGCTAAATGCCCTATTTCATCTTTTAAAAAAAATCTGGTAAATAGACTGTTTTATTAAGTAATTTAAGCTTCTATATGATGCATAATTTTTTGTGGCATTAGCCCAAGATTTTGAAAACATGTGTACAGATTTATGATTACTGTACTGAGAGTTTTATGGTATTTTTAAACAATTATATAAAACTCTGGCAAATAAAACTGGAAAGCATTTTTTTGATGTCGGTTATGTTGTTTCTATTTTTGGGGGTAAATAATAATAAAACAGACGTTTAAGAATTATCAGGAAAATCTCACCCCAAAATAAATACAGACCAAAATTGCTTTTAATTCTTGTAAATTGTTTTTATTTTATTTTCAAAAGCATTGTTTCTTTGACAGTTTGTTTTTGCCATTTACAAATCTTTTAAATTAGAATTAATATTTAGACATTTTAATTTTAATTAATTAATTATTTAAATATTTTGTTTGAAATTCAGACTTAGGAAATAAATTTATTTAAATTTTTTGTTAAATGATATCAGATAATATCAAAAAAATGAAAATATAAACAAGAAAATAGAATCTTTTAGTACGAAATGGTAAAAAAATTTGCTTTTGTTTGTAAAATTCCAAATGCAAACTACAAAGTAAGCAATTTACATCCACAATATGAAGTAAATCATCTCACTATATTCCCACAATTCAAAACTGCAAACGGAAAAACTTAAGTCATTGCAATCAGGTCTTCATAAGTAACAATGACTCTTATTTTCTTTTAGTCTCAAAGATGACAGAGCCAAATGAAGCTAGTTTTTTTGGCAGCTTGAAATATTGCTCAGGCCAAATGTTGAAGCAGTCAGATATAAGTTCGATCCTAGCTTCATGATCTTTCACATGTAGCCAACTTCAAACCCTTGAACTAACCTTGAATTTCCGATGCAATGGGGCTTTATACGTTCAGTCCACGCTAGTTTCCTTAACGAAAAACTATTATAAATGTGTGTTAAAATTAAATCGTTTGAGATTTAAACTAATCATTTCTATTAATAAATTCATGATAGAATTATTCATGAATTTATATATATTATAACTGCATGGATTGTGCGTATATATTTATAAATATTTAAATGTACATATTCGTTCTAAAGTTTCATTGCGTCAGGAATGTTTTGTTTTACTTTAAATAGTTTGTTCAAATTTTTAGTGATTAAAAGCTACATTCTTTCAATAAGCTTTCAGATTGTCCCTTTTCAAAAACAATGGGTAAAGTTTTTATTAATTAGAAAAAGATAAGTATTTAAAATGTAAGGACGGTCCTAATTAAAATCATATTCTGATTTTAAAAATTCATTTTCTAATTAGAAAATGAATTCAAGTTAATGAGTTTGAAAGCCTTATCGAAGGAATGTATCTAAAAACAACTAGTAAATTTTTGTAAGATTGATTAGGAAAGAAGCGCTAGCCTGAAGGCATCAGATACAGTATAAAGAGCCCAGGAAAAGTTTCCAAGCAGCTATTATTCCTCATTAAGAGAAGCCATATATATTTCATTAGAGAAGAAGCCACCCAGTTAAATTATGAAGTAAATAGTGTTTCTACCATGGTGGGGGGGGGGGGCTTAACTTCAGGAGTCTGACTACGGTTCCTGAAGTCCCCTGAAAATCTTCAATGTGGCTGCAATATAAAAATTCATATACCAATCGTAAGCTGCCAAAACCTTAGAGAAATCCTTCAAAATGTCATTCAAATAATTTTCCAAAATGCGCATCTACGTTTCATCCAACTGGACTCTGCCGTGTGTAATCTAAGGAGCCAACCATGAAGAAATGGTAATATATTTCTTATATGAATCGATACTTTCTGGCCAATCTTCGAACTTTATTTTACACTACCTTTAAATTAAGTACTGTTAAAAGCTCTTCTCATTCCTAAATGTAAAAATCTGTATAAAACTTTCTTATTATTCATGCTATTTTAAATTATGTAGTAATTCTCTATCTATCTCTAGTCTTTAAATTTAATATCTGTTAACTTTCATTTCTTACGATGGGTTTATTTAACTCTATTATATATTTGCTAGATGATTATTAATATCATTTATTTTTTATTATATACCAATAATAACTTCAGCTCGATAATAATTTCCTTCGTTGCATTTGCCTTGTTAAATAATATATTTATTTTTATAGTAATTCTTACCCACTAGAACTAATTTGATACAGTTCTATTAATTATCGAGTTGAAGGATTTATACAATTTTTGCTATTTTATTAATGGCTAACAACAAATTATTAGCTTAATTTCTAACCTATGCTCCCGGCCACTTTATTGAGTTTATAACATCTATTTATTTACATTAATATATTATTTCGCAAAAAGATCGATAAAGGAATTAAATGAATATATTCTAATTCAAATTTTATACTTTCTATTAATATTCAGGAAGGGCATGAGATTTAGGGCATAATTAATATAATTTCTAATTGCATTAAATACTTTTTGATTAAAGCACGTTTGACTTTAATTTAACTTGATCAGGTCATCACGTAGAGCACTCTTTATATAACATGGGTTTTATTATTTAAATACGATGATTACAAAGTCATCATTTTCCGAACGTTCCTGACGCGAGCCATCTCCTGCTTCATAAGCTTGTCCTCGGTGATATTTCTATTAGTTTAATTATCTATGAAGAAAGCACTTCCTCCACTTGCTCGTTTTTTATTATATTGGAACACCAAAGGCTCATGGCTATGACCCGGCCTGGTTTCCCCTGTGTTCCATATCTCCTTCATAGGGCATTAAAGACTTGTAAGACGCAAGCTGCTCTCGTACTTAAATCATAAGACGTCAGTACCATTTACTTCTCAGTTCCAATAAAGCCCCGTTCTCATGCTCGTAAATCGTGATGAATTGATTTTATTAAAGTCGAACAAATTCATCTTCATTTATGATTAAGTTTCCTATTAAATATTAAAGTTTTGCCCTAAACACATATCTTGCTCTTTGTGAATTGATTTACCAATGTGAAAATAAATCTCACATTCTTTCCTTTAGAATTTGAATCATAATTCCTGTCACAGTCAAGTACCTTCTTGTCGGGGGCATAGACGTATATAATCATTCCAAAATATTGTGTAATAGTATTGGCATATAATAAGGACTGCCATTCTTGTTGTAATTATAAATTCCGTTTAAAGACTACAAAATTATAATTATTATTAAACATTTTATTAACACATTTGGTTTTTTTTTTTTACTTTTTTTTTTATTCAAAATTATTTTAATATTAATGCTCACTGTCTGTATTGGCAACCCGAACATATATATATATATATATATATGAGTTGACTTAACCCGAACATATATATATATATATATATATGAGTTGACTTATAAAGATTCTTAGTTATTTTATTATACTTCATTAGAGTTAAATCAGGGGCCTCATTAATCATCATCATCCGTTGAGCTAGTTCCTTGGCGCACAGTCATGTACCCTCGTCGATATATGTCATCCATTGATTTGATCTGAGCTCGTGAGTTGGATTTGAATTCAGTTTGGACCGATTGACTTTGAATCCGACTTTGGGTTTGGATTTGTTGATATGTTGGCTTCTTTTGACCGGTACAACGTCTATATGGAGGAGAATTTATTAAACGAAACCTGGAAGAAGTGGTTAAATTTGGATCCAGATAATACAAAACTGAATAAATTGATCGCACAAGAACCTACATCACGCTATATAGCGATACAACTGAATGTCTATTAGTAGTAAAATTAGCAAAAATGTTGAAAATAGTTTGATGTGTGATTTGAAAAGTTGTACATTCAGTTTATCTCTTTACGAGTCTACAGACATTCAGAATGTTCCACAAGTGTCGTTTTTGTCTGCTGACGTGAACGAAGAAATGTTAGATCTACTAGCTCTAACCAAACAACTCTCAGTATTTCCAAATGTGTGGAAGATTGCTTTGCAGATTGTGAATTTAATTAGAACAAATGTCAAAACACCCTGTCAATTTAATAACTTCTTAGAAGAGTTAAATGACAAAACAGATGAATTACACAGAGATATCTCCTTATGGTATATTATAAGATGGCTGTCAAATTACAATATTTTGAGCCATTTCATGAAACTTCTAAATCCTATTGTAACATTTTAAAAAGGAAAACAATACTCAGAATAAGAAAATGTAACTTGGCTTTCTAATTTAATGTTCCTTAAAGACATTATGGAACATTTATAAATACTTAATTTGGCTTTACAAGGAAAGGGAAAATGATTAGTAATTTGTCACAAACTGTATTTAGTATTGAAACTAAACTTTGGATTTTTGTGCATGATCTTAAGTCCAGAATATTTAATCATTTTCTATGAGTAAAAACAAATATAATTAATATAAAAGAAGAAAAAAAATAGACAAATATAAAAAAAAAAAAATTGAAAGTGTTGCAAGGGGACTCCAAATATAGGTTTGAAGATTTGAAAAGTTTCAAATCTACATTTGCATATTCTGTGAACACATTTTATTAGTGATTTTATTGAAGATGGATTCCAATTTTTGAAAATATAATTGTCGACAAAACATCTGGAGAATTGGAGTTATCAGGGATGAAAAAGGAACAAGCATTGCAAATGCATATGACTAGGTCTCTAATTGAATTTTGGAAACTTGTGTCACAATCAAAATATCCACACTTAAATAAAGACTCTTGCCATATACTGTAATTTCAATTTTTAGTGTGAATCATTGTACTCCACAATGAAGTCCAAATATTGTTGCAATTGACCAATCAACAACCACAGAATTTGCGCGAACAATTTTAACAAATTGTACACTAAATTTAAAATATTGGACCAAACGGTTTTCTTAATTATATTATACTTTTATTATTAAAATTTTAAAATAATTGTTTTGTATTTTGTTTCTTTCTCTTAATTCTATTTTCTTATATATTGTATACAACACTTAAAACTTATGTAAAATATGTCATCATATTAAATAAATTTGTGTATTTAAATAATATGGTGTGGCTTTTTACAATATATGATAAACTGGAAAGCGGCTTTTATTGATCTCATGTGTGTCCATCCCTGTTATATGCTATAAGTAAGTCATCATTAAATAGTCATCTAAATTTTGGAGTAATACATTTTATTTGTCTTGTCTTTTATTAATATATGTTCATACTTTAAAAATAATACATAAAAGTTTGGATGAGAAATATTGAAGTCTTCTTGATCAATTGGGAATTGTAATAATGAAATTTGATAATAAGTATAAAATATTTTTCCTACATATAGTTTTTGCTATCTAATTTAGTTTATTTAGTGTTATATTGAAAACATTCCCAAACAAATGACATTAAAAATTCCTGTTTGAATAATTTCATAAAGCTGATGAAAAGGATTCAATTTTTTTTATTGATTTTATCAGTTATCATCTTATTAAAATATTAATTTATACCTGTCTGTGATATATAAAGTAGTATTCCTAAAATCCATGGAGTGACTGATATTCAGATGACAACTTTCTATCTATATCCAGTTGTTAAACTGCAGATTTTAATGATTTCATGAAGAATCGTGTTTCTCTTTGAAAACCATGATATTCATCACAATATGAAATACATATTTTGAAATTTTTTTATTACATCATGAATAAAAGCTATTGCCGCAAGCTTAACTGAGAAAGATAAAGGATATGACATTTGGTTTTTCATGTCTTTGACCATCTGATCTACTTTTACTGCAAAAAGCAGAGCAGCTAATGATGATCTTATGTAAATCCTTTTTCTGGAGTAAAAAAAAACCCTAGTATCTCATAGAGTCCTTAACTGAAATTCGATTGTTTTTAATATAGTTCTACATTGCCTGAATTAAATACGTGTATTCCGGTAACATTTGCTGTAGTGCTTCGAACAAGTAGGATCAAAAACTGATTTCAAATCCATTTTTATTGCAAAATATTTTGACATATGTAATTGCTTTTTGAATCATCACAACTGCATTCATTATTATTCTTCCTTTTATAGCATGATGTGCAACTCATAGTTTTTCATTTACCAATTGCATAATCCTTTTAGCAATATTCTATCTAATATTTTGAAATCATCTTCGATTAAGATCTGTCTTACGTCTTCTATAGTATATGCTTAGTTGCTTCTTTTATTACACTAAACTTTACTTTTTTATTAATGTGCAGCCAATCAATTTTTTTAACACATCTTATTACAAATCCTCCATATTGTTGGTATCAAGCCATAATCTAAACCTTTATATATATCGATAAACGTGTTGCACCATTTTGCAAGAATTACTTTCGTGTTTAATTTATTAATATCTTTTTGTATGCCTTTTTTAGTTATATATTTTTGATGCTCGCCCGAAATTATGCCTTTTAATGTTTTTATTTTACTTTCCGCCTCACTAAACTTTTTAAAAGTTTTAAAAATATATTCATCAACACATAAACTTAATACGAGCTTGTCTGAGCTTTTAGCATTGTAGAAATAAATCTACTATGTAAGGCATATAAACTTTGGCACTCTTAAACATTGGTTTTGTAAGTTAGAGATTAACTCTATTATTATTTTTTTGATAGGTTATACTGAATTTGGCGTTATAATTTATCAATTTATCATATTCCTCTTGGAGATTATTAATTAGTTCATTATTTGGCTTAAAAGATGCTAATAATTGGAGAATTTTCTGTATTTCTCAAATCCTATTTTATTTGATTTTGTGACATAATGTCTTTGGTTTTCTTATACAAGGTATTAGCTTTGACCTTCTTGTATAATTAATTATAACTAAAGTACTAAATAACTGATTTATTACTGTAAATATAATGTCATCTCTTACAATTATCTTCCTCATACTCATCAATTACTTATTGTATACTTAAATAGTCAGTAAATTCCATCAACGATAGGATTTATTTTAGCATTATTTAATTTATGCTCTGAAATAAAAAAGCAAATCAATGAATTATGATAATCCACGACTAAAATATGAATTTGCATGACTTCGATGAAGATCTTTCATTTTATAGTTTAATTCTTTTGAAAGATCTCAATATATGCAATGAAAATCACCTTCCAATATACCATACCTGGGTGTTGAAGCTATTTATTTCGAACTTTAGATTATTGATAAAATTGTGCTCTTTGCCATGGAATGTACTGCGATCAAATAATGCAATAAAAACGAACGAAACCAATTACATAATTTGTGCGCGAAGTTAGTATCTGAATCCTTACGAAATCTCAATTAATATTGAATAACACTTCTACTCCTTCAGTTGACCTATAAGGCAATATGGTGGTTAATCAGGGGGTTTATTATATAAATTTATGAAATAGTATTAATGTTTATTCGTGTGAATATAATAATATCATTTTTCTGTTTTTATATGTAGTCTAAACCTTTATTGCTTTTATTTGACACCATTAATACCTTTGATCTTTAATGCTATTATTTTTAATATTATATTCATGAGTTTTTGATTCTATATTTTGCGCAGCTAAGCAACATTTATAATTATTTATTTGTTATGATAATTTTGTTCATTTATATTTTTGCTTTGGTTTTGACATCAGAAACCCCCCCCCCCCAGTGCCTTGTTTGTATTCCTGAGTTTCTACTAGATTAGGTAATACATTAATAGGACCTGTTTTATCTTGTTTGTTCCTGTTTGGTAAATTATTTTATTATTTCTAGTATTATTATATTCACATTTATTGAGCATTTTATCCAATCTATTCTAAAATATTAAAGATTTCCAACTATTATTAATTCTTTCAATTGTCGCCTCAATATTTTGTTATTCAAATTCAAGTTCATCAATTTGAGTGTCATTTATTTGAGATGACACCACAGTGATCCAATCTATTAATTTTTTTTACACTTTGCACATTTTTCAACCTCATAATTAATTGCTATATGCCCCACTTTTGTAACATTTAAAACAGAGAGGATTTTTACACTTTAATATGATAGAAACGGCCATTTTTTAATACTTTTTGAGGCATTTGTTCTTTTGATATCCTTTTTTACAATTGAAGTATTATTATCGACGACTCATTAGATGGAATTTTAAAAGAATATTAGGAATCATTTCCCTTGACATTTTTATGTTGTCGGCATACCTATTTATTACTGTACGAAAGGAATCTTTTAAAGGGGTATGCACTATTCTTCAATAAACTACAGGATAGGATTCTTTATAACTTTTTACGACATTGTAACTCTTTTATTAGACTCTCAGCTAATTCTTTGTGTTTTGTAACAATACTTAATAAAACAAAATTTTTTGTGGGGAAGAACGCCTTATGACATATAGTGTCGAGTAAATTATATTTATTAAGTATTTTGAGATATTCACTAATGTCAGTTTTATCAAAGACATGTTTCTCATTGCTATCATTTGATTAGGTAACATTGTATGATTTTTTTGTCTAATAATCATTTAATTTCATATTTTCGAAGGAAACTTATACGAATTTCGATTTTCTGGTAAATAGTCATTTATTCTGTAAAATAATGTGATTGCAATTTTTTAAAAAATTTTTGCCACTTAATATTGATACTATTTCTTGCACTCATTTCAAGTTGTTAGGTAAATAATCTTATTTTTCTAGACACGAAGTGTTCATTCACTCTGTTTTACTTTTAGTTTTTCTTTTATTCCATTAACTGTATGATGAATTATTTCTTAATTTAGATACATTCTGTCTGTTTTTGACCTCAAATTATTTTTTTAATACTGCCTGATAATTTCTCTGTTTCTTTTTAAAGAAAATATTTTCACGATAATTTAGCGTTTTTCATAGTTTATCTTTTAACAGTTTAGCGTTTTCCGTCATTACAAAATTATATTCGTAAGTCGAATTTACTTCATTTAAATTTAAGTCTTTAATGGGATTTTTTTTCAAAGGATTTTATGAATCAAATGTTACATAAATCTATCTTATAAGTCATATTTAGAATAGGAATAGAACCTACAATAACCTTACTATTAATAGTATAATAATATATATTACATATTTACAAAAATTAGAAAAAATAATGTTATTCTTATTGTAAAACAGCTTCTGATAATTGGAGATATGATGTTACTATCTGAGATGCTACGATATTAAGGAGCGGATATGAAAGTAAATATTGGGTACGGAAATCTTTTTATTCCCTGCTCTTATTGACTGTAATAGAAATAGTTTGGTCTTCCCTAGAATCATTATTATATAAAATGCATCCGGTGTATCAAAATGCACATAGAATAAATGGCAAAGTCTTAATTTCAGCGAATATTTCCTGTCAAAATGATTTGAATTGAGTTTACAATGAGAATTTTGGAATAGACTTGAGTTGCTAAGTATATGCTTTCATAAGATTGACATTCAAAAATTGAAATTTATGATTTTTTTCTACTAGTTTAAATATAAAGAAAATCAAAACAGCAATAATTAGATATATGTTATGCAAACTTATGCACAAAAAATTCAAATAAAAATTTAAAATAATGGACAAAAAACTCCAAACAGTGAGCCAAGTTTATGAAATAATGCATTAAGTTCAATATAAAGTTAAATCAGAGATCAAGAGATTCATAGTAATGCGTAATCTGAAAGATAAAAAGTAAATAATGGAGTATTTAAAAACTTGAAAAAGATTAACAGATTTAAAAACTACAGAAGATTACAGATAGTCTTGAGTGTAAAAATGTTATTTTAAATCAAGTACATTATAATTATGAATAAATCACAATTCACTCTAAAGAAGAAAAGTTTCAGGATAGAGAAATTAGAAAAAGCTTAGATCTTAATGAAACAAAACATTAATGCGATGTCTACCTAGTAGAATAATCAAGAAAAAATCATTTAGAGTTAATTCAATTTGAGATATTGTGTGGTATAATACCATTTGATGAGGACATAAACCATGTAAGAATAAGTGTGAGGTCAATGATGATAAGTCTAAAGGTAGAGATTATAATTTAGCAATAAAACTGGAAAAGATATTATGAAAGAATACTATGTAGAAATCTATTAACATGTGCTTTAAAATAAAAAAAAGATATAACGACCAAATTTTAGAGGAAGATAAATCATTATACAAGAACAAGGAAGTTCCTCATAACAAATACTGGAACCATCAGATAAGCTCCTGAGACTTAGGAATAATATACATAAGACTCTATGAAGCTCAATCAACTGCAATTTACTAAAATAAAACATCTACCTGTTTTAAAGTTAAAGGAAATTTACCAAATAATTATTAAACATTATTCAGAATCCTCAATAAGATCTAAGAAATGAAAAGTACAGCCTACATAAAAGTTCCCAGAGGCTGAGATCATAAATGTAAAAACTTTTAAGGAGGAGTAAGGTAATCCACTTTATAGTTTAAGTAGATTTAGAAAGCTATTCACATTTCATAAAATAAATGTATGAAAAAGGTTATTGTATTTAGCTACAATTTATAAAGAGCTGTCAAATTTGGTGGGTATTTTTTTATGAAACCTCAAATATTTCAAGAATACACAATGGGTTCTCATAAAAAAGGTTTTTCAAACTACTTGCAGTGATACCTATAAATCAATGTAAGAATAAAAAAAATATAATTAATTATTGTATACAGTCTTTAAATTCACAGAAGTACTGTTGGCTAATTCCTTAACCCTCTCAACTGTCATTAAATTAAAACAGACAGTACAGAAGCAAAGTTCAACTCAAATTCCATGAATCCCGATTAACGATAGCAACTTTGGAAAAAGGTTAAAGGTGCATGAATTGTTATATAAACTTGTGAAAAGTAAAAACAATAATAGTAATTTAATGACTGCTC
Source organism: Epiperipatus broadwayi (assembly GCA_028023455.1). NCBI lineage: Eukaryota > Metazoa > Onychophora > Udeonychophora > Euonychophora > Peripatidae > Epiperipatus > Epiperipatus broadwayi. The sequence goes on from JAQFVV010000319.1 coordinate 679,778, forward strand.
CGGTTTTCATGGATCATGAAAGAACATGTAAATATAAATTTAAGTTTGATATTGAAAGTGTTTAAGATTCTTCATGAAACCACAATAAAATAAGAATTAAGAAGGCAATTTTAATAAATAGAAATAAAATGAGTATAATTAATATTCCTGTTTTTACATTTAAAAAAAAATATTATTTCATAACTTTAATATGAAATTTTATTTAATATTTTTTAAAAAAGAGTTAGTTTATTATGGTGACAAATAAAAAAATAAAAAAAAGGTGATTTATCTTCATATGTATTAGTTACATATTTAATGAGAAGCAAACTAAAAATGTTTATTTACAAACATAATATAAATTTGACAAACTTCTTTAACAAAATAAAAAAAAAATGCTTATGTACATATGTAAGTGTTAAGTATGTATACCTATCATATTAATAATTAAAAATATTCAATAAACCAACCCTTTTCCTAATAGGTATACATGAATAAATACTCATTATATATAAAAAATAAATAAATGTGAGAAAAAATAATAAAATCATTAATTCAACATTTCATTGATGATAAAACTAACAAACTAATTAATCAAATAAATGAAAATATATTAAATAACTACTGGATTTCATTCTAATAGTAGTGTTTTATCTCTCTGGAAGAACCTCTTCTTAACATGTAGAAGTTAAATAAAAAAGAGAATTCATGTAGAAATGTTAATCATTTATCCTGAATAAATAAACATGAACAACTGTTAATTAACAAAAGAAAAATAAACAACATAAATTCTGTACTGTCAAAACTTTATATTTCCTTTTTATATGGAAAAACGATGAATAAAAATCTTAGCACTACAACATATTTTGATAAGGATTCTAATAATAATCAAAACTAATGCAATATCATAATGAAGAGAATATTACATAAATATTATTATTAAAAATATTTAAGCTAAGAAATTTATTCTGTGTGTTGTGTTTTCTCGAATTTAACTACAATGAAATCTTCCAAGTTAAGGAAATTATATATATATATATTGTAACGATATATAAATATGTCGTTACATTAATTTAAAATAAAAACTTAAAAGTTCGCAAATAAAAGTAAAAAAACTAAACGCTAGAATTAAAATGTTTTGTTAAACGTATATACATTCGCACAGATGCCAAACTTTAAAAATATTTAAAAAAACAAAAACAAATAAGTATTTGAACGTACTTTTTTATAAATAAAAAAAGTACAAGATTTAAAAATAAAAACAGGTATTAATTAATTCTTGTAATCTGTAAATGGAAATGATTGTTTATGAATTATCGAAAACCAAACTGGCCCTTGGGCTCTTGTATAATTAAAAATCATCTGATGAAAGATAGATAAGAAAATAAAGAGAAATTAGCTTGACCAATGGAAGCACTAAGCCTTGGCTCAGACCCTAACGAAAGTGATGGATTAGTGACATTTTGTTGATTGAATGCGTGTGGATGATATAAAAAGAGAAAGACAGTTTTTTCGGACAGTTCCAGCGTTGTGTGTTTGAGAGTTGTGGTAGGACACACATACCACACTCTCTATTTAAAAAAGAAAAAGGAAAAGACTGTGATACCTTGAACCAGCTATTGCCATCTCCAGAACATTATCTTCTAATGGAGGCGTCGCGGGAATTAAAAACAGGAACCTAGACTCTTCTACCATAAGCTATATGAAATGAACAATTGTTAAAATAAATTAAGAACTTTCGTTAAGTTTTACAAATTGATAAACAAGCCAACTTAAATGTTAAAACAGACTCTTATCTGACTTTTGTAAGTTTTTAAATCAAATTAATAATGTTTAATTTTATATGTTTTCCGATTGATAAACATCATTTACATTTTTTTTTCTTATTGTAAAGATTATTTAAATGCATGAAATTTAAGTTGTTTATAGACGCTTGCATGGATTCATTCGCGGTTAATTATATTTTGGTTTTCATATTTGGTCAAAATATATAAACATTCGATAAATAATGATACTGTACGGTATCTAAAATGTATTTATTCAGATGTCGTTTAAGTTATTGGTGACAACACAAGTATCTTATGGTGAATACCATTGGGTTACTTATAAATTTCCCTCTGCGATTGTCGGTATCAATAATTTTGTATTTTGATCATTTATGTTTATTTTGAAATGTTTTTGACCGTGGAATCTATGTAATTGATCTATACCCAACATTTTTAAACAAATCTGTGTGAACATATTTAAATGTTAAATCTAAGTCGGGCGTGAATGGCTATATAGTTTAGTAAAGTTATATTAAGGGAGGGTAATCTTAGGTTATTCATTTTGTAGTTGAATTGGTTCAATGGATTGGATATATTTGTGTAATTGTAGATGTAGTATGAGGTCCGCTACGGGCAGGATTATAGATATATGCCACACACCTTCTGTTTGCCTAGGGATGGATTTGTAAGATGGCAAAGGACCGCAGTCCATTCCTATGGAGTTTTATGTTTATTGTTCTACTCGCCAACAGATGTCACATTCCTGTTGGTGGAGAGACAATGTCTTCTCTAATTCTACTTACTGATCAGATGTACATTCCTGACAGTAAGTATTTTGTGTTGTCGTATTTTCATGCTACATTGAATACATGAATGTATCAGATGGATTGGCGCCGGTTTGATCGCGAAATTTGTTGCCTAGGGTTAAATCAGGGAAGAATATTTTCTTTTCAAATGCAGATCTATGTAGTCTATTCATACTTGACTATCTAAATAAAATATTAAACTCATTGAAACTTAGTTAAATGTAAAATTAAAAGATTATTAGAAAAATCTAAAATGTTGAATTTATTCCTCAAAATTTAAATGTTATTTTATATGTGGTAAATAAATATTTTTATGTGTTAATTTTTGGCAGTGGCTTTTATTTATTTATATTTAAGATATAAATTTAGATATAGATTTTTATCTCTGCGTCTCCACTGAGCTAGTGACTTGGGCTAATGATCTGAATATTTAAATAAAGTGGAATCTTAACAGTGTGTATCTGCCTACTCTATAAATTTTTCTAGGTTTAGCTCTGTAGAGCAGATATTGAAGTTTGCAGTTAGATTCGATCTTCACTTGCATTTTGATCATTATAATATATATATATATTGTAACCTTGCTTGCGATCTGATTGGATGTTAATAGTCATAAGTGCTTGAGAGTTTTGCAGTCTCTCAGTTTAATTTCAATACTGTCTGTGCTTTATAAAATAATTATTATTTACTTATATTTTAGTGTAAAATATAAACATTGATAGAATTGATATAAAAAATTCTCTGTCTTCTTTAAGGTGATTTGATTTCCTTGGTTTGCATTCTGAACAGACTATTTACTTGCATTCAAAATAATTTATTGTGAGACTAACTAATATTTTGTCTTGCTTATTGCCTGTATTATTTTAATGTATTTAAAATTGCTCTTTTCCATCCACTAATTTGGGTCAAATATGTTTAACTTGTAAGAAATTGACAGCACACATCACATTTAGTAAAATGTGATTAATAATAAAAATAATTCTTATTTATTTAAAATAATCTTAGAAATTATTTTCATTTAACTCAAAAGCCATTTATTTAACTAATTTTTAATCATTAGATAAAAATATCACATGATTACCATCTCTTATACTAGCACATAATTGTTATTAAACAAGGTAAGACTCTCCATACAGTAGTGCCACTCTGTGCCAAACAGAGTAATCAATGGATGCCAGAAGGCTTGTGCATAAAATCCTTATCTAGTGCCTACTCATCCATTATCCCCAGACTAGTTTCTGGCTTGTGGCTTTTGTCTGCGAGGAGCCTTGCATCTGAGAGCACTGCACCTAGATCTTAGGATCTAAAATATTATTGAAAATATTATTGTGTTTTCAATTTCATTCTCATAGTTTTGTAGTTAAGTAGAGATAAAAGATGGCTGCTGAAGGGTTGCATTAGATCCTAAGATCTAGATGCAGATCCAAAGCTCCTCACTGACAAAGGCCACAAGCCAGAAACTAGTCTGGGGATATTGGATGAGTAGGCACTAGATAGGGATTTTATGCACAAGCCTTCTGGCATCCATTGATTACTCTGGTTGGCAAAGGTTGGCACTACTATATGGAGAGAGTTTTGCCTTGTTAGATAAAAATATAATAAATACACTTGTGCATTTCAGTGAAAGAGAGTGTTCGTAGTATTATTTAAAAAATGGTGTAAGAATAACATGTAAATAAAACATGTTACACATATTTTAAAAAAATTATTGGCAAGCAAATGGATTAACCAAAAATTCTCATATGAATTTAAATATAAAATGGTGATATTTAATAATAGTATGAGTTGCTAAATTTAAAGAGTCTGTTCAAGTCTTCTGGTCACTGAATCAAATTGCTAATAATTTGCTCAATATCTACATATGAAATATGTTGAAACGTTTAACATTAAAAGTAGAATTAATAGCAGAAGTCAGTATGTTTTGGAATACTTTATTGCATGCAAACTGGCAACATTAAATAAATATTTTAATTGCAGATGTTTTTGGGACATGAAAACTTTATTTTTTTTTAAAAAAGAAGAGATTTAAAATCAAATTTGAATGTTAAATTTTATTGAAACGCCACATTAATGTTTTTGCATATCAGTTAAATAATAAAGAATTGATCATCTTATCTGAATGTGTACTTCCAGTAATGTATTTACTATTTAATTTGTTTACTACTTGAATAATAATAACAGCCTTTAAACAATTAACTAAAACTACTTTCTGATTTCTATCGCCAATGTTGATTTCTTAAATTGTTTTGTTCTGATTGTTATTCCTAAATTTAAATGTGGATAGATCAATTAATATAGCCTAAATATTATAAATTTGGAACAATGCTAGATAAAATGTAGAATTTAATAACTTATGGAGAACATTTTCATTTAAATTCTGCATGACATGCTTTTGGAATTATCTCATATTCATAGAGCCCATATAAAATTCATTAATTTAAAAGTACTCATAATAACTACAACAAGCAAATAAAAGCACATCTATGGAATTCGGCTATAATTTATAATTATTACTTTGTGTAATGTGTATTTATTGTTCAAGAGATTTTATATTGATTTCACGGATAATATTTAATATTCCAAAAATGTACACTTTTATTTATGTATGTGAGTAAGAATGAATTAATTTTAATTTTATTGTTATATGAAATTATATGTGAGGTTCATGATTTATACTTTTACTATAGTTAAATTAAATTCATGAGATTGAATAAAATATTTATTTGAAGGAATAGCACTTGTGAAAAGCTTGAGAATTACTAATAAACTTATGGTGTGTGTCAACCTCTTATGAAGTGTCTTATGAGTCTATTCAGGGTTCTCTTCCTATACTCATGTCACTTGTATTACATTGTTATTATGTTTATATTTTAAGCAAGATAAATCAGTATATTAGTTGTCCTTATTATTGAAACACTTTTCATTATGTATAAACCCATATCTGCTAAATTGCTGGTGTTTTTTTGAATTGTCAGAATAGCAGAGAAGGATGATTTTTGCACTTTAAATATGAAGTAAATATTAATATTGCTTTACAATGTTAAATGGCATTAGTCTGTGCTGGTGGTTAATCTGCAGATTAATTATTTGCCACTTTCTATATTTTTACACTCATTCCTGTGCTGGTGGTTAATCTGTGGAATTGTGTAATTATATTTGTTGCTTCATGGTGGTGTATAAACCCACAGGGAATTCAGTATTGTATCATTACTATGTGTAGATAAATGCATCCACAGGAATATCATTTTACTTCATAAATGTAAGTTTGGGCAAAGTATTTTGTATTATTATGCTAAAATCATTTTCTTCTATCTATAAGTATAACTTATAAGTTCTATCATAAAGTGTAGCAGGGCATCTTATGTAAATTATCTTCATGATGATTAACTGTTTATTAATTAATGTTTTATCTGAACTGAAGTTTGAATTTTTACTTTGGTTTAGCATTACATTATAGCTAATTCCTGCAAATGTAATATTATTTATTATGTTATTATAGGTTTATAGAATTGGTTTATTGGTTCTGGAACTGACACATTAGGTATTTCATGATTTGATGTTGAATTTCAGTATAATTTCCTCAAGGCAGAAATTAGATCAAATTATAATAAAATTTATGATTAGGCTTTTATAAAACTGTGCCTATGATGTATTTAGTGAAGTGAACAAATGGAATATGATATTTTATTTATTTATTTTATTTATTTGTTTATTTATGTATCTAGTTATTATATTAAACATCCTACATCAATTATTTGTTAATCATAAAAGTTATAAATAAATATTAATTTATAATTAATCTTACTGTGCCGTTGCTATTGGTCATTCATAAAAACAGAAATCCTATATCTTGAATAGGGCATACATTGGAGTATATACTGTTGTCAGTATGACATAAGAGTCTTAGTAATATTCTGAGAAAATATTTTAATGTTTTTGTCCTTGGTAGTTTATCATGTGTAGGGAATAATAAAATTTCATTTGTCTTTTCCATCACTTTAGTTTTGCGTTGTTGATTCTAGTACATGATACAAAATTGGTTGATTTTATAAACTTATAAATAGATTTACCAGATAATGCTATGATTGAATTTATTTGCTTAATGTTATAACTGTCATTCATCAATATAACAAGAGTCTCAGTGCTATTTATTAAATTATAAATTTAAGTTTATAAGGAAAGAACACAAGTTTCCCATGATTATTATTATTGCAAAGCTCATATTTAGACTAGCATTTGTACCAAAATCATAAATGTCATTCTAAAATTCACAATCTTTAATAGTTCACAAATTATACTATCTTGTCCATGGTCGGTCATAAGGTCTCATGCAAAGAAAAATAGCAGATTAAAGTTTTGAAGGATAATAAAATTACATACTTATAATTTATCTAATGTACTTTTATATTTTGCTATGATGGGTCTTTGCAGTGCATTCTTTGCGAAAACTCCTCAGTGACATATATACTATTGTTTTCTTCATTTGTATCCATCTGTAAGATTGAGGTGTGACATTTGAGATTTTTGGCAGGCATTACATACTTAAACACTAATTCATTGCACATATTCTGATAAGAACTGACAAACACTTAATCCCTACAACATTACTGAGTTAACATACAAACATGATTTTTCAATAAATTAATAATTTAAAGTTTCTTAATTTGAAGTTTCTTATTAAATGATTTTAGATGAATGGAATTATTCCATTGATGATATATACATGAATATATATTAATGTTGTAATCCTTTCTTTTATTTGAATTTGAAAAAAACAGCATGGTACACCTGGGTCTCGCTTTCTGAGAATTATTTTAATGTGATTTTGAACTTGTGCGATTCATGTTTCTTGTTAATGTCCTTTATATTTCACTATATTTATTAGATATCAATAAATTTAAATTATTAATAACTTCTTTTGACTTGAACTCCTTTTTTCCCCCAAAAAATATAACATCATATTAGCAGCTTACATGAATATGGCCTGAAGCTGTATTTAGGATCTTAGTTTCTATGTAAATAACCTACTTATACTAATGAGTAAATAATAATAGATTTATATGTATGTATAAAAATATTGCAATAAATATTCAAAAATTTGAAACTTTTAAAACATATTTTGTTCGATATTAACAGAAATAAATATTTTTTTAGATTTTTAAAATAAATAATAATGAAGATTTTATTGATTTTATAAACTGAAAATAATCTTTCTAATGATAATGTTAAACTTTTTGTTTTGATTGTGATGTCATTTTTTAATATAGAAACAGAAAACCATTAACACAGCACAAGACTGGAAGTGGCGCTAGATGTACAACACATGACAAATGTGATTTCTTATTGTTCACAAATGAACGCATATTGTAAAATAGCAGTAATAATTAAAATATGTATGAAAAAATATAAAATTAAATACTGTAGTTAATAAAAAAAGTAAAAAAAAGTTTGTCTTATATGAATTTTTTTTTATATATTTGAAATTTTTTATTAGTCTTACTTTATTTTCTTATTCTTTTAGTGCAAATTTTAAAGTAATTTTTTCTTGTTGCTTTGCTTTTATGCCAATTTTTGAAAATTATGGGAATCTATCCCCCATTTTTCAAGGTAAGTTATGTTTATTTTTGTGTGATTTCTTTTGTACGCATTTCTGAGGAACCTATCTACCGCATAAAATGAGACCCAGGTGTACTTTTTATATCAAACTTTTATTTAAATCCACTCTTTTAATTTACTTCATTGCTTGAATTTGTTAAGAATCTTTTTAATAAATTAATAATTATGGCTTCTTGAAATAGGCTACATCACCACTCAGCAAATATTTTGAAATGTTCGAATAAACTATCCATTATCTTAATATTGCAGGATTTGATTTTTTTAATATTATAGAAATTATGACTGATTTGGAAAGATTAATGAAAATAATTAAGTTCATTTTTTTATTATTGTCTTTGTTTAACATACATGCATTTTATTTCTTTTTGCGCCTTTATATATATGACTATTCTTATGCATATTGTCTTGATTATAAGCAAAAAAAATCACATAATAGAATTGTTTTTCTTTTTTATCTTCCATGTTTGGTACCTAGTGACTGTTTTGTCATTGGGTCAGTACCATGCTTACTTAGTCCAAATCTTTTAAAATGAAGTCAAGTATACAGATATTACATTTATTGGAATACATACAGATATTATTATGATGATTATTACTATTTTCTTTTGACTGAGGTTTTCATCTTTTTTAAAAATAAACAAAATCGGTTGGTTTTGATTCTGGGTTTATTTATTTCATAATTGAAAATATATGTTTAGATGGTTATTAACTAAAATTAAAAAAAAGAACTGGAGTTGAGTGATAAAGGTTAGATTGTAAAGATATTCTTATAGTATAAACAATATCATCATCACCATCATCATCAACCATTATCAATCCACTGCAGGATGAAGGTCTCTCCAAGTTTAATCCAACTTCTCCGATCTTTAACTTCTCTTCTCCACAACACCCCTGCACATTTTCTTACTTCATCCATCCATCTGACATGTGGTCTTTTTCTGGGTCTTTTACAATCTATTGGAATCCAGTTTAAAATTTCAATTGTCCATCTATTATCATTTCTTCTAGCAATATGTCCAGCCCAACTCCATTTTAATCTTTTAATTTTTTCAATAAGGTCAGTAACACCTGTTTGTTGTCTTACCCATACATTGCGTTTTCGACCTCTTCTTGTTACTCCCAACATGCATCTCTCCATACTTCTTTGAGTGGTCTGAAGTCTCTGTATTGCTCTTCTATTAAGTGTCCAAGTCTCATATCCATAAGTAAGAACTGGTAAAACACATTTGTTAAAAACCATCCTTTTCAAACACATAGGCATATTTCCTTTTAGTATCAAGTTATTTCTACCAAAAGCAATCCAACCAAGTTTAATTCTATGATTAATTTCCTCCATTATGTTTCCATCTGTATTAATAATCTGACCAAGGTATTTGTAACTGTTAACTTCTTTTAATTCTTCATAATCAATCTTTATTTTCATATTTTGAGCAAATCGATTAAACATTACTTTAGTCTTTATAACATTTATCTTTAGTCCTACTTTTTTACTTTCATCTGCTAACTCCTGCAACATTTCCTGCAGCTCTGAAGCATTATTTGCAAAAACCACTACATCATCTGCGAAATCTAAATGACTTAAATACTCTCCATTTACTTTCACTCCTTTAGTTTCCCATTTTAATCCACAAAATACTTCTTGCAGCACTGCTGTAAAGAGTTTTGGAGATATGGAGTCACCTTGCCTTACACCTTTCTCAATGTTGATTTTTCCAATATCATTATGTAATCTAATTGTTGCTGTTACATTTTTATAAATATTCTTTAAAATATGACAATATCCTGTATCTATACCTTGATGATCCAATGCTTTAATCACTGAAGAAATGTGTATAGTATCGAATGCCTTTTCATAATCTACAAATCCAAAACATAATGACAGCTCATATTCGTTTGTCCTTTCTATGACTTCTCTCAATACCTGGATATGATCTATTGTACTAAAACCACTTTTAAATCCAGCTTGTTCTCTTGGTTGGTGGAAATCCAAAGTTCTCTGTAGACGAGTTGTAATTATCTTGGTAAAATTTTTATATAAAACTGATAAAGGGCTGATAGGTCTGTAATTTCTAATATATTCTTTATCATCTTTTTAAAATATTAATATTATTACTGCATTCTTCCAATCTTCCGGTACATCTTTATTATTTAGACATTTGGTATATAACTCTGCTAAAATTGTTTCTATTTCTTCACCTGCTTCTTTTAATATATCAATTATAATTCCATCATTTCCTGGAGCCTTTCCTTTCTTCATACACCTAATTGCATGTCTCACTTCTTCATTTAAAATTCAGGGCAATTCGGAAGATGTAATAGATATAGGAGGTACTTGTTCTTTATTGCTATATAATTCTTGATAAAAATCTTCTACCAATTTCATGATGTCATGTCTCTTTTTAGTAATAATTCCATCTTTTTTTCTTATTGCAGATATAAATTTCCTACTAATACCAAAATGTTGTTTAACATTTTTGAGACTTTTATTTTCTTCTACAGCTTTCCTTGCTATTTCACAGTTATACTTTCTTATATCATTTTCAACTCTTTTCCGTACCATTTCACAAAATTCGAGATATTCAATTCTTTTTAATACATCATTTTTGTATATCTTCATATTCCTTCTTTTCTTCATAAATTCTCTAGTCTCAGTAGAAATTTTATTAGTCAATTGCCGCTTTTTTCTACCAGCTATGTTTGTTGCAGTTTTTAAAAGTGTATCAGTTATTTTCATATTAATTTCATTCAAATCTGAATCATGTTCAAAGTCTCCTAACACTTGAAACCTATTTGTAAGTTCTAATTTAAATTCATTAGAATGTTTCTGAAGATTAGGAATATCAACTGTAAATATTGTTTTTCTTAATAATTTTTGTCTCTCTAGTTTTACATTAACACATAACTTACACCTTACTAATCGATGATCACTTCCTGTGTTAAATTTATTAAGAACATTACAATCTTGAAATATGTATTTTCTGTTAGTCAAAATATAATCCAATTCTGCTGTACCTTCGTTTGGATGCTTCCATGTCCATTTCCTTTTAACATTTTTTTCAAAAAATGCAATTCATAATATAAAGTTTTTCTTTTTCTGCAAACTCCACAAGTCTATGTCCTCTCTCATTTCTATTACCATAACCAAAAGTGCCTATAGCAATTTCATATTTCATTTGTCTACCAATTCTAGCATTAAAGTCTCCCATAACAATTTTAAAATGTTGTTTACTCTGATAAAAAGCCTTTTGTACATCCATATAAAAATCTTCTACTACTTCATCACTATGAGAACTTGTTGGGGCATAAACCTGAATTATCTGCATTTGGTATCTGCTATTAAGTTGTATAACTAATCTCTTCCACTCTGTCTGATACACCATCAATCTCCACAATATTGTTCTTCCACTTTTTATTTATAATGAATCCTACTCCACTTGTATTTCCAATATGTGTGCCTTTATAATAGAGTATATGTCCACTTTTTAAATCAATTGTTTTTTCTCCTTTTCTTCTAACTTCACAAAGTCCAATAATGTCCCATTTAATATAAGACAGTTCTTCTTCTAATTCTTGCAATCTTCCTTCACTTGAAAGTGATCTGCAGTTGTAAGTACCTAAATAAAAAGTCATCATCAAATGGCAGCCTGGTTCCGCAATCAGGGGATTCTTAGCACCCTCTGCCTTCGGCCACCAACTGCTGCCTTGGTTGGTGACTTTACAGCATCCTGGGAATAAAGGACATGCTTTATTTTTGTCTGTCATAATTGTATATATGTATTGGAAAAATATTTATCATTTACACAAACATTCATTCTGCCATATCAGGCACTGAGAAGAAAGACCATGGTGTTTCTTGATCTTAAACTTAGAGGTAAAAAGCCAATAAACTCACCATTCTGGCTAATGCGTGTTGGTGAGCAGCCTATCCATGTTCGTATACTATATGAATAATCACATAGTAATAACAGCTGCAACAAGAACGTATGGAGTGGACATTAGGAATTTGCCCTGCTCGATTCCTTTAAGGCCTCCAAGAGGAATCAAAGGGTCTCCTTTCAGTTAATAGTTAAATATTACACACACACACACACACACACACACACATATATATATATATATATATTACAAATGATATGTTTTTTAATTAAAAACTATTGTAATAACAATAAAAATAATAAATATAATGGTAATTAACAATTATATACAGTCTTTCAATCACAGAAGTACTTTTGGTTAATTTCTTAACTCTCATCAACTGCCATTGGGACTAGTACATATAATACATTCCACTGCTTGATGGCACTGGTTTTAGATCGACATACATCAATATGCCATTTTAGTGGTCTAACTTATGGATAACACTAGAAGTGTTGATGTAGCTATAATAGGCCACTTGCTGGTTATGTACTCTATACTTACACAACAAAATACCACATTCATTGTGTTGCAAAAGTATTCCTCAATTGAGTGCAATTGACCTATTGCTATAGTATGATTTGATGGTAGTCATATTTTAAGTACATGAAACTCGTAAAATATTTAATAATAAAAAAATGTGAGAAAGCTTAATCAAAGTAATAGTACAAAGTAAAAATTGTTAGCCCATGAAATAGGTTTCCGTATGATTTGTAACTGAAAAAAACTGCTGAAAGTTATATTGAAGGGTATAGTTTGTCTGAGTTCATGCGAAAATGCATGTTTTCTCATAAATACATGATAGAATAATACAAAGATGACTGCAAATGTAAAAAATTAATTGAAGATAAGTTAATTACTGGACCACAGAAGCTGACACAGTGGCATTTTTTCAGAAAAAAAACATCTTGGCAACATCAAAGCTATGTGATTGTGGGAGAACCATGATTTTAGTGAACTACAAGAGCTGGGAATTTTTCTGCTACTACTGTAAGCATAGCTATGATCTGTATAAAGGAAGTTGGTGTGATGGCTCCAAAATATCGTTCATTACAGCTGTGAGGCTTATCTATTATTGGACTCATGATGAAGTAACAGTAGAAGGTGGTGTGGCAGAACTAACCATCTCCAGAGGTACCCTTATTCACTGGAATGTTAGTCTACACAAGCTTTGCCGAGATCATCTCTCTCACCCTTGCTGTGAAATAGTCAGTCCTGATAAAATCATTGAGATAGACAAGACCCTCTTCTGTTGAAGAAAAAACCACCAGGGCAGGATATTGATGCAGAAATGGCTGATCACAGTGTTTGTTGTGACCTTGGCAAATGTTTTGCTGAGCAGTACCATCTCATGAAGAAGCCACACTCCTCCAAGACATACATGACAACATTCAGGCTAGAACTACCATGTACAGCAATTGTTGGAAAGGCTACAACGTGGCTGATCTGGAGGCTGTTGATTTTTCCCATCTCACTATAAATCACCAGTTCCACTTTGTTGACCCCTCCACAGGCTATCATACCCAGAATATCATGGGAGGATTGAAATGGTGGAACAAGAAGCAGCATAGCCCAGAAAGGACAACCATTGACAATTACCTAGCATATTTCCTCTGGTGTCATCTGCACAAAGAGAGGATTTGGTCTGAGCAATACTAGGCAAGATGAGCCTGTCTAGGTGATTGTTTATTTTTTTATTTAATTTGTGCCCAAATATTTATAACTTGTTTGTTTTATTCAATAAATTTCCTAATTATTTCATTGAAAATTGTTGTTGTTAGTTATATAATTCAAAGAAAACTAAACCTGCTCTCTATCAAAAAACAAACTGTAGGTTTACAAAATGTTTAAAGTAAAATGATAATTAAAAAGAAAACAATCATCCTCCACTAACTAAAAACAAAGTGTTTTTTTTTTTTTTAAATCAAACAAACCTCCTACCACCATCTAAAAATAAAGAACTTTTTAGTAGCATAAATGTTAAAAAAAAGTAAAAATATGATAATTAAAAAGCAAACCAACCCCTTCTACCATCTTAAAACAAATTGTTTGTTTCTTAAAAATCAAAATAAACCCCTGCACCATCTAAAAATAAAAAACTTTTTGATAGCATGTATGTTAACACACATACACACAATATATATATATATATATATGTGTGTGTGTGTGTGTGTGTGTTGTGTGTGTGTAAAAAGATGATAATTAAAAAGCAACCCCCCTCCACCATCTAAAAACAAAGTGTTTGTTTATACAAAATGAAATGTTTAAGGGTTTAGTAAAAAAAACCCATAGTATTTTCGAAAAATGTTTAAAAAAATAGAAAATAACAAAAATATAAAAGAGTAAAAAAATACCAAATAGAAAAAGAAAATGTTTAATACAAAATACTGTAAATAAAAAATAAAAAATTTTAAAAAAATTACCGTATTTTACCACATCATCATCCCATGAACATGTATATTGATGTTTCTTAGGCAAAAACCACCACAATCAAGTGATAGAGAATATTATATGTACTAGTACTCTGCCATTAAATCTAAAAAAATTAATGGCAGTTGTGTAGTGTTAAAAAATTAACCAAAAGTACTTCTATGGATTGAAAAACTGTATATAATAGTGTAGCTGAATAATAATAGTGATTTAATTCAAATGACCTGCCACAGTTGTAACTAAAGGAACTTCTGTGAATATATATATATATATATATATATATATATATATATATATATATATATATATATATATATATATATATATATATATATATATATATATACAAAAATGCCTATTAATTAAATTCTATTGTAATAACAAGAAAAATAATAAATATAATGATAATTAACTAATATATATAATCTTTCAATCTTCAGAAGTTCTTTTGGTTAATTTCTTAGCCCTCCTCAACTGCAATTAAATGCACAAAAATTAATGGTATTTGAAAAAGGTTAAAGAATTAATCAAAAGTACTTCTGCAGATTGAAAGACTGTATATTATAGTCAACTTTAATAATAAAGTGATTTAATTCAAATTACCTGCCATAGTTGTAACTAAAGGAACTTCTGTGAAATATATATATATATATATTTGTAATGGTATATAATATGCCATTACATTAATTTAAGATTAAAATAAAATCTTAAGTTCGTAAAGAAAAACTAAAAGCTAAAAAATTAAAGAGTTGTTAAACGTGTATATATATTCGCACAGATGCAAAACATTAAAAGTATGTATTTTTTTAAATAAAAAAAAGTATTTGAATGTGTTTTTTAATATAAAAAAGATAAAAGATCTAAATATAAAATATTTTAGTAATAAGTAAATTAAGTAAAAATAGAAACAGGTATTAATTAATTCCTGAAATCTCAAAATGGAAATGATTGTGTTATTAATTATGGAAAAGCAAACTAGCCCTTGGGAATCTTATATAAAAAGTCAGATGAAAGTTATAGATAAGAGAACAAAAAATTAGATGTCCAATAGAAGCAGCAAACAAATGCTTGGACCATAATGAAAATGATTGGAACAGGAAACTATGTTTAATGAATCCAGAGGATTACTATAAAAAGGAAAATATCCAAATTAAGAACAGTTACAGCTTGATTTTTTTGAGAGGCATGATAAGACTCACTTGTCACCCTCTCTCACTTATTTAAAAATGAAATGACTGTTGAATTATGAATGGTACTTTTGCAAACCCTGAATCATATGGGTACTGCAATTAAATAGTACCAGGATTGAACCAGCTAAGGTAGCCTCCAGATTGAGAACTACGGTATGAACAACAGACTGGTCTTCTATGAGAGTCTTCATAGGAATTGTCATCAGGAACCAGGAGCTTTTCTACTGTAAGATATAAACAGAAAAATTAAAAAAAAAGTAATTAAGACCTTTCAAGATTTGACAAGCTAAACCTATTTTTTTTAATGAACTTTAATCTGACTTTTCAAATCAATTATTAATGTTTAATTTTTATACCTTTGAGTTTGCTAAAAATCATTTCCATTTATTTTGTTCCTTTAAGTTTTATTATGATTTTTGTTTTTTCATTAAACTAAACATAATAAACACTAAATTTAAGTCAGGCGTGGATGGCTGCATAGATTAGTAAAGTTATATTAGTTTAATTAAGGGAGGGTAAATCTTATATTATTTGTTTCATAGTTAAATTGGGTCAATGGATTGGATATATTGGTGTAATTAGTAAATGTAGTATGAGGTCAGCTACATACAGGATCACCTTATATGCTGCACTCGAGCAAAATAAACCTTTTTATTGACCATAGGAGACAGACGGTATTTTCTGCTCCTTGGATCATTCCTTTGCCTATGGAATGGGATAGTAAGATGGAAAATGCAGTCCCTTCCTATGGGGTATTTTTTATTGTTCTTCTCATCAGACAGATGGACAAGAGACAATTTCTTCAATTATAACCATGCTATTCAGATGTACATTCCTGACGGTATGGTATTTATGCTGTCGTATTCATGCTACATTGAATACATCGATATATCAGATGGATTGATGTTGGTTTAAGTGCGAACTTTTGGCCTAACATTAAATAAGGGACAGAATATTTTCTTTTCAAATGCAATCTATATAGTCTATTCATACTCAACATTTTAATAAAAATTAAACTCATCTGTGTGAACTTAAAAGTTAAATTATAAATTTAAAATCCAAAGTAAAAGTTATATTAAAATAATTCTAAACTATATATGTTTAATAAATGTTTGTGTGTGTTATTACTGGCAGTGGCTTCTTTTATTTATTTTTTAATATTAAAAATATTTTTGGATACAGATTCATATTTTATAAATCTCAGTGTCTCCATGAGCTAGTGGCATTGGGTTAATGGTCAGAATAAAATATATATATATATAAATTGGATTTTAACAGTGCGTATCTGCCTTCTCTATAAATTTTGCAGGTTCAAATGGACTGGTGGTGCCCTATAGTGCAGATACAGTAAGACTGCTTTATCACTTAATTATCTGACCATAATATATATATATATATATATATATATATATATATATATATTGTGATGATCGCACATACTGCGGTCACACATATATATATTTAACATTTAAAGAATATTAAATATTGTGTTTGGAATACTAAAAAGTGAGTTTAAAAAATTATAAACAAAGAAATGTTTTAATTAAGAAAAGAGAGGGAAATAGAATCGAAAATATTCTTATCTTTTACCCTCCAAAGTTAAGATTTTGTGAAATGAAAAATAAGTTAGAAATATTGAAATTGTACATTAGAAAATTAATAGTAATAAAGAAATCTAAATGAAAGACAAACTAAAATATGATATATATGAAAAGTAGAGTTTGAAAGCCTTGAGCATAAAATAGAAATTTAAAAACATGACTGAAAGATAAGGATCTGGGTCATAAAAGTACACATTTGACGATAAAATGAAATGCGTGTATGAAGTATGATAAAGACAGCAATAATTTATGCTTGTCAGTAATGTCAAAAATAACGAACATTTTATTAAAAATCTGTTTAATTAAAAAAAAAGAATAAATAAATAAATGTACATAGAGCTACGAAATTATGTAAAGGCAAATCTATAAATGGCCGAAACCACATTCAGAAAAGCAAAGGTGTAAACAACAGCAAAAACAAAGGATCGAAAGGACAAAAAACTGGGGGAATTTTTTTAATTAAAAAGTTTTGAGTATAGAGATTAGAGTTGGAGACTTCTTGTAGAGAGGTTGGTGGAAAGATTGCTCTGATAATAAGCAGCCATAGTTAACAAGATATGATTTCTAACATCGGTGCCTCATCTAGAATAGCTGGCTAAGGGCCGTCATGATCACTTGCCAATCCAGATTCACTATGCTCTAATGTTTCCTGTCTAGATGTAACAACTGCCAATGTAGCACCTGCTGGAGAGTTTGTTTTGCCTGGTCCTTGATGCCCTAAATGTGGAGGAGTTCCCACAACCAAAATCTAACTTAGGAGCGACCGTCCCTGCTAAAGAAGTAAAGAAATTCCACATGGTGGTCAGCAAGACTTTAAATTAATTCAGAGACTTAAAACCCTAGGTAAATATGTATACTCTATTTTATATTTCCATGTGCACATACCTTTATTGAGACAATGGCCAAATTCTTACTTTGAATGATAAAGACATTCTTTAACTTTTTAATATATACCCAGAATGACGATTATAAATGTCCAATCATTGATAGGATCTTTTTATTTTATTTTTTACTTGTAGCATTATAGCAAATAATCTGTTTTTTATTGAGAGTTAATGATTTAAAGTACTTCTTTTATTGTTTAATTTATTCTATTAAATATATTTATTATTGATTTAAATCTGTTTCATCTCGTTCTTTGCCACTCCCAAAGAGTGATATATTCGTAGGGTTTGGGAAATAATTATTACTCATTTTGAGTACTGAATTAACATGTGAAACCAGTGGTGCAGTATTTTGATCCCATTAAAATTTATAAATATCCAAGCACTGTAAATCTTACAGCAGTCGGGAGACAGTGACCGGGAAAAATAACCTGGGGCTATACCCGTATAATTACAGGTTCGGTCAAGTACGAATATAGACTCATTTATGTCCGTATGTTCTCTCTGCTTGTGGTAGCGGAAAGTGGATGATCTTGAATTTTAAGAATTCCCCATTATATATAAATAAAAGGGAAGTTAAGATTTCGATCACTGGGTTTCCATTACAATATATATACACACAAATAAAATGCTCATTAATTAAATTCTATTGTAATAACAAGAAAAATAATAAATATAATGGTAATTAACTAATATATATATATATATAGTCTTTCAATCCACAGAAGTTCTTTTGGTTAATTTCTTAGCCCTCCTCAACTGCCATTAAATGCACAAAAATTAATGGCATTTGAAAAAGGTTAAGGAATTAAACAAAATTACTTCTGCAGATTAAAAAACAGTATATTATAGTCAACTTTAATAATAAAGTGATTTAATTTAAATTACCTGGTATAGTTGTAACTAAAGGAACTTCTGTGCAATATATATAATACAAATAAAATGTCTGTTAATTAAAATCTATACTAATAACAATAAAAATAATACATATAATGGTAATTATCTATTATATACCACTTTACACTTTGCAGAAATACTCTCAGTTCATTACTTAACCAACCTCAACTGCCTTTAAATTCAAAAATTTAATGAATTAACTGAATGCACTTCTGTGGATTGAAAAACGGTATATAATAGTTAGTTACCATAATATTTTTTATTGCTATGACTATATATATATATATATATATATATATATATATATATATATATATATATATATATATATATATATATATATATATATATATATATATATATATTGTAACCTTCTACTAGATTGCTGTAATCATAAACGAATCATGCTGCACATTTTTAGGCATCATAATCCTCCTATGTAACCTATCATACTCATCTTACTAGTCCAATTACACATTTGGAAAACATATCTTTCTCTGTAACCTTCCTATCTACAACTAATCTCGAATATACATCTAAAAATAAATGTTAAACTAAAGAGATGATTTCTTTATTGACTAAACTCATATGAAACTAAAGTGAGAGAAGATCACAAGGTGATTAATAATTTTGGGTCAAACTAGCTTCAAAATCCACAAACAAACAAACAAACAAAAGGTTATGAAATGAACTTAATATTTATCAAACCTATAAATAAATAATAATTAGATCAATGGAATGAATATGACATTAACATATAAATTAGGCAATAAGTAAATTAGGATGTAGATGACTAAATGGATGATGAAAATAAGTAATAATTCAATAATGAAATGAAATGAGTCTGAGAATGAAGACAAAAGAATGAAGATGTATCAGAATAATGAATGATTAAGATGACAGTAGAATAAGAGTTAATGGATGATTAAAATGATAAGGGAATAAGAGCTAATGAATGATGAATTAATTAGGATAGTAAATTAGGATGAAAGAAAAATAAAGAAAGATTGAAATGACAGATGAGAAGAATGATGATGATGAAAGTTGTTGTCCAAAACTCTAAATTTGATATTGAATTAAATGATAATAAGACAACTAAATCAAACATGGATTTCAAGCTTAACAAAACCAGAATATTCACCATAAAGTCAAAACAAGCTATACATTTCAGACAAAAGAAGCAATTTATACTTTAAAGTTCGGTTGACTTTTATAAAACAGTGTATGTAATACAACTCCAATCCAACTACAATAAATAACTAGATATAAAATTTTCCATAAATTCAAATCCTATTGCAAATTAATATAACTTATCCTTCTCAGGGTTCAGATAGCTTAAAGGGTGTTATACAAGATATACTTGGGTCAGTGAAAGGGATTTTACCACTACCCAAGCATAACACACACAATAGCTCTTAATACCGAATTGAATTACCAAACAATATTTAGTAATTTCAAATAAATTCTATAAATTCCCTAACTATGATAAACTTTAAGCTTCAATAAGCAGGAATGATTTTTCAATAGCTAAATGCAATAGCTTTCCAACTTTCTTTCTCCATTAATTAGAAACAATGTGATCAAGACTAGTGAACAATAGATCTGCAGGTTCAAATAAACTGAGTAAACCAATATTAAGTGTTTAATCTTTTTAGTATATCACTTAAAAGAATATTCTTTAGGTTAGTAATGTTTAATTATTAAGTAATGATTCCCTAGATATACTCATATTTTATAGGGCTTAACAAAATTATTCTGATATACCTACATATAGTGACTTTTACAATATTGATTGATGATGATTTCCATATAATCATAGGGTATGTTAATAGCAATAACAATAATAATGTGTGGGTGTGTTGATTAGCAATAAGATTATTGACAACTAAATAAATTTTTAACACAAGATTTATTTACATTATTTACAAGTCCATATCAGACACATTACATGAAACAAGATGGTTTCATCAAATAAAATCAGGGATGTAAGTTTACAGGTAACCCATTGACTATAGTAAATAAGACAAACATTTTTGGATATGTTTAGTTTATTATTCTATATTATAGAATAAAACAATTAAACTTTATTTAAGCTAACTTAGCATTTAAATTATAAAACAAAATAAACTTAGGTTTTTGGGATATACACAACTTTCTAAATGTAAAAACCCTAAGTTATAATTTAGTATATTAAACTATAGCTATTAGATTTATTAGAATATAATAAGGGCAATTATCATATTCAGTACAATTAATAATTTATTATCATTTACTATAAAAAAGATTTATTATATTGATGTGGGACAGACATCATAAGTTAAATGCACACATGACACCAAAACATTGCATATGTCCACAAACTAATCATTTAATAGTTATCTGATCTTATCAATCCATATGTGAATCTCTACTTGATGAAGACTGATCCACATTATCCATGTACACCCCTTGCTCTTTTATATAGAAGTTATACAAATGCTAGTAAAGTTTTGGTTGGTTTGCTTATAA
Source organism: Epiperipatus broadwayi (assembly GCA_028023455.1). Lineage (NCBI taxonomy): Eukaryota > Metazoa > Onychophora > Udeonychophora > Euonychophora > Peripatidae > Epiperipatus > Epiperipatus broadwayi. The sequence continues at coordinate 701,367 of JAQFVV010000319.1, forward strand.
ACTGATGAAGATTACATAACATCATAAAGACATTATTCCATTTAGACAAACACTATTGCTAGACCAGTGCCCCTTAATCTAACTTTATTTTATCCTTGCTATTTGATTTTGAAATCCTAAACATCACCATACACAGTGAAAAGCTAACTCTATAACTTCATGAGGGATCTAAAGGGAGGCTCTACAAAACAACATGATAGTTGTATAATAATATGGTCATTTCCAATACCTTCATAGGTATAAAAGTGCGAGCAGTGCCTCTTCACTGGCAAATAGAATTCAGATTATGGGGATCATCCTCTTTTAGGATTAACTATGCTCTAAGCACTAACTATTAATCAGCCTCAACAATATCATCCTCTCATTTAATCATCAATGGGGGATTCTCCATTAGCCCATGCACAATATTGATATACTTATATTTGATGCCATTATACATGGCACAAACTCATCAGCTAAAAAGATGTCACAAAACCGATCAATACAATAGCAAGATAAAACAACACTAATAATAAAAATGGAAATATAAATATTTCATTTCCCAATGCAGAAACTATAAATGTTTTACAAACAAGCCAACCAACATATAAGTAAGATGACCATTAATTATTTTAAAATACCAATTATACTTTTGGTTATAGCAAGCCATGTACACATAAACAATGAAGACTAACCTGCATTTTGTATTTGAAGTGGACATGTTCCTTCATAGGCAAAATTAAGCAATAAAAGAAATGCTTATTAAATTATTTTATATAATAGAAACAATTGTGTCATTATGTATATAATTTTGACAAGTTTGGGTCTGTTTGTTCCCCCTCAATATAATATTAACATATCTTTTAGCAGAGCAAGAGATAAATATTTCTCTCTCTTACCAGATAAATGATATTTAACATTATGCTTTCCCTTCATTGGGAAAACAGCCAAAATACATATGGAATAAATGTAAATATTTTATACATATTTACATCTTTTTAAACATATTTTATACTACAATAAAACATATAAAAAAATTCCCAAATGACACTTGAAGTAAGTATTATAAACTAACATAGAAATAATAACAAAAAAAAAAAATAAACAAACATTTTCTCCCATTAGATTTTGTACTATTAGCCAAAGTTTGATCCATTCTTATGAGCAAAAATGACAAGAAAACAGATATTATAAGTGAATATTTCTTAGTAAATATATATACTTTGATTATCCGGTTTGATATTAGCATATTGAGACAACATTTAAACATTTTCCAAAGGCAATAAAAATAGGTTTAAAATTATTTATTGATTTGTTTATTTTTGTTTTTCCATCCTCGCAAAGATCTGTCATAATTTTAAATGATGTGGGTGATTTTGAAACAGTTAAAAATATTATTACTTTGCAAGTTATTCAATAAAGATAAAAATAAATAAATACTTCTTCACTTTTTTCCTATCAGCAATGAAGATGTTTTTAGTTATATTAAGAACAATTTATTCAATTATAAATACGATATTCTAGGCATTTTTAATTAATCTGTAAGTTACTCCTTTCCAAAATGCAGCACAAACAAAATAGGTTTATTATGATCTTTAAATAAAAAAATTTAAAATAATTTATGAATTTTGTTTACTTTGTTTTTTTCTGTTTACGGTAATATCTGTCATAATTTTAAATCATCTGGGCAATTTTAAACATTTAAAGTATTACTAATTTATATGTTGCATAATCAAGATAAAAAAATAAGTAAATATTTATTCATTAATTTATAACAGCAAATTCATATGTGCTTAATAATGATAAGAAGAATGGGTTCAATAGTAAGCAATTATCCATAAAATATACTTGGCATTAATATTCAGCGATTTTTCTATTTTCACCAGCTACACAAATTAGCTCCAAACACCACTAGCAGATGAGTTTCTTTTCTAATGAAAATAAGACATAAGTTATGCATTTTTCTTTCTAAATTGACTACATTTTATATGATTGAAAAATGACTTTTTAGTTTATTTATTATCTCCCTTAAACTTTTCTTCAAAATTATTTTGAGATTATTTTTATTGAGATAACAATTTCTAAACAACATATTTTTCAGATTTATGCTTAATAGTGGCGCGAAAATCCAAACGCTTTAATCTTTTTCTTTTCAATCTAAATAATTTTCACATCATTCTTAAATCTGACAATTGCTTAAGATAAAGAAAACAAAAGTAATCACTTACGTTTTTCTGGTATTGTTCTTCATTTCAAATAGTACATATTGAGGCAAATATTTATCCAGATAGCGGTCATTCTAGCTTCTCCAGCAGGCAAAATTAGAATCATACGATCGATGAAAATTAGTGCTGAAATATTACAATATTATTGAGTTCTACTCCATTATATTTAAAAACATATAATCATGAGATTTTGTCCAAATTAATTTTCAAGGTTATTATTTTTCAGCTTATTTTTTATATTTTATTTCATAAATGGAGAGTTAAAGTCTTGTTCCGATTTTCTTTCTCTTAGTAGTCCCTCTACAAAACTTGTTATAGTATTTATTCTTAGTGTTAAATGTCTGATTGGTCCTAAATGATCCAATCACTGTAAAATGTAAATAAATTAATATTTTTATTCCTCTAGTGGAAAAAAAATATAGACTGTTACATTTCAATTTAACTTTAAATATAATATATTTAAAGATTGTTTATAAAAAAAATTAGAAGAATTATAAATTGATTTTGTTTATTTTTAATTACTGTTTAATAATAACAATAAAGTATGAATTATTTTCATGCTTCCAAATTAGTTTAATACTATTAAAATATTATTTGAAACAGCTGCCATTGGAACTTGTGATAAAATGTTTATGAGATTCATATCCACTCTATCAGATTTTCCAGTGCCTCACAAACAGTCTAAATCATCACCCCTTTCAAGATATTTCTTAGTATGCTTTCGCTTAGTGGAAAAATTATAAACCACATGCATTTCACTCTATAAGTGATTTCTACATACTGATTTTCAATATCTTAGCAAATTATTACTAAATAAAATTTGAAATTTTATACACTGGATCACTGAATAAAACTTACTATCATGGAGCCAAAATATATGGTTACAATATATATATATATATATATATATATATATATATATATATATATATATATATATATATATATATATATATATATATATATAGATATATATAAACTTAAGAGCATGCTAACATTCTAAACAAGCTTATATATATATATATATATTTTCAAATCGATGTCTGTATTTCTTCAAAATAATATACGTAACTTTATAAATAAATATTTGAAAATACAGTAATTAAAAGTCTATAAAAATTATATGTATAACTATAACTTAGAAAGGCTTTCACTACCTTGTAGCTTTGTCAACTATCACATTTAAAATGTTCACTTTCCCATAATTCAATGTCAACTTTCCCATAATTCTGTGATCTTAACGTTTGCTGCTTACCGATTAATTAAATTTTGCTTGTATTTATATATTAACATCGCCTCTTTAATTTTTCTTTTATTATTATTTCTTTCAGTTTCCAATATTTTTAAGTTGTTATAATCAAAATGAAAACCATATATACATGATTTATTATGGTCATAAAAAACAGAAACTGATAAATTATCACTATTTTTTAATATTTTGTTTCATATTTTGAACCCTTTTAAATAATAATACGTGCTCTTTTGTTCTTTTTTCCAATGTGCACCTCGATTCACCTATATATCCACTACCACACCTACATGTCCATTTGTAAATGATACAATTTTTATTTGTCAATAAAGTTTTATCTTTTGAATTGTTTATTAATTTATTTAATGTAGGTGGTGCATAAAATGCAATATCACATATTCCTTTATAAATTTTCTTAATGAAACTTGCCTGTTGATTAGATATATATGGTATTGATATCCACAACTTTTTATCAGAAAAATTAACATTATTATTATAATTTTTATATTTAGAAGAAAAATTTTTAACAGTATAATATACACAATCATAATTGTATCCAACGTTTAACAACTCATTACAATAAATGTCAATATTTTTAGTTTTATCTAATGCATATTTACAAAGGTTATCATTTCTAAATAAAATGACTTCAAACCTGCCATTTTATGTGACATTGGTACTTTTGATTTATATGGAATATATTCTCTTTTTGCTATTGGTCTAAGAGTCATATAGTAATCCAGTTTATTATTATTTCTAGTAATCTTGAGATCCAAAAATTGAACACTCATTGAATTTTCATCTGTTTTAATCCACTTTAAACCTTTTATATTATTTAATTCATAAACCAACCATTAATAGCATTTGGCTTTCCACAATCAAAAACATCATCAACATATCGACTGTATAAAATAATATCTTTCTGATAAAGATCCTTTTTTAAAATATTTTCTTCATATGTTGATATAATAAAATTGCCTATTTCGGCAACTGTAGGAAGATCTATAGGCCACCCATTATTCATTTTATAAAATTCATGCTTAAAAATTGCATAAATGTTTTTATCAATAAAGCTTAATGTTTCAACAATAAATTTTATTATTTTAATGTTAACAGTTTTTAACTTTAATGCATTATTAATTAATTCAATAGAAGTCATTCTGTCAATTGATCCATACATTTCACTGACATCCAAGTTACAAATTACATCATAATTATCAATAACAACATTATTAATTTCACCAACGAAATCCAATGATGAACATATTCTAAACAAACCAAAACCAAGAATTTCCTGTAACATTTTCTCAATTAATTTACATGTTTCATAATAAAATGCACCCCCAAAATCAATCAATAATCGTAATGGTTCTTTTTCTATATGCAACTTTATATTTGAAAATACCCTAGGACATACTGCAGCTGAGGAATAAATTGTATAATAAGTAGAATTATTAATTACATTATTTTTGGCTTTTTTAAAATGTTATTAATAAATTGAACACGTAAACTTTCAATATTTACCTTATTAACCTTTATAAAATTAAGAATACTCATTTAAGTACTAACTTTATTTTCATAATCCGATTTTAGTAACAAGCACATCCGTACACTTTTATCCTCCTTTATACATACAAGATTATTTTCAGATGTAAATTTTCTAAATTTAGAAATTTGTTTGTTCCAATTATTAATTATTGCAATTTTAAAATTCTCTTCCTTTACTTTTTTAACTAAATCGTTTCCAACACTTGAATCACATTTATTTACTCCCAATGAACTTTCAACAGCTGACATCAATTCCAAATCACGATCTTTGCAATGACCACCAACATATTTTGCACCTAGATTTAACATATATTTTTCTTGAAAATCGAGATCCACACCAGCTAAATTAACAAAGTTATTATCTTGAAGCTTATTTTTGAATTCTTTCATAAACAAAAAGTTAATTTTCTTATTAATTTTTTTACATAATCTGTTATAATATCGTTCAAAAAACATTTGAGAATTACTCTTAAAATTGAACCAGTCATTTCGATTATTCAAATCAATCAAATGATTTAAACTTTTTAAATAATGCCTTTTATCAAAGATTAAATATTTACACGAAGAAATAATATTACGTAGCACCATCATTTTTAAACTGCATATTGTATTATATGACAACTTACAAGACATATTAAATTTTATTTGACAACAATTTGGGAAAACTTTTAACATTTTACAGTTAAATAGAAACTGCAACCTACATTTTAAAGCAATTATTTTGTAAGTTACATTCTGCCATTCTTTAATAATCCACATATCATTTCTAGAACTCATTTTTATTGATATATATTATAATAATATTTCAAATCGATGTCTGTATTTCTTCAAAATAATATACGTAACTTTATAAATAAATATTTGAAAATACAGTAATTAAAAGTCTATAAAAATTATATGTATATCTATAACTTAGAAAAGCTTTCACTACCTTGTAGCTTTGTCAACTATCACATTTAAAATGTTCACTTTCCCATAATTCAATGTCAACTTTCCCATAATTCTGTGATCTTAATGTTTGCTGCTTACCGATTAATTAAATTTTGCTTGTATTTATATATTAACATCGCCTCTTTAATTTTTTTTTATTATTATTTCTTTCAGTTTCCAATATTATTACATTGTTATAATCAAAATGAAAACCATATATACATGATTTATTATGGTCATAAAAAACAGAAGCTGATAAATTATCACTATTTTTTAATATTTTGTTTTGTATTTTGAACCCTTTTAAATAATAATACGTGTTCTTTTGTTCTTTTTTCCAATGTGCACCTTGATTCACCTATATATCCACTACCACATCTACATGTCCATTTGTAAATGATACAATTTTTATTTGTCAATAAAGTTTTATCTTTTGAATTGTTTATTAATTTATTTAATGTAGGTGGTGCATAAAATGCAATATCACATATTCCTTTATAAATTTTCTTAATGAAACTTGCCTGTTGATTTTTATATATATATATATATATATATATATATATATATATATATATATATATATATATATATATATATATATATATATATATATATATATCCACAACATTCTATCAGAAAAATTAACATTATTATTAATATTTTTATATTTAGAAGTAAAATTTTTAACAGTATAATATACACAATCATAATTGTATCCAATGTTTAACAACTCATTACAATAAATTTCAATATTTTTAATTTTATCTGATGCATATTTACAAAGATTATCATTTCTAAATAGAAAAGGACTTCAAACCTGCCATTTCATGTGACATTGGTACATTTGATTCATATGGAATATATCCTCTTTTTGCTATTGGTTTAAGAGTCATATAGTAATCCAATTTATCATTATTTCTAGTAATCTTGAGATCCAAAAATTGAACACTCATTGAATTTTCATTTGTTTTAATCCACTTTAAACTTTTTATATTATTTAATTCATTAAACAAATCATTAATAGCATTTGGCTTTCCACAAACAAAAACATCATCAACATATCGTCTGTATAAAATAATATCTTTCTGATAATGAACCTTTTTAAAAATATTTTCTTCATATGTTGATATAACAAAATTACATATTTGGTCAACTGTAGGAAGATTTATAGGCCACCCATTATTCATTTTAAAAATGATGGTGCTACATAATATTATTTGTTTGTGTAAATATCTAATTTTTGATAAAAGGTGTTATTTAAAAAGTTTAAATCATTTGATTGATTTGAATAATCAAAATGACTGGTTTAAGTTTAAGAGTAATTTCAAATGTTTTTTGAATGATATTATAACAGATTATGTAAAAAATGTAATAAGAAAATTAACTTTTTATTCATGAAAGAATTCAAAAATAAGCTTCAAGGTAATAACTTTGTTAATTTTGCTGGTGTGGATCTCGATTTTCAAGAAAAATATATTTTAAATCTAGATGCAAAATACGTTGGTGGTCATTGGAAAGATCATGATTTGGAATTTAGTTCTGCTGTTGAAAGTTCATTGGGAGTAATTAAATGTGATTTAAGTAAATGTTGGAAACAATTTAGTTAAAAAAGTAAAGGAAGAGAATTTTAAATTTGCAATAAATAATAATTGGATCAAACAAATTTTTAAATTTAGAAAATTTACATCTGAAAATAATCTTGTGTGTATAAAGAAGGATAAAGGTTTATGGATGTGCTTGTTACTAAAATCGGAGTATGAAAATAAAGTTAGTACTCAAATGAGTATTCTTAATTTTATAAAGGTTAATAAGGTAAATATTAAAAGTTTATGTGTTCAATTTATTAATAACACTTTAAAAAAAGCCCAAAATAATGTAATTAATAATTCTACTTATTATACAATTTATCCCTCGGCTGCAGTATGTCCTAGAATATTTTCAAATATAAAGTTGTATAAAGAAAAAGAACCATTACAATTAATGATTGATTTTGGGGGTGCATTTTATTATGAAACATAAATTAATTGAGAAAATGTTACAGGAAATTCTTGGTTTTGGTTTATTTACAATACGTTCATCATTTGATTTCGTTGGTAAAATTAATAATGTTGTTATTGATAATTATGATGTAATTTGTACCTTGGATGTCAGTGAAATGCACGGATCAATTGACAGAATGACTTCTATTGAATTAATTAATAATGCATTAAAGTTAAAAAATGTTAACATTAAAATAATAAAATTTATTTTTGAAACATTAAGCTTTATTCATAAAAACATTTATGCAATTTTTAAGCATGAATTTTATAAAATGAATAATGGGTGGCCTATGGGTCTTCCTACAGTTGCCCAAATATGTAATTTTGTTATATCAACATATGAAGAAACTATTTTAAAAAAAAGATCATTATGAGAAAGATATTTTATACAGTCGATATTATGATGATGTTTTTGTTTGTGGAAATACAAATGCTATTAATGATTTGTTTAATGAATTAAATAATATAAAGGGTTTAAAGTGGATTAAAACAAATAAAAATTCAATGAGTTTTCAATTTTTGGATCTCAAGATTATTAGAAATAATAATAAACTGGATTACTATATGACTCTTAAACCAATAGCAGAAAGAGGATATATTCCATATGAATCAAAAGTACTAATGTTACATGAAATGGCAGGTTTGAAGTCCTTTTCTATTTAGAAATGATAATCTTTATAAATATGCATCAGATAAAACTACAAATATTGAAATTTATCATAATGAGTTGTTAAATGTTGGATACAATTATTATTGTGTATATTATACTGTTAAAAATTTTACTTCTAAATATGAAAATATTAATAATAATGTTAATTATTCTGATAAAAAGTTGTGGATATCAATACCATATATATATATATATATATATATATATTTGATATATATATATATATATATATATATATATATATATATATATATATATATATCAAATCAACAGGCAAGTTTCATTAAGAAAATTTATAAAGGAATATGCGATATTGCATTTTATGCACCACCTACATTAAATAAATTAATAAACAATTCAAAATATAAAACTTTATTGACAAATAAAAATTGTATCATTTACAAATGGACATGTAGGTGTGGTAGTGGATATATAGGTGAATCGAGGTGCACATTGGAAAAAAGAACAAAAGAGCACGTATTATTATTATTTAAAAGGGTTCAAAATATGAAACAAAATATTAAAAATAGTGATAATTTATCAGCTTCTTTTTTTTATGACCACAATAAATCATGTATATATGGTTTTGATTTTGATTATAACAATGTAAAAATATTGGAAACTGAAAGAAATAATAATGAAACAAAAACTAAAGAGGTGATGTTAATATTTAAATACAAGCAAAATTTAATTAATCAGCAAGCAGAAAACGTTAAGATCACACAATTATGGGAAAGTTGACATTGAATCATGAGGAAGTAGACTTTGAATTATGGGAAAGTTGACATTTTAAATGTGATAGTTGACAAAGCTACAAGGCAGTGAAAACTTTTCTAAGTTATAGTTATACATATAATTTTTATAGACTTTTAATTACTGTATTTTCAAATATATATATATATATATATGTGTGTGTGTGTATGTGTATTTTCATATATATATATATATATATATGTGTGTGTGTGTATGTGTAAATTATTAATCAATGTGTATTTCAATTATAATGAAATATATATAATAATTCTTCAAAACAAAATAATTAATACAGTAAACAAATTTTAAAAAATATCAACTATAATTTAAATAGAATTACTTTCGACTACCTGAGTAGTCATTATCAACTACATTCACATTTCATTACAAAAATTGTTGTAAATATATACAAAAGCAATTATGTCATATGTCAATTTTCACATAATTCATTAAATTCTTATATTAACTGCTTGTCTATTTATCAAATGTTGCTTTCCATTTTTTATTAACATAGCTTCTCTAATTTTATGTTGATTATTATTTCTTTCAATATATATGATTCTAACTTTATAAAAATTAAAGTCAAAACCATAATTACATGTAACATTATGATCAAAAATTGCTGAAGATGATTCATCATCATTTCTAACATTCTCATGTCGTGATTTTTGTACATGCTAATTTAGAAATAAATGCTCCTTTGATCTTTTCTTTAATGAACATTGAGATTCACCTATATATGCTTTTCCACAAACACAAATCCATTTATATGTTACATAAATTTGATTTAAAGTACATCTATTTTTTTAATTACTTATCAATCTATTTAAATTAGGAGGAGTATAAAATGCAACTTTACACATATTTTTATAAAACATGTAAAGTTGCATTTTATACTATTTCTAATTTAAATAGATTGATAAATAATTAAAAAAAAATAGATGTAGTATCTCTCTCGGCGTTTATGTAAACAAAGCTTGTTAGGAGCTATTAGTAAATCTCCATCTAGTGATCATAAAATGCAAGCTAAAAGCAAGTTACACAATTTATAACTTGTTTTGTTTATCATATATATATATATTCAGTTTTAGAATCAAAACAATTTATAACTTGTTTTGTTTATCATATATATATATATTCAGTTTTAGAATCAATTATACAAAAAAAAAATCAAATTTTAGTTACCCATTTAATTTAATTATTTAAGGTGATTATTGTTTTGTCCATCCTGGGTAGATTGAAATAACTTTCAGCAAAAAATATAACTAATTAGCAGATGCGTGAATCCATAACCTTTCTGTTTTGAATGATTAATTCCTAGCATTTTCCTCTTTTATTATATGAGTTAAAGAATGATGAATCAATTAAAATAATAAACTGATTTAACTATTTAATTTGTGATTAATTTTGCAATCCTGTATTTGATAAATAGCTATTTATTTCATAGCCTTCCTTTCAAATGCTTGCTAGGTAATAGTTTGCATATTTTCACTAGATCTTAACCATGACATAAGATAGGCAAAGGGTTCAAAAACCCCTGGATACTAATCCGATTGTCTCATCCTGCCATTTTAATTCTATATTTCAAGTCAATAGCTATTGTATTTATGCCAAAAAAAATTGTAGGAGAGACAAAAGTAAAAATCTTGATTTTCTTTTTTTTCAATGGCAATAATCTGTTTATTTGTTGCTATAGCAATTTCCATTGTTTAACCTCTCATGTGCTATGTAAAAATCTTCATTACAATAATGTTTGATTTTTTTTAAATATTAATATAACAACAACAACATCATCATCATCATCAACAACAATAAATATTACATAGAAAATCAGTTTTGCAGTTTACAAAAATAAATAAATAAATAAATAACAAACAATAAAATTACATCCTAAACAATTGCCAAATAAAAATACAATCTAAATATATAAAAGCAATTTATATGCTAATATTTATATAATATCTATATCATCATCATCATCAAACATTATCAATCCACTGCAGGATGAAGGTCTCTCCAAGTTCAATCCATCTTTTCCTATTTTTAGCTTCTTTTTTCCACATCATCCCTGCACACTTTCTTATTTCATCCATCCACTTCACATGTGGTCTGTTTCTGGGTCTTTTACAATCTTTTGGAATCCAGTTAAAAATTTCAATTGTCCATCTATTATCATCTCTTCTAAAAATATGTCCAGCCCAACTCCACTTCAGTCTTTTAATTTTTTCAATGAGGTCAGTAACACATATTTGTTCTCTTACCCATACATTGCATTTTTGATCACTTCTTGTTACTCCCAAAATGCATCTCTCCATACTTCTTTGAGTGATCTGAAGTCTCTGTATTGCTTTTCTATTAAGTGTCCAAGTCTCTGATCCATAAGTAAGAATTGGCAAAACACATTTATTAAAAACCTTCCTTTTCAAACACATAGGCATATTTCCTTTTAGAATCAAGTTAGTTGTATCAAAAGCACCCCAACCAAGTTTAATTCTATGATTAATTTCATCCATCATATTTTCATCTGTATTAATAATCAGACCAAGGTATTTGTAACTGTTAACTTGTTTTAACTCATCATAATCAATCTTTCTTTTCATATTTTGAGAAAATCTATTAAACATTACTTTAGTCTTTTTAACATTTATCTTTAGTCCTACTTTTGTACTTTCATCTGATAATTCCTGCAACATTTCCTGTAGCTCTAAAGCATTATTTGCAAAAACAACTACATCATCTGCAAAATGTAAATGACTTAAATAATCTCCAGTCACTTTCACCCCTTTAGCTTCCCATTTTAATCCACAAAATACTTCTTGCAAAACTGCTTAAAAAGTTTTGGAGATATGGAGTCACCCTGTCTTACACCCTTTTCAATGTTGATTTTCCTACTATAATTATGTAATCTAATTGGTGCTGTTGCGTTTTTATAAATATTTTTTAAAATATGACAATATTCTGGATCTTCATCTTGATGATCCAATGCTTTAATCACTGAAGAAATGTTTATAGAATCAAATACCTTTTCATAGTCTAAAAATCCTAAGCATAATGGCAACTCATATTCATTTGTCCTATCTATAATTTCTCTCAATACCTGGATATGATCTACTGTGCTAAAACCACTTTTAAATCCAGCCTGCTCTCTTGGTTGGTGGAAATCCAGTGTTTTCTGTAGACGAGTAGCAATTATCTTAGTAAAAATTTTGTATAAAACTGATAAAAGGCTGATAGGTCTGTAATTTCTAATATCTTCTTTATCACCTTTTTAAATATTAATATTAATACTGCATTCTTCCAATCATCTGGTACATCTTTATCATTTAGACATTTGGTATATAACTTTGTTAATTTTTTTTCTATTTCTTCACCTCCTTCCTTTAATATATCAATTATAATTCCATCATAATCTGGAGCCTTCCCTTTCTTCATAAATTTAATTGCATGTCTCACTTCCTCATTCAATATTCTGGGCAATTCAGAAGATATAATAGGTATAGGAGGCACTTGTTCTTTATTACTATATAATTCTTGATAGAAGTCTTCTACATATTTCATGATGTCATTTCTCTGATGCCATCTTTTTTCGTTATTGCAGATATAAATTTTCTATTAATACTAAAATGTTGTTTTACACTCTTTAGACTATTCTCTTCTACAACTTCCTTTCCTAGTTCACAATTATACTTTCTTATATCATTTTCAACTCTTTTCCACACCATTTTACAAAATTCGAGATATTCAATCTTTTTAATGCATCATTGTTGTTTACCCTCATATTCCTCCTTTTCTTCATAAATTCTCTAGTCTCAGTAGAAATTTTATAGGTCAATTGCTGTTTTTTTTTCTACCAGCTATCTTTGTTGCAATTTTAAAATTTTATCGCTTATTTTCCTATCAATGTTATTCAAATCTGAATCATGTTCAAAATCTACTAAAACTTGAAACCGATTTGTAAGTTCTAATTTAAATTCATTAGAATGTTTCTAAAGATTAGGAATATCAACTGTAAATATTGTTTTTCTTAATAATTTTTATCTCTCTAGTTTTGCATTAACATGTATCTTACATCTTACTAATCGATGATCACTTCCTGTGTTAAATTTATTAAGGACATTACAATCTTGAAATATGTATTTTCTGTTAGTCAAAATATAATCCAATTCTGCTGTACCTTCATTTGGATGATTCTATGTCCATTTTCTTTTAACATTTTTCTAAAAAAAAAAGAATTCATGTTATAAAGTTTTTCTTTTTTTTGCAAACTCCACAAGTCTGTCCTCTCTCATTTCTATTACCATAACTAAAATTACCTACAGCATTTTCATCTTTCATTTGTTTACCAATTCTAGCATTAAAGTCTCCCATAACAATTTTAAAATAATGTTTACTCTGATCAAAAGTTTTTTGTACATCCATATAAAAATCTTCTATAACTTCATCACTATGAGAACTTGTTGGGGCATAAACCTGAATCATCTGCATTTGGTATCTGCTATTAAGTTGTAAAACTAATCTTTCCATTCTGTCAGATACACCATCAATCTCCACAATGTTATTTTTCCATTTTTTATTTATAATGAATCATACTCCACTTGTATTCCCAATATGTGCGCCTTTATACTAGAGTATATGTCCACTTTTTAAATTAATTGTTTCTTCACCTTTTCTTCTAACTTCACAATGTTCAATAATGTCCCATTTAATATAAATCACTTCTTCTTCTAACTCTTGCAATTTTGCTTCACTTGAAAGCGATCTGCAGTTGTCATCAAATGGCAGCCTGAGTCCACAATCAGGGGATTCTTAGCACCTTCTGCCTTTAGCCACCAACTGTTGCCTTCGTTGGTGACTTTACAGCCTCCTGGAAATAAGGGCCATGATTTATTTTTGTCTGTCATGATTGTATATATTGAAAAAATATTCTTAAACTCAGAGGTAAAAAGCCAATAGACTCACCACACTGGCTAATGCATGTAGGTGAGCAGCCCATCCATGTTCATATACTATATGAATAATCACATAGTAATAACAGCTGCAACGACAAGAACATATGGAGTGGACATTAGGAATATGCCCTCCTCAGTTCCTTTAAGGCCTCCAAAAGGAATGGGTCTGTTTTTAGTTAATAGCAAACTCCTTTCTGCAGCCAATATCTATATACACATTCATATATGAATTTATACATTATCATTGCCACTTAAATTCCACAATCACAAACAAATGTATATAGTGAAATAAAAATAAAATAAAAATGTACTAAACAGTGATAACAACAACTAACAAGAACAGTTACCTATATAGAAATTCCTACATCAAAGCTAAAATTAAAGAATTTTTTAAAAAACATAAATGATAGTTTTATGGAAAGGGTGAATCTTTTCCTCCTTTACAATATATATATATATATATATATATATTATAATATTATAGTAATATATATATATATATATATATATATATATATATATATTGAAGCAATGGATCTGAAGCCCGATCCATGCTTCACATCTTCCTATAAACTTAATTAGTATTGTAGACCTGAATTAAGTTTATAGTTCAATATCAGCAGGGTTTTGCATTAGAGTTAAAAATAATTATGCTTATCAAATGTGTTTTACATTTAAATATTTTGTTTTAAATAAATTTCATTCTATTAAGAAAAAGTGCTTAACCTATTAGTCAAACATATATATACATCTAGCGTATATATATGAGTTAATGCAAAATTCTGCTGAAATAAAATGCTTATTCTACTATAAAAAATAATAATATATTGTTGTTAAAATTCTGTTAAAATATTTAGTATGATTTGATTTTGAGATAAGCCTGCCAACATTTTCTAAAAGAATGTATAGTTTTAATTAGTGAGCCATTCAAGTGTAATTAAAGATGGCCTTCTCTTTCTTTCTTTTTAATTAAGAGAATTCAAACTTTGAAGTAAGAAAGTTAGAGTAAAAAAGTTAAAGTTATTTTTAGAAAATGTTGCTTTAAAACAAAGGAGCATGGGGAGGCTTATCAAGATCTCAGATCATACAAACAATAGAAGGTAGCTAAGAAAAAAAGTTATAAAATGGAAAGAACAAAAGAGGAGATTCATTCAGATTTTGCTATTGGAAGAGTGATATCAGATTTTGCTATTGCAAGGTTGATTCAAGATTTTGCTCTTGCAAGTTTCATTCAGATCTGCTATTGCAAGGTGCATTCAGATTTTTCTTTGGAGAACTTTTTCAGATTTTGCTTGTGGAGATTTTATTTAAAAAAAGTAGACAACTGCCATTTTCAAAATCATGGAGAGGTTTGAACATGCTCAAGTTAAAAGCAACAGTATTTTGAGGGAAATGAATATGCTTGGCTAGGCAAATAAATAGCTTTGCCTATCGCCGAGGTTCCGGAATACCATTCAAAATGCCTTAATATCCACTCAATAATCATCTGAACTCTGTGCCGTGTCTGGAGAACTTTTCGTGAAACCATACTACATATTTTCATTGTCCGGACAACTACATCTCGACGGTCGGATCAAGCCACGAACGCCGTAGGGAACATGACCAAGGAAAAAGGATGGTAATCGTATCTCCTCTATTGAACTATTTCGTATGCTACCTTTTGTTCATTTTTTTCTAATTGCTTCAGTGAATTTATATGTATTTGCTATGTAACCATTTTTATTAGACTAACCTTAAATATATATATATTGTATGATCATCTATCTATATGTAACCTTTTTTCCTTCGCTATTCTTCCTTACTAACCAGTGTAAATATTTAGTATTCCATTGCGGTTAAGTTTAATAGTTAATTTTTGTTCATTTAAAATCTCTTTCCAATTTTATTGATGTTTGTTAATTAAATACGAGTCAGTTTCTTTTGTGTGCCAACTTGATCTCTTTGATAACGCCTCTTTTGTCCGCCATTAGCTTTACGTATATCTGATTGAACTATATATGTTTTAAATAATTTTTAAACAGTTTGTAGCGCAAAGCAATTAGAAATGCTTTGCGAAAGATTCTTTTTTATCGTACGTTATTGAGAAGATCGAGTTGACAATTTTTATTAAAATTGGGAAGAGATTTAGACCGCAAACCTATTAATCCGTTTTTATTGTCTAATTATTTTGTTTCATTCATTTAGAGGAATAGCGGAGGCCATTATATCATTAGTCATATTAGTAAAGTCATTAATTAAACATGATTTAACTATAAAAAGCTTGAGTTTCTTAATTATATTAAATGCTTTATTTTTACTTTTCCATGATCCAGGCACGCATAACGCAAAACACATTTCTTAGTACTTTTACACACATTTAACTATTTAGCTCCTTAGGATTTCCTGTCCATGTCTCTACCGCTGTTGCTAAGCTTTGTGGCTGGTTGAAAAATAATTTATGCATGGCTCAGATAGTGTTGTTTGTTTGTGATCAGGCCTTGAGAACAGGCGAATGGGCAGAGGTCATATGTATTCTTGATTTATATCTCGCGTATGGTTGGCCTTGAGGTACTTTCGCCTAGTATTCGAACTGGGTTAAATCAACATACATCATCTGACTGTCACAGTAGATTTTTTTTTTCCGTAATTCTGGACGCCCATCGTGTGGCTATTCGAAATTTTCCATACCCTGCAATGCCCTGTATAACATTTGTATGTGTGTATAATGTTTTTTCTTTTTCTGTTTTAAATTAATGAATAATATATATGTAGATTTTTTTTTCCGCATTCTGTCGACCAACTGGGCCAAATTTCATTTTTAGAATAGGAATATACTATATAGGTAGACGTATAAGATTTTTTCCCCGCATTTTGTCTCCGTGGACGAATGTCATTTTTTTTTTAAAAAAAAAAAAAAAAATTAAAAATAAGTACCCTGAGAAGTTTGTTTTAGTTTAATACATTTATATAAAAATATATGTATAATTTTTCCGAGTTTTGTTTCCTAACGTGAGCCAAATGTCATTTTTTTTTAATTAATTAAAAAGTTAAATGTGTCATAAGCTAAACATTTTTTTTCCGAGTTTAGTATATATATCAAATGAATATTTTATATTTAAAAAGTTAACACTTCGTTCGTTGTTTTTTTTTTGTGATTATAAAATTAGATTTCAGAATTAAACCAATTTTTTTTTCCTAATGAGTAGTTTTGTCGATGGCCAGTTGCCATATTGTTGTTTTCGTATAAAGTAGATAGCTTCGATGAGGCCGAAGTGTCAAATATATACACTTCGTTATAGTTCGGTAAAACCCGTTTTTATATAAATGTTTTTGTAACAGTTTTTGATCTCAATGCGTGATTCTGTAAAGTTACTTGATAATTGTTAATCTATTTCGGGTTGTGACCAAAATGGTAGTTGGTTTCGATCCCAGGTTCATAATTCGGAGTGGCAGTTATCATGGGATTTTACTTTTATTTTTAATTTTTTGTGTATATTTTGTTTTGTTAATCATACTTTGGCTGTTTGAATTTTTTTTTGTGTCTTGACCAAAATGGTAACTGGTTTCGATCCCAGGTCAGACAAATTACCGTACTTAGTTGTTATACGTCTTAGATTTAAATAATATTGTGTCATTTAAAATAGCATTTACTTATTCATGCAGAGATTTTTTTTTTTAAAGTGAACTGAAACGCAAAGTAAAATTTTAATTGCATTGAAACTTTATAAACCTTATCAATGTGTGCTTGGATCATTATCCATTAATATGTATATTTGATATGGCCATTGTCTTGTCGACTGGCACCCTTCTCAAATAAATTTGTCGGCAAATGCAATCTCTCATATCAGATGTCAAATAAACCAAACTATAGTAGATGATCAAAATAACAATGTATGCTTAGTGAGCCAAAATAATTTTTAAACATGACTTATGTATATTTTGCTCACATATTTCTTTATATATATATATACTTGTATTAATGTAAATGCATTTTTTAGTTGTTTCAGGTGTCAGAGAAAGCCAGGTCAAGCTGTAAGTGGATTATTTTAGTTATATTAACATAGTAGTGATATTTAAGTGAAATATATAAAAATAAATAAATAAAGTGAGGAGACTAATATGTGGTATAGTTATTAAAGACAGACACGGCAGGATTTTATATATATATTTTCATGTACAAACAGATACATATAGGCATAGGGTTAAGATAGGACCTCGTGAGGTAGGCAAAGTTAATTTCTGAAAACATAAATAAAGAATTTAGAATACTGACTTATTTTTTTAAGAACTAAAATTTTTCTTCACATACAGGATATAGCTCCTAGATACACGTAATACAATATACTTATATAGATTGTTATTAAAATACGTTTTAGAAATAAATTGTAATTTTTGTGTAGCAAAATAACCAATAAAAAAAATGGAGGAACAGAAGAGAGGCGAAGATTATGACAGTGAGGAGGTAGTACTCAATATCCCCAAGAGGCCAACAGGTACTCATAATGAAGAGTATAACTTTGGAGCTCTCATCAAAGAAATGAGACAAGAATACAAAATGATGATGACCATGTCCCAAGAATGTATGAATATGACATCGCAAAGACTGGACCGTTTGGAGGAAAACATGGCTCTCCACCAACATACTATTGTAACAAAAGTATTGCCAGATGAGAATACTCACTTTAAATGGCAACCCCAACAGAAGCAAGATGATACTCATATTAAATCATTAATTAATAATGAATTGGGTATGGATAGTCACCACTTGGACTTGTCAGTCAAACACAGAAGGCAAAGTGGAGAACAAAATTGTCGAATCATAGAGGATAGCAAGAGCACAATGATGCTTCAGACTGTGGATTTGGTAAACGAAACTGAAAAGATGGGACAAGACATTAATAAAATGAGTGACTTGACTGGAGCTACTCCGATACATTTGCAGTATGCCACAGCATGTCTTCAGGTATTCAAAACCAAAATCTTAGTGGAAGAGGAGAAAATAGACCAACTAGGAAACCAAAAGATCACAAGCGAACGAGTAAGACGGGCAGTGCTGCATCGGAAGACAAAACGAAACCGCCAATGTCAATTCAGGCAAAGGAAGCAAGTGTGGCTGAGAGATCTGAGGCCAACTAGTGTAGTGCAGAGAGAAGTAAAAAAGTTTTTTCCAATATATAAAGGCCCTCATTTGTTAAAAAAGAAGTGTGGAATAAGTGTTTTGTTTTGGAAAAATAATCTCAGCATAAAAAGAGAATATAATATTAGAAACAGAAACTTAAAACCTTATATACCACCAGACCCCGGAAAATTTAGAAATTAAAAACATAAACATACCATGTTAGACTAAATACAACACAGACCCGATTTAAGACAGAAGATTGAATTATGGATAAACCATTAGATATAATAAAGTAAAGAAAACACCATAGGTAGCAACAAATTAAATATTACAGCAAATAAAGAGTAGGCTTGAACTCACCTGGCACAAATTCTTACCTCTGACCTGAAGCAACAGCATTTTTTTTTTAACATTTTTTTTTGCTCACTAACTATTGGGAAATGAAGCAATGGATCTGAAGCCCG
The DNA here is from genome assembly GCA_028023455.1 of Epiperipatus broadwayi. Lineage (NCBI taxonomy): Eukaryota > Metazoa > Onychophora > Udeonychophora > Euonychophora > Peripatidae > Epiperipatus > Epiperipatus broadwayi. Next base: position 721,271 of record JAQFVV010000319.1, read on the forward strand.
ATCCATGCTTCACATCTTCCTATAAACTTAATTAGTATTGTAGACCTGAATTAAGTTTATAGTTCAATATCAGCAGGGTTTTGCATTAGAGTTAAAAATAATTATGCTTATCAAATGTGTTTTACATTTAAATATTTTGTTTTAAATAAATTTCATTCTATTAAGAAAAAGTGCTTAACCTATTAGTCAAACATATATATACATCTAGCGTATATATATGAGTTAATGCAAAATTCTGCTGAAATAAAATGCTTATTCTACTATAAAAAAATAATAATATATTGTTGTTAAAATTCTGTTAAAATATTTAGTATGATTTGATTTTGAGATAAGCCTGCCAACATTTTCTAAAAGAATGTATAGTTTTAATTAGTGAGCCATTCAAGTGTAATTAAAGATGGCCTTCTCTTTCTTTCTTTTTAATTAAGAGAATTCAAACTTTGAAGTAAGAAAGTTAGAGTAAAAAAGTTAAAGTTATTTTTAGAAAATGTTGCTTTGAAACAAAGGAGCATGGGGAGGCTTATCAAGATCTCAGATCATACAAACAATAGAAGGTAGCTAAGAAAAAAAGTTATAAAAGGGAAAGAACAAAAGAGGAGATTCATTCAGATTTTGCTATTGGAAGAGTGATATCAGATTTTGCTATTGCAAGGTTGATTCAAGATTTTGCTCTTGCAAGTTTCATTCAGATCTGCTATTGCAAGGTGCATTCAGATTTTTCTTTGGAGAACTTTTTCAGATTTTGCTTGTGGAGATTTTATTTAAAAAAAGTAGACAACTGCCATCTTCAAAATCATGGAGAGGTTTGAACATGCTCAAGTTAAAAGCAACAGTATTTTGAGGGAAATGAATATGCTTGGCTAGGCAAATAAATAGTTTTGCCTATCGCCGAGGTTCCGGAATACCATTCAAAATGCCTTAATATCCACTCAATAATCATCTGAACTCTGTGCCGTGTCTGGAGAACTTTTCGTGAAACCATACTACATATTTTCATTGTCCGGACAACTACATCTCGACGGTCGGATCAAGCCACGAATGCCGTAGGGAACATGACCAAGGAAAAAGGACGGTAATCGTATCTCCTCTATTGAACTATTTCGTATGCTACCTTTTGTTCATTTTTTCTAATTGCTTCAGTGAATTTATATGTATTTGCTATGTAACCATTTTTATTAGACTAACCTTAAATATATATATATTGTGTGATCATCTATCTATATGTAACCTTTTTTCCTTCGCTATTCTTCCTTACTAACCAGTGTAAATATTTAGTATTCCATTGCGGTTAAGTTTAATAGTTAATTTTTGTTCATTTAAAATCTCTTTCCAATTTTATTGATGTTTGTTAATTAAATACGAGTCAGTTTCTTTTGTGTGCCAACTTGATCTCTTTGATAACGCCTCTTTTGTCCGCCATTAGCTTTACGTATATCTGATTGAACTATATACGTTTTAAATAATTTTTAAACAGTTTGTAGCGCAAAGCAATTAGAAATGCTTTGCGAAAGATTCTTTTTTTATCGTACGTTATCGAGAAGATCGAGTTGACAATTTTTATTAAAATTGGGAAGAGATTTAGACCGCAAACCTATTAATCCGTTTTTATTGTCTAATTATTTTGTTTCATTCATTTAGAGGAATAGCGGAGGCCATTATATCATTAGTCATATTAGTAAAGTCATTAATTAAACATGATTTAACTATAAAAAGCTTGAGTTTCTTAATTATATTAAATGCTTTATTTTTACTTTTCCATGATCCAGGCACGCATAACGCAAAACACATTTCTTAGTACTTTTACACACATTTAACTATTTAGCTCCTTAGGATTTCCCGTCCATGTCTCTACCGCTGTTGCTAAGCTTTGTGGCCGGTTGAAAAATAATTTATGCATGGCTCAAATAGTGTTGTTTGTTTGTGATCAGGCCTCGAGAACAGGCGAATGGGCAGAGGTCATATGTATTCTTGATTTATATCTCTTGTATGGTTGGCCTTGAGGTACTTTCGCCTAGTATTCGAACTGGGTTAAATCAACATACATCATCTGACTGTCACAATATATATATATATATATATATATATATATATATTGTAACTAAGTGAAGTTTTACTTGTTTCCAATAAGTGATCAGGGTTATCTTAACTGAACCTTTTGCTGAGATTTTCTAATTAAAAAAAAAATAATGATAAAAATGAAAATTAATTTAGTTAATGAATATATGGGATAATCTTACATAATATATGTGAATTATTTTTAATAAGGGATGCTAGACAATAATTTGAATTAAAAGAAATATCAGAAATAGTTGGGAAATGATAAATCATATTTAATGTATTTTAAAGTAATTTATTGTATAATTCATTTTAATGTCTAAATGATAGTAATGAGATATTATAAACAAGTTGGAATGAATAGTAATAAATTTAAAAAAAAGTAATCTGTAAGTTTTATTAAAACAATATAACAGTATTTATTAGATGTAAGTTAGTAGCGTTCCACTTATAAAATTATTTTAAATTAAATATTTGGTAATATTTTTAGTTTTGTAATTTTAAAAGAATAACTTTTAAACAATGGGTGAGCTCATATTTATAGATTACCAGTATATTGAAGTGTGTGTGTGTGCAAGAAAGATACATAAACATAAGAAAAATTTTAAAAAAAAAATGTTAATTCTAATATTTGTAAATAAATAAATAAATAAATGGATGGATATAAATTTATGGAAGAAATATTTAAAAGTTAATAAAGAGGGATAGTTCTGAATTTTATATTTATTACTATTATGTTTAAAAAAAATATTATTTAAAAAAAAATAATACGTAACATTTGTTAAACAATGAATTTTTGACTTTGTGGCTATGAGTCACGTGATTTTGTATCATTAGAAATTGCGTTAGTAAATCGACTTGACAGCTGATCTGTCAAAAATAGTAAGGTTTAATAAAAAATATTTTTATTGGCTTACAAGCTAACTAATGTAAGAAATGGGTGTATTAAACACAATCAGATATAAAAGAAAAATCTGGAAATCACCAGGGGGCTGATATTTTTATTGCTGCAAGTAGCTGAATCCAAGAGTCTTATTTAATAAAAAAAATATATATTTTTTTTAAAGAATTATTATTTATTTAAAGTATGTTTAAAATCATCTTGCAGTGATAAAAAGCTGAAGAAAAGGTAACTATCCTGATATTAAATTTGAACCAGAACAATAAGATTATAGTGAGAAAATGTTTGGAATAAAGCTAGCGTCTGTTATATTGTATGCATTTGATTTAGTCGTTTTCCTTTACTTGAAAGTAAAATTAAAGAACAAATTAATAATGATTTACTTATATAAATATTCTGTGGCACTAAAATATTTTGACAATAAAATGCTAAATACTTATCTTATTAAATTAAAAGTATATGTAAAAAGACGAAAAAAGACATTTTTAAGTTTTAAAAAAAAAACATAATGAAGCTACATTTGGTTCAAGTGAATTAATAAAGAACGATTAATTATTTTTTTTTGTTCTAAAGAAAGTTATTATTTATACCTTGACATAAGTAGAAAGGATTTGTTTAGTTGAAAGTAAACAGATAAAAGTGTATTTTAAATAATAATTCTTATTTTACCCAGTAATGAAATAAAATTATTCGGAGACAAAACTTCAAAGTAATCAGCAAAATATGAGTAATGAACTTATATTGGTCAAGTACATAGTAAATCATTCGGCTATATTTGACATTATTTACAAATAAATTTATGACAGTTAATTTTAGCTATAAACTGAGAAACGTCTTGAATTATATATCTAAAAAGAAAGCTTCTCTTATGTTTAAAATAATCAAAGAAAATTGGTTTAAAGTAAAACACATCATCAAATATTATTATATAAAAAAATATGTTTTTTTTAAAAAAAAAACTGTATTTTAAAAGATGCGTTTCGTAAAAGAGGACAAAGAAATTTAGATAAAGAAATATATATTATTATATGCATTTCAAAACCCAGGATCCTATAAATAAAAATAATGTGCTCAGCTGAAGAATTTATTTTGTTTCATGCCGGCTTAATCTTAATCTTATTTTCATTAATTAAGTTTTAAAATGTTTTTTAAAAAAATATTATTGATGAACTATTGAACATTTTCGTTTGGAAATGATTGCCATGCGTATAAATGTATTAATTGAAGCTTCGAATTCAGATAGATATCTTAACCTGGATTAATTGTCTACACATTATGAAATGAAAAATCATTACGGAGTTGAAATATGAACTTAAGTTAATGTATTATTATTTTTTTATTGTTTGTTTATTTGGTTTAAAAAAAAGAAACCATAAAAATATTTATGCTATTAAATTCTTATGTAACACTTTTTGCATAAATATACAGGTAAACTAGGGTTATAATTTTATAACGAAATAGGTTTATTTGAATGAACAAATGTTTCTTGCCGTTCTTAAGTAGATTTAGTTTATTTATCAAGCATTACAGTAGCTAGTTTCTATTTAATAATTTTATTATAGAGATTTAAATATCACAGTCTTATTTTCATATAAATGGGATGTTTTACTCAATTTTCATTTTAAATTTACTAGAGAAGTTTATCAGAGAATATCCATTCATTTGTTTTATGAATGTTATATTAATAATAATTGCAAATATTTTATATTCATTGAGAAGTAAATATTTTTGCATTTAATTTACAATTTCAAAAGTCCACTAGTTACTATATTTTTAGCATTTAATATTATGTTATGTGTGCATTGTGCCTTGCCTAGAATTTTATATGCATTTATGTTTAACGTATTTTCTACAGTAATCAGTTGACACATAGTTTGCTTTGTTGGTTCGAACGTTTGATATACGTTTTGTATTTTATAAATTTCTTGGAAATAACTTAGTAGTTTAAGTGAAGTATATATCTTGCTATTAGTTAGAATTTGTTAGCCTCAAGAGTTAGGCTTAGTTTATAATTTTGAATATGCCTTATGGAGTCAAGGAAATCCTCCATCCTTATTGTATTGTATTTCCATGATTTGATAGTGCTTGTCCCCAACAGAGGGAATTGTATTTTTCAGTGATGACAATCACATTTATAAGCATTGGAAATCCCATGAGAGGATTATGCTTTTCTGATGAGTGTTCCTGTTCCCAGATCTACTGAAGATGAATTCCAGACAATGTCATTTTGCCTCGAAGTTAGGTCTTTTTGGAAGCCACCACATTTTTTCCAGCTCTGAGAAGCCTAGTATTTTATATTTTTTGCCTATCATTCATGATGACTTAATGCTAATTCCACCACAGTAGGTGATGTTGCGTCTGTTTAGATTTGTGATGAGAAGATATGCTTGTTTGAGGAAATGTATTTCTTCAGGTAGTTGTAGCTAATTTATAGCTCATATGTATATCAATGTTTGAATTGTGTTGCTATGATAGTTTTATCAAGCACAAGCTAACCAACAATAAGTTATATATATATATATTTTAAAGTATATTAAATATGCATATGGTATAAGTCGCAATTCACACATAATAATTTAATATTTTCATCCAGAATTTCGCCGCTGGATTTGTAAGTCTGTTACATCATTATCTTTAAAACATTGAGGGAATAATTTTATGTGGACTAAAGTTATTTTAAATAAGTATAACTGATATCTGATGAATGATTGTCCCATACATTTAAGTTAGTTTAATTTTAGTATTAGCTTAATCTGATTTAAAGATATATCTAGCTGTGATATTAGTTATATCCATGAAACTAGTGATGATATTTTTAAAAAGTATTGTTGAATATGCTTACCCCAACTTAGCGTTTGTTAAGTTGAGGAGTATAAAATTAAGCTTAGGGTTTTCAATATAAACATAGTTCTGTGTGTTATTCTGATTAGTAGATGACACAATAATGTTATTAATTAGTCCAAATAATTATATAAAATCTTAGTGCGGTATTGGCACTGTTTGTATTCCACTATAATTATAAACATTTCTTCTCATTATTAATAAATCAAATTATTATTATTTCAAAAGTTTTGTTTGTTTGTTTTGCTTTTATATGAAAATATATTATTGTCTTGGGTTCCAAGTTCACAAAATCTTAAAATATAAGAGTTATTGAGTCTTCAATTCAGACATTCACAATGATATTATAAGTTAATTAAATATAGTTGATATTGTCTTGAGGATTAAAAAACTATGTTAAAGTAAATGATTCTCATATTGAATCACAAATACAGATAATTGCATTATAGCAGATACATAATTAAATACTTAGTTAAAAGTTTATTTTTTTAAAATTATCAGTATATCTTTTCAGACTAAAGATTATGCAATATCAGATTAACAATAGTAGTACTTCAGAAGAATATTTTAGTTAATATTATTTTAAAAGCTGCACATTACATTATCTTATATTCACTGCACATCATCTATCGTCATCTTAAATCTTATATCTTTTAAGAATTCTAATCCATTTGCATTTGAGGTCTTTAGTGGTTGTCTGTGAGTATGGAAAGGCATTAAAAGTACCCTTGTTCTTTTCTTTGCTCAAGTAATATCTTAGATAATAAGCCATTATTAGTTAAATTCAAATTGATTCACTAAATTTTGTGAATTAATATTTGTTTTCTTTATTATTTTAAGATTGAACATATTATAATTATTTTATGATCAGCTAAGATATCACTTATTTATTTATTAATCACAGTAATTCTTTGTTAGGCAACTTAACTTAAACTTTAATTTTACACAAGAGTTTTAGTTTTAAAATCCGTGAGGTTATTTACTCCTGTTGTTTAGTAAATATAATTCTGTAAGATAATATTTTAAAGTAAAGCATCATTAGACTTAATTCAGAGAGTGTATAATCTATTGGTATGATTAATATGGTAAGCATTGATTAGTGATTTTAGATAATCTTTTGTATGGTTTATTAAAATATCAATAAGCTGTAGTAGATATAGTTCATCAATATTGGATTTGACCTTTATTTGATTATACATTTCTGGATCATCATCTCTTTTCTTTAAATTTATTGTAACCCCACTGAGCTGAGTCGTTTAGAGTCTCTCATTTATATTTCATTTTATATCATTTCAATTTTATTCCATTTCTTTTCATGTCATTTATATCATCTCATTTCATTTCTCTTTCCTTTATTCTATCTTCTTCTTATATATCTCTTCCTCATATCTTTATATCATCTCAGCCATTTAAAACATTCTTTTCTCATATCTTTCTATTATCTCATTTCATTTCATCATTTATCTTTATCATTATCTCTCCTTTATTCTATTTTCCGCTTATCTCTCTCTCTCTCTATTTATTAGGTCACAATATATATATATATATATATATATATATATATATATATATATATATATATATATATATATATATACAAAATCATCTAAAAATAATATTTTTTCCTGTTATTTTAAAATTATAACTCTAAAGTTTCCCATACACTGACAATGCCCTTACTCCCCTAATTATGCTCAACTTTTAACCATATTTACATATTTGTTTAAATTTTTGGGAATATATAAAGTTTTGTAACATTTTCTTATCTTGTCATTTTGCATACTTTCTTATCTGAATAATTTATTCACAATTTGTTATATATTCAGAGTCCAGAAAATGTATATTATGGCCTTGATCTTATATCTTTGTGTTTATTGCCCTATCATGGTCCTTACCTCTTTCAATGACAGTCTTTGTTATATAACCTTTATATAACATTGAAAAGATCAAAACTAATTTTATAAATCAACCTTATCCTACTTTTAATATTGCCCATCTTTTTTGAATTTCACATTCATTTGTCTAAAGATTTACTGTTTTGCGATCATATTATAATATCATCAGATATCCTTTCTTTTATCAATGTCTTATATAAATACTTTGAATATAGAACTGAAACCCCCTTCTGTATTGTATACACATGCTCTTATGTTTTATTATTATATTTATTTCTGAAAATCTTTTTAATATCTTATCTTTTCTATCACATATTAATGTAATCATTCTCAACTTTCAATTTTTGTTCAAATGCTTCTTTTATAGTCAGTATTAGGCTATCATTTTCTAACTTAAAGCATTTCAAAGCTGCTATTTTCTGCAACCATGGCTGAGATGAATTTAGATCAATTATACCACATTTTTCTTTATCTTTAAATGTAATCTTTAATAAGTATTTTAACATTAATTCCCTTTTTTAAAAAAATGAATAAATACTTTAATCTCTTGCTTTTCCATTGTAAACTTAATATTGTACTTATTAGTGTTCAATTCTTTAAATGTATTAACAATCCTATTAGTATTACTCTGTTTTAATTATATCAACATATCTATGATAGTCAAGAATTTCTTTATTTTTAGTGTACTTGACATTTGTATTTTCCTCTATATAGTAAATTATAATTGATAATATAATCCCACTAATAGAGTAACCCATAACCCATCCATTTATTATATTCCAAAATTCTTCTCTGTGTTTAAAATATACAGCTCATTATCAATAATAATACTTTCCTGATAACATATAACCATTCTTATAAAATTATATCATAGTTAATAATTAAATAGGATATTTTAAAGTAGTGAATAAATGAATATTTAATGAATGAATGAATATTATACTGATTTAATATTATTTGTTTTAAAATATTTTTAAATACAATTTAAAATTCTATTATGAAACTTGTATAAATGTAAAATAGCAATAAATAAAGGTATTAAACGGTATTAATATTTATTTTATTAAAAATGTAATAAATTTTGCTTATTTATTTATTTTTCTTATGCTGGTGTGTAATTTTTATTTGGTTATTGTTGTTTGCAACCAGGAAGAGTTTTTATAAATTTCAAATGTCTTAAAATGGATTTATTGTAAAACTGAATATGAATTAGATATTTTTTTATGAATAGCCTTCCCTAGTGAAGGATTTGAACTAATCAGGGAAGAGATTGTGGTTTAAAATGTTAATACTCAGTCTGGTAAACCAATAATAAAAATAAGGTGAGATTGACATCTTATATCACTCTCAGTTTCACTTTCCCTTTCAAGACTCATTAATTCCTCAAGACATTATTTTTATTGTATTATTTAATTTTAACTGCCATATGTTAAACTGTAAAAGAGTATTATTTTTTTTTACAATTTATTACATTTAAGCTCAATATGTTAGGCTAAATTAAAACTATTTAGGCACAATTATATGATTGAAACATCAACAGAATTGAAATTTCTATACCTGTGAGCTCTATTAGTAATATGTTTTATTATTATGATGTTTAGAGTATTTCTAGAGTTTACTGCATTGGAAAACATCAAAAGTTGCTTTGGTTACCATTATCATTACTTAAAACAATTGTCAACTAAAGACTTGTGTTGGAAATAGAGCTGCCAAAGAATATTGAATCATTTTATTGGCAAGAGGATTATAGAAAATATTGATGATTTCTTGAAATATTCTTAAAAATATTCATTTATGTCAAATTGTCTGGAATGTATTTCCCTGAGTAAATGGACTTTAATTTAAGATAAGGACTATATTATTGATATAGCAAATATATTTTCAGATGTTTACAAATGTTTTATGAAATCTGAAAAAGAAAAAGTTAAACTAATAATAATGTTTACTTTAATAAAATAATTTATTGACTGTATTCTAATAAAAAAATTCTATTATTATTATTATTTGACAAACAGTGTGAGAAAAACTACTTATGAATGTTTCCATTTTTCCCTCTGAAAGAAAAAAGAAATTATATTCTCCAGATAGGATAATAATGACAGTCAATATACAATGAAGTATTGTAACAGTCAGAAAATGTGTGACTCATAAACATAGTGCAGTATTCGACCACCACACAGAACAGCAGCACCATCGAGGTAGCGAAGCCACTCATGGTACTGAGTTCGAACATAGTTTATCGGTTCCACAATACAATCCACGAAACAACACATCTGATGTGACATTAGTAAATATTTCTTTAGGCATGGTGGTCAGGAATATGCAAGAGATTCATGATTTTATTTTTGAGTTAGCCAATAATCAAACTAATATTAATTAAACATTCATATTTACATAATTGAGGAAATATTATATAGAATGGGTATCGAATAAATGAAATGTAACTGCAGACATATAGTTTAAAATTATTTATTAACACATTTTAATAAGATCATTTACTAATAATATTTTATGGACTAACAGCTTCAGTAGCAGGATTTGCAACATGATTATATTTTAAAGAATACATTATTTATTTGTTTACAAAAGGAATTCATTTATTTGAGGGTGTAATCTAGCTACCGAAAATTCTTGGGTAAGTATTTCTAATGCATGCCTGGAGGGATTTATACCTTTGCAATGCAAGAGTCTAAAGTAAGGGTTATAAGAGTAACGGCAGACATATATTTATTTAATTAAAATATTTATTTATAACTAAAGGCAAACATTTCTTTGAGAGTGAATTATGAAGATAATGCAGAGGCGGAGTGATATATAGAATAATAAAATTAAGTAAAGGAACACATGGTATGCTTTAGAAAGGTGATATGAAATGGCAGTATATCGAAACTGCAATGCCGTGAATGAGTTTATAAGAATGTCGGGCTAGTCCCTGCCTCAGCCCGACGAAGTAAGGTGTCACATAAGCATAACCAGGGACAAGTGGTCCATGTCGCAATTTGCTGGCTGGCTGCATGATGGGTCAAATCCTACAGGAGCATTTATTATGTCCACTTGTGTAGGACGACTGGGGTTAATTTCAACCCTGAAGAATCCAGAATATTTATGGCGGAATAGATCATCACGTCTTTAAAATGTAACACATGTATAAGTATAAACGATTATGATAAGATTTAAATAGATTTCTAATTCGGCCCTACATTATCAACATGTACTCAAGAACGTTGGTGACTCTCAAAGAAATGTAATTTTCTGGAATTATTCATGATGATTTAATAAATACAAAACATATATAAATTGGGAATTATTATAACTAATATGTCAGCCATTTGCATTACAATAAATTATGCATTGAATGCGTGTCGATTTATATGAAAGTTAAGTTAGTTATGAAAGCAAATATTAATGAAAATTTGACACACATTCATTGTTCCAAGCGATCATAGATTTAAACTTTGAAAATTGAGACAATTATGAGCATGCAATAATTAAATAATAACTATAGATAAAATGTAGATTTGAGAAACCCGCACCCAAGAAAGATAAAGTGAGGTAAGCTAGATTATTAGAGAAATTTACACATTAAATTAATTATTCAATTTTAGTTATACAAATGATAGTTTTTACATTTTATAATTTAGATAAGTAATATGAAGAAGTGCTATAGCATATTATTAGAGTACTCTAGAGTTTGAACACAGACAGGTACCTGTTTTATAAGAAGTTTTCCGAGTCCATTGGTTTAGTAGCAAATAGTTCATGAGTGGCAATTCTTTCTTGTATTTAGACGTTTTATTTTACTTTAACAGCAGCAGCAGCTTTCTCATTTATTTCAGGCAGCAGATCTTCATGGTGAATTTATGACGGGCAATGGAAAGTTTGGCATCCGATAGGCCATCTCCCGATGGAGAATAATCTAGATGATTTTACTCGGTCATACGTTGGCAGGAACAATTTATTTTTATATGTTGGAGACTCTCAGTGATCGAGAGCAGAGCTAAAGTTTAAGTGAATGTCTCCAGAAAGTCTAAGATGGCCTCTTTTCTTATCTTGATCTTTCACATTTTTGTTAAGGTATTTTTAGGTTCTACTTAATCTGCCCTGAGGATAATCAATGCATTTTGTTGGTTTTAATTAAAAAAAAACTGCCGTTCTATTGTTTACATTTTACATTTACTAATTACATTTTGGGGAATTTTTCTTTAATTAATCCATTATCTATCACTGACCGATGCTTTTAAATTTCAAAGACAAAAAGGGAACATAAGATTATTTAACTTTTAATTAAATATTACATCAGATTTTTTTAGAATTATTATTAAACGAAATTTAAACAAAGCAATAAATACGAACTTTATAATCCAAAATAAATGATTAAAATTATACAAAATCATATAACTAAAAGAAATCTAAATTATATTATTTCATCCCTATTTATTGCCTTTAATTTGAGATCGAAATGTGTGCGTGTTTATGCTGAATTCTACATAAATTTATACATTTTTATATTGCTACACACACAATTCGATACCAAAAAGTTTAAATTTGGGCGGGATAGACCGGTCAGTGAGAGACGACAGAAAAAGGTGACACTTAAGATTCGAATACGAATCTTACTGTTTCAGTATCAATACATAATATGAAAACCTATTAAATGTTACATATGATAAAATTTTGCTAATATAAATTTATCTACAAAAATGATATTGTATTTAATAAATTTAAATATTTTTTCTGCATTTAAAGATTTATAAATGCCTGCAATAATGTTTTAAACCTGCAAATTATTTCCTCCCTCCATGCCCTATTATGGAGACTGCTGAGGTTGCAGATATAATATTGGAATCAAATATTTTCTCCTGCAAATATTTAAAAATGTTTAATAAATGCTATTTATTAGAAGTTCTTTATTATACAATATTTACATTAATATTATATATTTAATAATTGGTATGATGGATGAATTTAAAAACCTGAGTTCAAATACTTGCACTAGTAGAATTCAACATTGCATAATTATACTATAGATTTTAATATTATAGCTATATTGTCTTATATAATGGATACATTTCTTGTCTATAAGATGTTATTTTCAACATTCTTTTTCATATTCAAATGGAGAATGATTCAAGAAGGACGTAGGACATTATTTAATTTAATTATTTAATGGTAAAAGGTTGAATTTATTTATATTATAATTTTTCATACTACTTTTTATTTATGTGCATATTATTTCCATGTTATATAGTACATTTTGAAATATATTCTCAGAGTAGTACATTATTTTGCTTTAAAAATAGTATGCATTACCCTTTTTAAATATGAATAATTTATTTACGAGGGTATATTTTTATGCTGTAAATGAATAAGTACATGTTTAAATCAATTTCTATTTAATATTTTATCCCTGGTGGATATTCTTATTATTTTTTTTGACTAGTGACAAAGTCCTAGATTCTTTATTAGCCCTCAAAAATAGTTGCATCTTATGAGCTTTTCCATCATATTTTTACTTTTTATTACTTTATTATTATTGAAGATGGATTATGTTTGTAGTTTATAGTATGTTTAAAAAAGTATGTGTAAGATTTTACCATGGCTTTTTCTAGCATTTTCAGTGGTTTCATCAAGGTGTTGAATAATTCTGCCTTACCTATATAACATTCTTTATCAGCTTAAAATGTGAATAAGTCATTAAAATGGGTCAGTCTTATATTTGAATTTTGCTAATTATCAGAACAAAGTAAGATGAATAATTAAAATAATTTTAAAGATTATCTTAGGCATAAATAGTCAATATACATTTTTCTTATAAATCCATCACGGGATTAGTAAGCTAATATTCTTATCGAGTCTGTTAAATATTCATAAAAGATATACTACTTACATGAAAGTTGCTATCATGGTATGAATGAATTGATAAATAAGAACTTTTGATTATTTGAACACTAGAAAGTTATTCTAATATGTTTTATTATTATTAGTTAATCAAATCGAATTTATTTTTAATGAAACATGATATAAATTTTGATTCTTCTGTTAAATTTCGAAGAAGTAACATTGTGAAATTTTTTTTGCCTATATGGACTCAAATAAAGAATATTTGTAAATTTGCTTTTGTTTTCCTGTAAATAAGTATTGGTTGTTACATTTAAGAAATTTTCATACTTGCTTTTCATCATCCCAGTCATCAAGCACACATTTTTTTACATGCTGAGTAAATTAAATGATATAAATATTATACATTTATTTTGAGTATTTGCTAAAATAATATACAAGAACAAATATTAATAAAAGTCACTTTATTGAATTATTTGAGTACCACATCTAAGAAAGATATAATTTTTTAAATAATAAATTACAAATGGATTTTTTATTTGGCTCACTTTAACTAATTCAATTTGCTTATTTCAAATCACTGTCCACTTTATTCTAAAGTCATTATCATATTTGAAGCTCATATTTATTATTTTAGGATAAGATGACATTTTATAAAAACCTAGTTCCTATTTAGATGGGGTTTAAGTAAATTTATTCTAAGTTGTTTAGGACGGTTATAAGATCTTTTACACGTGTTTAATAACTGAATGTAATCCTGGATTCTAAAATTAAGATTTTATGTTATATTTTATTTATGTTTCTAATATTATTGTTATTGCCATAATTAGGATAAGACATTAGCTTGGGGAAAGTATATGATTTGCTTATTTTATTAATTAGAATTCCAATCAACATTGAATAAATATAAAGAGTCAAAAAGAATTTATGAAATTACATGACCTGAGATACCTGATTTAGTTTAATAATGGACCATATTATTAAATCAATTTTAATATTAAAATTTTACACACACAGATGGATCTTAAGTGGCCTAGATTTTTAAAGAACATTTTAAATTAAAAGAATTAAAGAATGTATTTATTTGATCAAAGCAATGGAAGATGACTAGAAGATGAATGAAAAAATATTAGATTTTTGTAGAAGAAATTTGAATGTAACCTCAATGTTTACAATATCAAAATCTTTTTTATTTGTGCTAGAGTGAGTTGAGAGTTCTCTTACTCTTGATTTCTTAACAGTATTACTTTTATTTTTATAATAATTTATTATAATGCTTTCCCTGTATAACTTTGTATTGTGGCATATGTTATGAGCCCGCTAGTCATATCTATTTAGTAATCCATTTTTAGGTCTCGAAAGAAATTTTAGCTTGTGTATTGTCTACTGCACTTGCAGTCTCTCTCATTACAAGTTATAGAATGCTTTGCCTAACATATTGGCTATCAATCAATAAAAGGGTTACCTTGATCGTTTAGGGTTTAAGCATTGTTGATACTGCTGTAATGTTCTCGCTGTTCGTATCTTTCTCATCATTTTTTGCTTTCGTTAGGTTACAATATATTGTACCAATATTTTATTGGTACATATAATAACTTTGTCTAAAAATTATTGACATAAAAATCTTTTGTTAAAAGAAAATAGTATGTAAAAGTTTAAGAGTTTTTTTTATTGCAGTTTGTTTTCGAAATGTAAAATTAAAAGTCAAAGAGTTTTTTGAAATAAAAGTTACAATTAATTAATTAGGAAGGGGGAGAAAGTTTGCTTTAGAAACATCAAGTTAAAAGTTTATAAAAGAAGTTTAACGAGTTTTTTGCTAAAAACAATTAATTTATAGTTTTATGGGGAAAATTAAAAGAAGTTGATTTTCAAATAGGTAAAAAATATCTCTTTTGAGTTAAAGAAAGAAAAGGTAATCTTAAAACTATTATTGAGTTTATTAGAATAAAATATACATGTGCGTAAATGACAAATTAATGTGAGCTTGTTAGTAAAATATATATATATATGTTCGATTGTAAACATAGCATAAATACGTGCATGTTTAAATGAAATAAATGAAAGTTTAAAAAATTAAAAAAACACTCAGCGATGGCTACTAAGTTAAACAATCTCCAAAAAAAAAAACAAAAAAAAAAAAAACAAGTTTTGCGATGGCTATTAAGTTAAACAAAAAACAACAACAAATGTGCAATGGCTAGTAATTAAAGCAACTTCAACAAGAGGACTAAAAGCTTATCAGAGGAATGCATTTAAAAACAAGGAAGGGCTTTCGACAACAGATATTGCCGGTGGACATCAAAACAACAACAGGTCTTGTTAATAAATAGACCAGTTTTTTCATCAGACAATCAGTTGAGATTGAGTTCTGTTGAGATAACAGTTGAGAAAGAGTTCAGATCAGCAACATCCCATCCAATTAAAAATCGATCAGCTGTTAATGCAGTGTTAAAAACCTCAGAAACATACGACTTTGCTCTAGCCTACATCTGATTGAAACAGCTAACCTGCTGTGAAAATGATGCCTGCATAACAATTTAAAAATACACTCTCAATATCTAAATGTCTTAAAGAAAAATACTTTGGAACACTGAATATTAAACCTCCTCAAGAAACCTCATATGCAGCCAGATAGAAATATTCTCACTTGAAGCAGCAACAGGGAGAAAACAAAGTCTTACTGAAAATAAAGTATACAGCAAACAATAAAAAGTATCCACATTCTAAAATCCTAGGTAATAATATTTTTATTCTCATTTCTAAAGTAGCCATCACATTAGTTTGAAGCCTCCCAGAGTCAAGTAATAATGAACTTTACAAGCATGCATAAACGAACTATTGATGTGCATGTTTTGAAATGATGTGTGTGTGTTAATGCATTAGGATATATTGATTTCTTTGTATTTTAAATGTCAAATATTATTTATTTCTTTGTTATATTATATTGTTATTATATATGTGTGATTCTGAAGTTATGATAAGCCCTTGTTCATTTAAATAAAGTAAATTAAAAGGAGAATAACAAATGTTTAGTAAAATAAATTATCTTGAAACCTAAAGTTTAATTTTGTTGGTCAATTTTGTTTTTACCACTAATGGAAATAATTTGTTATTAAATTAAAAATAGACTGAGCTAGTTAAGGGGTTTTTTGAGTGCTGGATTATGGGACTATTCTCCAAACACATTAGTTTTAGAAACTAGCTGGTGCTTGGGGTTTACTCTGAAACAAATAAAGTGCTTGGATAGTAGAGGTTTGAATCTAGCAGTCAAGGTGGGCCACAGTCTGGAAATGTGACTGTGTTATGCATTGCATAGCTTGGTCTGACTGTGGGTATTGTTGATGGCCCTGCCATCAATAGTATTCTCCACTCTGCTCAGAAGGGCTGGTTCATTCACATAATATTTATAACATAAGATTATAGATTTATTATAAATAAGGTTTAAACCCAGCTAAACCCAGTGAGTAGAGTATGTTGAATCGTAGATGGTTCGAACCTGGTACAACCCTGACACACCAGCCAATGTTAGGACACTCTGCCAATTGGAGCCATATAAACATATTTGCTTAACCAATAAATTACCAAACAATTTATCAATATTAACATTTTTCCTTTCCAACATATATATTTACATAGACATCTTTATATTTAAAAAAAAAATAAAAACATTAAACAACTAGGGAAAACGTATATGTATACTAACACTGAAATAAAACATGTTATGTGCCACTAACTAAAGAAAATTATACCAAAAACGTGTACATAACCTCACAAAACAATGACCAAATTTAAATCTAATCACATAGCAAACATCTGTGGAAACGAATTTTAAAATGTTCACAAATTATTGTTTTAATCCCTATTATATATATTATGTCAACTCAACAATGGAAAATGATAAGGTTCATATATTTAAAAAAAACTATGCACTATCTAAAAGTAGCATTAATTGTTATCGTGTTCTGCTTTCTAAGACGATGCATTCTTAAAACAAAAACTAATTTCCATCTGCATGAAAAATTCGAATACAAAGATGGACATATGCATTCGAATGCAAATCGTTTTAGAATAATATTCAGAATTATCAGAAGCTAACTGTTAAAGTAGACAAGTCAATAGGAAGAAATAATATAAAAGCAAAGATTCTATTATTTGTGATTAAGAAACTTTGATTGGATTTACATAAAAGGAAGATAAAATAAATAACTGTGTTATTAAAAAGAAACATTGCCACCAAAAACCTTCATAAAAGTAAATAAACCAAGATATATATATATATATATATATATATTGGTTATTTATATATATATATATATATATATATATATATATATTCTAACCTAATTAAATAAAGACGACTTCATTTCTATTAAATCAATTCCGGAAAGCCTATTCTATTAAAGAGAATTCGGACGCTTCCGTCTAGGACGGGTTAGCAAACCCTATATTTTTTATCTAATATAGCTCGACGTTAGGTTAGTTATAATAATTCAGCTACAGCGATATGCAGTTCAGACAGAGATAGAATTAAAAAAAATTATCATTAATAAAATAAATTTAAAAAGAAAATTTAGAATAACTAACATTCTTTCTCTATCCAAAACACCTTCTCTGAGCTGTAAGTACTTGCACTGTTCGACAATGATGATGATGATTTCATGTCATTGTTAATATTACTGACTAAAATAAAACATTCATTAATTTGCCAATATGCTCTCAATATTTTATTATTATACAATTAGAAGTTTCAATCTCTTCAGCCATGCCACGCTCGTAATGTTGATCATAATTGATCAATTCTTAATGTAAGAGCACTTATAATAATGATACTAATCTCAGGGTTCTGTGTTATTTTTAAAGAAAAATGCTCGGCAGTATTGTGTTGTCGCATATGACTGACATTCTGATCGGCTATAGGAAACATTTACCTTATTTAAATTCCCGGTGTCTTCATCCACATATCAACTATTATAATATTTAACGAGATGATAAATATATTCAATAACAACGTATAATTTTGAATAATATATAGCCCTTTTAATCCAGAATCTCAGTCGGAATGATGAAAAGACAAGGGTGCTTTTGTGTCCTTCCATTATCCATGACAACACAATAATTTAACTAAGATTTATTACTTAGACAATTCACTTAAATGTGTACGAAACAATGTGCAAACAAAACCTTCTAGTTTGGGAATAAAGTGATTTTACACACATATAAAATAAAATATCTTGGTCTGAAGTTTTCAATTCCATAAATAATTCTTATTAAATTAAACTATACTGAAATATTCTGATCTGCTTACAATTGTCTATCTGGTGTATTGAATTTAAGATTTCATAAATGATTTCGGACTCAAGAAAAGTATTGCAAGTATTATGCAAATACACTTTTATTTAGCACACAAGAGAAATGACTCAAAACAACTTGTAACAAGACTATAATTTATTATTAAATTTTAACAAGATTATAATTTATTATTACAGTTTAACAAAACTATCCTTTATGATTAACATAATAAACAAACATATACAATTTATTCGATCCCATATGGATAAAACAAAATATAACTAACAGTAATTCGTTTATACTTTTAGACCTGGATTCGAACTACTTCTTCATCTTCTTTTTACATGTATGCAAATTGAATATAACAAAATAAATATTATTATCGATACATCAACTCATCCGTTTAGTGTATCTTATATGAACGGCTACTTAAATTTATTGACAACGATCTGTTTTAAAACAAAAACAATTTGATTCTAGGCAATACGTACAAACGATTTTTATTATCATATCTTTAATTAAATGATAGTTTTTTATTTAGATAACTTATTATAATTTATGGGTTATTTATCAGAAGTTACACTTATTATTTTAATATTTACCTTAATAACAACTGAAGTTGTTATACACACTGCTTTTCTCAGTATAAGTTATATTGTGAGTGCTACTTAATCATTAACCCGAATTAAACCTAGTATTTGAACCCTCCATTGGCAAATAAAAAATTCTAAATCACGCAATTTTAAACTTACTCTCTCCATTGACTTACGTGTGGATTACCAGCACTATTCCGCCGCACAATCCAGACATTGATCATATATACTAGCACGCTATTTATACTAAATGGATCGTAAGGAATTAACCTCCAATATACCCGTTATCTTGCCATAACTTTCTAAACAAAACACAATATTCAACACCTTCCGTGGTGGAATTATCTCTATTTTCTCATGAGGAATATGGAATAACACTGAAGGTCTGTAGAATTAACTACTACATTAAAATAGTTTGGTGGGTCCTTGCCTCTTACTTGGGCATAATAGGAACACACACCAATTATAATCCTCTCCTGGGATTTTAATGAATGAAATACACTAAATACGATATAAATTACTGATCGTCCTAACTCTGAGAAGCGATCACTTGGGTTATAAACATACCCGAATACTAGATTTATCTATTCCCCTCATGGAAAGTAAAGCTTTTGGGGAGATCAATTTCCATCCCACAAAATAAAGACATTACAGTTATTACTTATGCGAATCTTAAGCATATACCAATGCTATATCGGGGCAAGACAAGCAAATACACTAATTACACTAAATTTATGTTCCGGGTATACTTAGATCAACGTCTGAAATCAATGGATATCACAGAATTAACTATAATAATTTTCACCTTTGCCAAAGAAAAATTCAACAAGTAATTGGTATTATAGTATCTTGAACTAAATCAAGTGAATGCATTAATAAAGAATAATTGGGAATAAGTTCATCAATTAACATAGTATAAATTTGTTTCAAACTTTAAATAAGTAATATCTTGTATAGCACTTCTCTTTCATTACTTCTGATAATTTTAACTAGATATTTTACCTATTAAGTATCTAAATTTTTCTTCTTTTACGCATCTAACATATAAATTTATACCCATAATTGCATATCATAAGTAAACACATTTTATAAAAAAAAATTTTCCATGTCAAATATAAATTTAACCTAGAATAATTACAGGAAAACATACCTTTATGATTACAAGGTCATTTAAATATTACTTGACTATACAGCCTTTAACCTGTAGATATAAAAAAAAATACACATAATTTTACAAATTAGTAAAAAAAATCATTACTTAACAAGTGCTTATTATCTCACTAGAAAAATGTTTTCCATTGGGCAATTTATCCAGATGAAGAACTTGATCCATTCGTAGTTCACGAAGCAAATTTAAAATAAGAAACACATTTTATTATTTCATTTCTATAAAAGTTGCCTCCATTCTGGTGCACTTAATAAATTAGGCAAAGAAAACATAGCAGCGTTGGATGTTAACTCTTTCTTGAATTAACTGATATAATTTTGGGATTCAAGAAAACAATACATATTTTAACATGACGAATATTTGACGATAGACGATCACATATACAATTCTTTTCTTTTTACTATTGGCGATACGTATCATTTTTAGCTAGCTGGCTTATGAATAAAATAATGCACAAATTTTCCAAAATACTATTATTATAAGGACTGCAGCTGACTTACGTGGATATAAAGTTTTAATGACTCCATTTGATGTATAATATAACATATTATATTATGGTTATAATTAAGTCACTAATGTTTGTAGTTTTTATTCCTACTCTAGGAATTATAATTTGTCTTTAATAAGGAATTCTCCGTAAAATGCACACATACAAATTTTCTGATATTTGCCTTGAGAAAATTTATATTTTCTTTTTTTTAAAAAAATATACAGGTGCATAAGTAAATATCCTTGATCATTAATATTATTTTTAGATAATTTTCAGTGAATAAAACATATTTTAATGTGGGGAACTTACGTTATTTCAAAGCAGACAATTTCTTTTAGAAAGAGCGCAAAATGTTTCTCGTTAACTTCCTTTGGCTTTTATAATATTTCTTTTAATTATAATTTTTCTTTTATACCATGAAAAGATTATTAAATAAGGTAAAGTTAACAAATCATTGATTATTTCATGGAAATTACTTATATCACTTATTTTAAACATAATGACACTTTCCGTGATTGCTGTAGTTAATACGGTCATTTTGAACTTTAGCATAAGATAGTACATTTTTGCGTATAAAAAGCTTTAAAATAGGTAGATGGCCACAGAAAGCAGAATATCTTATCAAATAGGATTAGCCACGCATGATATTATTAAAAATTTACTGGACTTATATTTATTTCTGCAATAAAAAATAATAAAAAATTTGTTACCGAATTGCAGTACTGCTTCCTCCTTGTAAAACTAGAGTCAGACTAAACTTTCTTCAAAATTTGGCGGTCTTCTTTTAGCGACCTCTTGCAGAAAAATAATCATTTAATTATAACATAAACAAAAGAAAAGAAAAAAAAAACTTATTACAGTTATATTTTTCCGTATGATTTAAATGGATTACAAAGTAATTTGACAAATAATGAAAAATAAGAAATATATTTAATCAATAATGTTTATTAGTGATGTATAATTCTGTATACATTATTATCTAAATTAATTTAAAAATTACCAGAAGTTATTGTGCGTTATGATAAGATACTCATCTACTCTCCCCCTCTACCCATCCAAAATCAATTACTGTTTATAATATGTGCTTTTATACTATATTAAATTGCTTATATTGTTAATATTTTAATTAAATTATTCATGCTCTTCTTCAAAATGACATCAAATTACTAAATTTATTAGTTATTTGCTTAAAACACGTTACAGTGAGTAAATAGTATACTTTATTAATCACTTAATATTATTATTATTTTACTTTTTTTTATTTCCTAGAAAAGGATTGCATTGTTTTCCTGTGGAAACAATGCCAAATAAACCAAGTGTCAATAACACTAGGTTACAATATATATATATATATATATATATATATATATATATATATATTGTGCCAGTCAAAACATGCTTATCCATCTAACATGAGCTGGAACTCACAAAATGTACTTCAAACCCAGTCGAGCCTGAGATTTTGGTCAGGGACCAGCCTGGATTCGAACCCACTCTCCAAGCCCCAGATCTAACACCCAATGGATAACATAACTATGGTAGCACACGAGATTTAATTCTTCATCCGGCCCACTAGCAAATCGGAGAAAACAATAAGACTCATGGACTTAAACATATATATAAACAACTTAAATGCTAGACATTCCACAGATAAAATTTAACATATTTAAATAATAGGGGCTTTACTAATGAATACTTATGGGCAATTAGTGAATTGGATTGATTTAATAATGAGACAGAAACTGATATATGATGAATTAAAATATATTTATTGACAATTGTTGTTGGCAAAATAGGTTTGTGGCTATGATTCAATGGAACCAAATATCCTGCTATACAACTAATCACTACATTAACTTATTTGTTATGTCCTTTGATAATCAGTTCGAGTGGCTCTTTTACGTAAAATCAAACCAAGTCTGGAGTGAAACTTAATACATCTGACTATAATCAATTTATATATTAACTATGGGCTTATAAAGCATCCTAGATAGCTTAAGATCGAATGGGTTTTCAAGAATGCTTTGGTTCAATGCTGAAGATTGCATATTAGGGAGGAAAGAGTTGGCTATAACGATTTTACTAATATGCTAGGCAAAAGTAAAGTATAATAATAAAGTGGCTCTGTGGATGGAAGAATAGTTTTAGGGTTTTTGTGACAAACAACGGTTTACCCAAGAACCGGTCGTCATGCTGCTAATGGGGAACCTTTATTTGGTTCAGAGGTGGGGGACTTATGTGCTAATCTGGCCCGTAGCTCAGACTTCGCTACTGCACTACCCATAAGAGAAGATGGGCTGGACTTACCGTGGCTCCATCTTATATATATATCAAAAAGAACAGCACAATGAGAAAATATTAATAAATCCCACATCCGCCAAGCCGAAGGATATTATAAATTAAAGATCATATATTAAATGAACACTAGATCATCAGCTTGATCAAAAGAGCCAACTCTTCTGTAGCATGAGAAATATGATATGCTACTGACAGGAATGTATATACAAACTTTACTTTATCCCGTTCAATCTCTTTAGTTATCTATAACTAATAAACTCTTAAAAGGTGGAAAAGTATATTTAATAAGGGACTTACGAATACTTAACTAAAAAAAATATACTTATAATTACACTCCAGGCTAGTTTAATCTTTAGTAACATAATAAATAAAGGTTGAAAAGCCACATTTTATATTTATATTAATTAATTTATTAAGTAAAAAAATATGAATTTGGGTTTCGAAACAGCGTACGAAATGACGCTATATAAATAATACTATGGAGATTTTAAATGATATCTTTTTTAAAAAAAACATATTGGTAATTAAATGCACGCTGTTTCGAAACATAGGCATAACTAACAATAATTAAAATAAGCAAAAGAAAAGCAAAATATAACTGCAGTGATTAAATTATATAGCAAAATATTAATTAATAAAGAAATTTAGCCAAAATATTATATTTTATAAAATTAAAATATTATTTTAGGAAACAATTTAGACAGTTTACCCTATTGAATTAAGGAAAAAATTAGCAAAAAGTATTTCATTTAAATATTATTTCAGAAACAATTTAGCGAGAAAGTTCAATAATATGGTTAGCTAACCTGTTTTGAAGAAACAATGACTGTTTTTGAAATTCACACAGAGCTCTGCGATTTTAAATAATACTAAAATAGTTCTGTAGCTAAGGAGAGATTCGAGGTGGAAATGAAGGTGACTTCTTTGGCGGCTTATGGCATCTTCAATTTAGTTGGGAGACGATTTTTAAAATAGTGTTTCTTTAGCTGGATTGAAATCGGAACGAAGGCAAATTATTTTTACGGCTTATGGCATCTTCAAATTTAGTTGGTGTAAGCTTGGTTGTTCCTTTGGCATTTGATGGATTGAACTAGGCATTCCATCACGGGAAAGCAGCAAAATTTTGCCTGACTTTAGCCAGACATGTTAAGGTTGAACAAATATAAAGCTTCTCCTGTTGACTCTCTTCAAAAGTAAGATGGATTCTCCCTTCCCGCTTAAAATAAGGGCTATTTATATCCTTCTACTAAACTTTAACACCTTTCTGGAATTTTGTAAACCTCAGGACCAATTGACTTTTAATTAAAGCAAAATAATATAATTCAATTTCTACAACAACTGATAACATCTCCGAGGTGTTGTATTTAATTTACTTTAAAAAAATGTATCAAAATATATAAACTCTATAATTTGATTCATTTTCATTAATTAAATTCCTTTTCAGGTGTTATTACTTAGCAGAAGGAACGGTATTCTGATTTAATGAAAAAGTCTTTTGTTGCAAACAAAAATCAATCAGAAAACAGATTTTACTTTTTTACCCGGGTGTGTCACTAATTGATATCTTGTTTACAAAAATTCTCATTTTTAATTGCGAACAGATAATTCTTATTTTATAAAACTAAATAACTTTTAACATATTTGTTTATTAAAAAAAAAAAGCAAATTTAAAGAAAATACTTGTTTCAACTATATATGTAAAACATTAAATCAGAAAACCGTTAAATAAATTAAAAAAAACATTTACATTACTTTTATTTAAACTTAAATACATATGAATCATTTTGCCGTTATTCCAAGGTATAAATTATCCATCCACATACGAATATTATAGCGAATATAATTAAGAATTGACTGAAAATTAATAAAACATTTTATAATAAATAATGAGCATTTCTCCGCTATAATTTTATCAAACCTGTCTAATTATAGCATGTTTTCGTATGTAAATGGATGATGCCATTCAAGCGGCCATTGTAGCAAAGTTTTCCCACTCGACTTATATATTACATTTTTACATTTAAAATAGGTTCGAAATTAGTTTAGATGAGTAGGTCATTAGGTTGATGGTGAAACGGAAAGGGATTGGAGATTTCCGTTTCCGTTTCAATATATATATATATATATATAATATTATTATACAATGTGTGCATGCTAAAAAGTTCATACCATAGGGAATATACCTCCATCAATAAAGCCATGAAAGTATAAATATTTCATCTACCCATTTATAAGAAACCTGAAGAACATTCTTTGTATTGGATATAATACCTATTATAATTCAAGAGAAGTCAACTGGAGAAGATCACTGCTTATTGAGCCAAACAAGAGATGTCCATTCATTGAGGGAGCAGAATTTCATCTTCATCCAAAGAGACTTACCTTGCAAATAAATACTTTCCAACAGAATCATAAAACTTTAACTAGTATAATGGGATAAAAATTTGTGATTTTTGTTTTATTATTTTTTGTATATTGTAAATGTATATGTATATTTTCATTTCTATAAAAGCAAATGGGTCAACATTTTAGAAAAAGTTCATTATGAGAGAAAGAGAGGAAAGTAAAATTATTTAATTAGATTTTTTTTTTTTTTTACTTATATTAAATAAAATCTAGATTAGTTTAACTTCCCAACCCTACTGAATTTCACAGCATAATGTGAAATAAGAGGTAAGAGTTTTCAGTATTATTTTACATTATGCAGTACACTAGATTATAACAGATTTTATGATAATTTGTTTATTATTAGTTAATCTTATTCATATATTGCTTTTGTATAAATGATTTAATAATCTTGTATGTATTTATTATGTTTTCTTCTTAATGTTAAGGACATTTCTAAATAGAGGGGGGGGGGGGTTTCCCAAGAAGATTTACAATCATTGAAATAACTGAACAACAAAGATTTTTTTAATGTGTTTGTATATAATTTTACTTAGTCAGATAGAATTACGATCATCTATATATCAATGTTATAGATTTGTCTTTGTAAATAATTGGTCAAGTGCATGAATTTCTACCATTGGGTTGAGGGATAAGGACTTTACTTTTATAAATATTATTACTAAATATCTATGTGGTAGAAGATCATCCTTGATATAACAAATAACATGTTTCAAAATGAATTAATATTTATTACTTTATTTTTGTTAATCAATAAATGTTAATATAATCTGTTATTTTAATCTGGTCTCTAGCTCATCATTATTCATATATCCTGCACAATTATTATTAGCTTAATTATTCTCATACCTATCTATATTATTATATTATTTTAGAGGAAATAAATAGATATAATCAGCTCAGTTATTATAACCATATATATATATATGGTTATAATATATATATATATATATATATATATATATATATATATATATATATATATATATATATATATTGCACATGCACATTTTGTCTTATATCTTAATAATATTTGGATATGCTTAGAGGATTTTTGTAACTAATTAGCACCTATATAGAGGTGCAATAACTACTATTAGTGTGACCTCCTTACCTGATAAGAGAGTCCAAGCAATTACTACCTGAGTTCCAATACTGTGGTATAACATTGGCTAGAAAGGGGTGAGAAGTGGCTGAAGTGACCCAAATTGTATCTAAGTTAATAAAACATGTAGAGCTAGTCTATTGGAAGTAGATACAATCATAGGTTATGTATTTCATAGCGTAATCACTTGCATCGTATCCGAAGACCCAAAGTCCGACCATAGTAAGATGCACTCCCCCTATCTCCTGAGCAATCTGCCAGCCCATTACAATATATATATATATAATCAACAAGCTATTGATAGCTTTAAATCAAATATCAATGAAATTAAAGGTGTGTTTACGTTTCAAAATTCACATTCTTTTAGCAGATGAAATATTGAAGCGATTAATCCATTTTTAACTCTCTACATAAAATAAATATATATTTCTTATTATTACATATTTAACAAATGATATATATGTGTACATATAAGTCTACATAATACAACACCATTTATATGAAGCTTAGTTTTAACTTTTATGGAAGGATTCATTTTTTAACAATTTCACTCTTGGAATTTATTAGTTCTGTTAATACTCAAATCTACCTGGGACAGCTGATACTGAAAGATATATTGATACTTTTTGGTTAATTGGGAAAAACTAAATATTATATATAAGGTTAAGAAAATATTGTATTTAATTATGTTACAATTTTTGGATTTATATTCTTCATATGAATGATCATTTAAAATAAATGAATTATCTCATGGAATTTTGGATTAAATGATGTAATAAATTATATCTCAATAATAGATCTCACCTTTGTTTAGAAATATACCATATATGCTAATTAGTTAAAACTAAAAACTGTAATAGATACTGAAAAAATGTTTTATGTAATATATATAATATAATCGTGGTGGAGAGATAGAGAGGGAGAACGAAAGTGAGAACATATAATACGATATGACAGGGCGCCAAACTGTAAATTTGAAATAACAGTTGCTGCTCCGATTCAATGTTGTTAAAGATTTACAAGTTATGAGTTTGCAAGGAAAGAAGCCTATGAAATTCTAAAATAATTTACTTATAAATATTAAGAATGAATTTTCTTCTCGAATTAAGTAGCTTCTTAAAATCAAGCCAGCCAAATTATTATCTTACAAAAGGGCATGAACTAACTTCATTATTATATAATTGCAAATAAGTCATATGAACCAAACACAGCTTTACTAATTTTCATATATAGCAAATAAAATACCAATCCCTTGTATTTTATGCCTAGGGTGGTATAAATGATTTGGTAATTCATGCGAAGAACAGCGAAAATTATACCACTAATAAATATTAACAAATTATTACTACTAATCTAAGGAAGGAGAAGAAACCTCTACTCAAACCAGTAAGATGTTAACAATCTCAGTATCCCCAAACATAAATTCCCAACACCAAAGTTACAATTAAGTTATTTCTGATGTTAAATATTATCCAGTCTCCCTCTACCACCAAACACAACCTTTACAATGTTGTAGTTCATGATCCAAGGTTCGTGAAATAAATGATCTTATTAATTCAATTAATATCCGTCACTTTAATCATATAATACTAAATTCATAAGCTTTAATCCTATAGTTGAGAATCTTACAATCTTAGGGTTCAAATTCAGAATGTGAAGCTTTTATTGGTGATTCAAAATTTATTGTTGACCCACGACTGCTATCCAGCGATTGCAATTCAAGTAGACATAGGCCAATAATAATTATAATATTATTAAACCTGCCAAATTACCCAAACAATTAATTAGAATAAAATATTTTAGCTACTTTATAATTTAACGAAATTATTATCTCCAGGGAACACATTCAAATACCAGGAGTGAAAAGGAGATTTTATGTCCACTCGAGATAAGATATTCACCGAAACACAATACATTTATGAAAATGATAATTAACTTTAAAATTAAATCTTCCAGATATTTTCATACAACCATAATAATTTATACCACACAAGCTAAGAATGTTTCTTCAAAGCATTTCTCGAATCTCAAAAAAAAAAATATTAAGTTTAATATTTAAATTTTCGTAATGCATCTGTACTAAAATAAGCATTAAATATTCATTAAAATTGCAAATGATTAGATTTCTGGATTTTATGGGTACCAAAAACATTAAGACACAACATAAATTTTTTTAATTAACACGTATGAATAAATGACAAGCTACAATAACAATATGATAGAACAAAGCATCCTAGCTATCCAAATAATAATAATAACAACAACAACAACAATAATAATAATAATAATAATAATAATAATAATAATAATAATAATAATAATAATAATAATAATAATAATAATAATAATAATAATAATAATAATAATAATAATAATAATAATAATAATAATAATAATAATAAATTTACATGAGATTTACAGCAGCCACAGAAAATGATCCCTTCCCTGTGCTTAACGGTTCTACATGCCTCTCTTACTAGAAATATATCTTTATTCAGATAACTGGAACAAGTAAGTAACAATAAAATAAAAAAAAATATTTTGACCAGTTATATTTTGCTGCTTTGCCAACATTTCCTCGGGAGACAAGCTTCAATAACATTTATTATAACACTGATACTTAATAACTAGAAATGAATATGTTAACTTTAACAAATAAGATAAACATACCCGTTAAGGCTACTGACTTTGTTAAATTAATATTATGCATATATGTACGTTTGACACTTATAATTACTTGGATAAATCATTGCTTATCCTCATAGTAAATTCATCAAATCCTAATGCTTTCTATGACCCCAACATGAGTAGTACTCATTTGTTTTACCAGACCAGCAATGACTCTCTTCAGTTGTGGGCTGGATATAATGTGCATTGCTTATCTAAGCTTTTTAAATTAAATCTAAATTTTGAAGGATTATCAGTTCTAGAAATGAACACGATCAAATCTCAATTAAACATTATACATCAAATTCTTAAGTTATACTTTTAAATATAAAGTTCCCCCAAAGTCAGATAACACACTTCAAAACACTACATAATAACTCATTACAAAATTGAACAAAGTTTTATACATCTATATGGCGATAAAATATACATCCATAAGGAAAAGAAATTCATTAAATAACATATTAGTATTAGCATGAACCCAGAGTGCATCTTCTAGCTGAGGGCTATGAGATATGTTAGGACATAGTTACTACTCCTATGAAAGTGGGTATGCACATATCACTACTATTATAACTATGAGAATTAATAATAGAGCTGGAGATACTTTCTTGATTACCGAACACCTTAAAATTCTGAACACTTATCGAGAGAGAGAGAGAGAGATCTATGTTCCACCTCTGCCTTCAAGGTAGTGAGAACTTAGCATAATTTGATCGAACAATAGTCATTCACAATCTCATATAATCCTGAGAGAACATAGTTTGACTCTCATAAAGAAAACTATATTACTGATGCATGAACAGATAATTTAGCAATTGTCTAATATGACTAAATAATAATAAATTAAAACTATTTTATTTTCAAATACTAGAAAATAAGAAATGTGCATCGTTCATTTTCTTTAACATACAACTATTTTAAATCTCTTAACTTCCTTGACATTGCAATAGTAAACTTCTACCGTACATGAATCAAATAAAGCACTAAAATATCAATCTTAACTATACGCATAAAATTATATCAGTGAACCTCTTAGAGAAACATTCCACACTTTTACACAAACACTTCATTCATTTCACGACAGCATCATGGTTAAGCAATATTAATAGTGAAACAGTAAGATCCGCTTTGCAAATCTTCATTTCACCTTTTCTCACCTCTTTCCTACCCTCTTACCTTAGTTTAAACCCCAGTGTATCATAGTGTGTCAGAAATGTGCTTATATGCCGAAAATCCCGCCCAATTTTAAACCATGAGTTCAACGCTCATGTTATATATAATTGTATAGCTGATACCCAATAAATAAAATGTTATAAATTATGTGTATGTTCACATAAAAGAGATTTATTTAAAAAGTAGGTTATATAGGTCGTAATTGCGCACAAAATGTGATATTTATTTGAAAACTTATATTAAAATTATAAATTGTTATTTAAAATTATTTTGTTTGAATCTGTTTACAAAATATATTACAGTTGTAATATTTGTTTTTGATTTAAAATAAAATTTATATTCGTTTCGTAAATAAATTCAAATATTGAAAATTAAAAGTAAAATAATTTTCTTTTAGATTAAAAATCACGCCTAATATTTTCTGTTTAAAATAAATGAGGGCTGGTAAGAATAATAGCTTTAACTATTTAATGTTATAGGACTTATCTAAAAATACAGCAGATGTCCACTGAAGGTCGTTTCATTCAATTAACAAAAGTTTGTTTTAATTAAATCAAAGTTGTAATCCGAATGTCAACAAGGAAATTAACAATACAAATTAATTAAAAATTTGTTGAATTCCTTTAGACATTCGGATAGGATTGATTACAGTTGATAAGGGGGCAAATTTTGGAATATTTTGTAATGCTCCAGGGTAGTTTTATTGTGTAATTTAACTATATAAAAGAGGGTTTTCTTTTGTTCTGGATTCTAATAATATTTCTAGCAAGATTTGGAGCATTATTCTAGCAGGATTTTAAGCATTATTCTAAGAGATTCAAAGAAATTCTAAGATTTCTAAGCACAATGCTGAGCTTTCTAAATTAATTGTTGCTGAACTATCTGAGATTTTCGAATTCTAATAGCTACATGCCTGCAAACTTAAGTATTTGAAGCCAAGTTTTCATCTTCAAATAAATTTACCATGTTCTACAATCTCACTTAAAATATCTATGAATCACCCAGTCTTTAAAATGATGGAGTAGAGCCGGCAAGAAGGCTATTTTCCCCTCGGAAATGGCCGGCCGCTGCTCTATACTATCTAATGCTGTCACATACGAAACCCTGAAACTGCTGCTGCGAAATATGAACAATACCCAGAGTTTGCTGCTGAGTTATATGGAACCTGCCGACAGTCAATCTACCTGAAACTACCTGCAAATGCTTCTTCAGAGGTAACCCCAACATTAACCCAAGAGCTTTTGTGATTCTCTCCTATAATTAATATGCTATAGCTACTTAAATTGTTTTCCATTCTACTTCATTTTACCATTGTTTTCCTTTAAATGTTCTTGTGTAACCAGTAATTTTGCTCTCTATCCTTGGGTTAATATTTTATATTTATTAATCTTTCTTTTATTTTATTATGATAATGTGCCAGAGTAGTCTTTGACCGAGTGAATTATTCTCTTTGTTGAAAGCAAGATGCCGATATTAAGGCATTTTAAAATTATAAATAGTTCTATTTTATTATCTCGTAAATCACTCGTTCGAGGGCTATTCTAATCTTAGTCAATATGTACAATAAATTTATAGTTTAAAATCCATCTTTTATCGATTTTAACCTAATATGAGAGTATGTGCAAGGTCAATGATCAAATATGTCACAAATGCATGATTGCACAAATAAATCTATGCTTTCTTTTAAAACCTGCAAGCATGTATTTTTCTATTTGAAAATATATTTTGCTTTAATTTCAATGTTCATAATTGAGGTCGAGAATGGGTGGACTCTCTTTAAATAATTACTGGGGAATTGATTAGGCATTTTCTCCATCTAAGTAAATCCCTTTTGTATGCTTTATATACGTTAGTCAAGTATTGCTGGTAAAGGTATTGGTTGTTGAGACTGCTTTGTTGCTCTTCAAGGGCTTTAAATGGCCAAGACTGTTTCCCCTTTCACTTTCTGTGGTTCACAGGCAGAGTGTGTACTCGAATGTCACACCTGGGAATTAGATGCAGCCATCACCCAGTCACTAAGTTTTGGATGAGTCCAGACTTCAGCTGTCCGTGACAACACATTTCTACGGATCAACGGCAAGATGCCCTTTGTAGTCATTTCACATATTCACTATAATTTTGCTTATTTATATTTTACAAAGCATCCGTGATTTAAATGTATCACACCCTCCATTTCTTTAATAAGTTCCTTATTAGCAATACCGACCTCCCGATATAAATTAATTATATTTATAAAATAAATGCCTTGATCACATCCCCACTTTATCGCTTAATAAGCATTGGTCTGTGCTATTCTCGAAATCAAGAATTTATTTTAAATTTTAATGTGCAAATGTCTTATCAAACTTTTTATAATTTACTCAAAGCACCTCGCACATCTTCCCATCTCTTTTAAGCATATTATCATAATACTATATTAGCCTGAGGGATAGACTATGTACTTAACAGCCTTTTAATGTAATTTGTATGGAATGTGTGTTAACAGTTATTTTAGTAAGTGTCCCTGTCTCATATAAGCAGACAGTGGGCGTTATATATATTTCTTGCTATGTAAATAAATCTTTTAAATCTTATAAAACTAATTTTGATCTTTTATTTTATTGATCCCTATCACTGTCTTGGTCAGTATATCTATTTTATACATTTCTTTTGTACCATCCATAGACGTTAATTAGCAACCAACACTTATCTCATAGTATAGAGTCTCTTTGTTTCTCCCTGACTACCAGGCACCGGTAAAGGGATATATTATTAGTAGCATCAGATGTGTTATCACGTAGGTGGTGCTGTGGAATTTAGACTTTAGATTCAAACATAGTATATCTAGAAGGCAACCCATCCTAGAGTGTTTAGTTTCATGTTTGGGGTTTGAATTCTGCAGTGTGTTAGCGAGATAAACGAATCTGACCATTACAATAGATAATAATCAAGTAAAAGCATACTTTACCCTACCATAGCCTACATTTAACACCAGGTATATTTTGCAGTATATTTAACTACTATACTCAATAAAGTCATCTTTTAACAAATAACAAATTAATAAACAATAAAATAAAAAAATATATACTTAAGAGTTTTTTTTAGCACAGTTCATCACTTTTGATCAATCATCATCTTTCAACCACACACATCATTATTAGTCTGCACATATTATCCAAATATAATATTTTAAAAATGGCCATAAATTTCAGAAATCATATTATTTTTAATACATACAATTGTTTCATGATATTATGGTATCCTTCTGAACAATTAACATCCTGATACAACATCTGAATTTTCTTCTGGATCCCAATAAAGCCATATACATTTCCTTACGAAGCATTTAATATTCAAAATAAGAAATTCATATATTCCAGAGTCAAACTTCCAAGTTAGTCATAGACTTAAACACATCTTAATAATTCCAAGTTTCTCTAGCATTTCAAATTCATTATGTCCACAGGATATGTACTTGGTTTAGTGTTTATTATTTCTATACTAAAGCATTGATGTTATTCAATTTTACATGTTAGACTTTTCATTCACAGGTAGACAATAATAGTTTGAGCATTTTTAAAATTTCATTTGCACAAATAATCAGTCTTTCTTTTATGATAGATATTAGTACAATATGTAGGTAGCTTAGTTTATATTTGGGACTAGATTTGCATAGTATAAAATTATAACTACTATTTATATTTCACTTCAATTTTTTTTTATTTTCTCGAACCCCATCACTCCCACTTTATATACATCATAATTGTTCTAAGGACAGAATTATTAACAAAATTTGATACCTGCAACACTTTACTTGGGGAATATCGGAGAGTCCATCTCAGATGCATCATTCTCTGCATAGTTGTGCTGAAATTTATCTTTCTGGGAATCTGGTTCATTATTAACTTCAGGTGTCAAAATTAAATGTGCCTGTTTTAGTGGCTTCCATACACATTTTTATAGAACACAATACACTTTTAGGTAAAAGTGACTTTTAGTAGTCTCAACTTTGCACTCTCTATTTTTTTAAAAAAAGAACTATATTTTGCTTTCGTCCTACGTGCAGGAATTTGGTTTATTTTCTAAAAAATGAACTATATTTTATTCATACTATGTAATTGTTAAAGTATATCTAACTATAAATGTATTTGTACATGAAGGTTAATAAAAAAATATAAAAAAACCTCACATTTTTATGTGCAATTTTGATCTAGGTTTATATTCACGTTCAAATATGGCAAAATTTAAAATAATTTACCAATGCACTTTATTGTTTGTGAAACTGATGTTAATGGATGAGTGGTCATAGGACTAGTGTCATTTTTGCCAAGAAGAGTGAGATACATATTTTGACAGAAATCCAGCACTTGTTGGAATATTTGATCACAGCGGTAAACCAAGAATAATGGAGGTTGATGACTCATAATTCTTTCACTGAAAACAGCATAGGGTGTAATGAGAGAAGGCCATTGGGAGTTCAGTGGAATAGAGAAAGGTCAAGAAAGTGCTTTACAGAATTTGAAGATAAATGAGCTGTCACTTTGGAACTGTTCACACAGCAACATATTTTACCTGTATACATATAATCACTTATGGCTGGTGTGCATATAGCAATATAAGCTATCTAGATAATTGTATATACCTTCACTCCATCATCATTGACCAAGACAACTTTGTTAACATGGACAACAAACTTATCTTCACCAATAATATGGAAAATATGTGGATGAGAGCAAAGTGTAAGTTGAAATACAAATTTGGTACCAGCAGAGCTTTGTTTTTATCCTATCTGCAGGAATTTGCATTTAGGGGTATGCATGAAGATGCCACCATTTTCAGAAATTTCCTTGTGTGCATAGCTCAAAACTATGCATAGAAATGTAAGTTTTTTTAATTTTTTTTATTAACCTTTATGTAAAAATACATTTATAGTTAGATATACTTTAGAATTACATAGTATGAATAAAATGTAGTTTATTTTTTAAAAAATAGAAAGTGAAAAGTTGTTACCACTAAAAGTCAGTTTTACCCAATTTTAAATCAATATTAAGTCAGAGAAGTAACAATTCAAAGAGTATGAAATTTACTAGAATAAATAAAATGAAACAGAAACAGGGAGAAGTACACTAAGACCAATAAGAATAATGAAAGGAACCCTCCCCAAATGTCTGTATTCCTTTTATAACCTCTGGTTGTCAATCAACTTCAAACTCACCCTCTCGATCTTTCACCCATGGTATTAAACTTTGATTGGCTGTTAAACACAATTTCAATATTAATTATTCACATCATTAATAATCATGTGGTTTGCTCAAAAATTTCCCAAATTTAAATCATAAAAAAATAATGTAGCAATTTGAATGAAAATTTTATAATTGGAAATAATAGATTTATGAGTAATTATTACATTTTTTTTTGAAACTGATATAAAATTATTGCTTTTTAAATTTGCTATCAAATGATATCTTTTATGAGACAAAAAAACCCTATAACTGTCTCAATAAATAAAATTTTATGCATAAGACATGCTGCTTGCTCACACACTAATAACCTTGCTAGCTAATCACAAAAATTCCAACTAGCATGATCCATTATATAATATTTAAAATTTTAATTATTTCACAGTAAATTGGCTATTAAAGTGAATATGATTATGAACAAGTTACATTTTATGATCTACACTTACAGTGGTCTTCTCAATTATTTATTCTTTTTTATTAAATAAATATTACTTGTTGATCACAATATTTAACTTTTAATCATTAAATCATATTTAAATTTACTGTGTGTTAGATTTCAAAATTATCTCCACACACTTAAAAACAATCTTATACAATAACTATGAAATAATTCAAGGTATGTACTATTCTTTTTGGGTTTTATCAATACAAACAAACAAAGAACATAAATATTTCCCTTACTCTTT
The DNA here is from genome assembly GCA_028023455.1 of Epiperipatus broadwayi. Lineage (NCBI taxonomy): Eukaryota > Metazoa > Onychophora > Udeonychophora > Euonychophora > Peripatidae > Epiperipatus > Epiperipatus broadwayi. The sequence continues at coordinate 757,898 of JAQFVV010000319.1, forward strand.
TTCTGTTCTAGAATTTTGGAACTTGATCTTGTAGGGTTTAAACTTGGGTGCCCTACAGCTTCCCTTCCTATATAAGAAAATGTGATGATTTTTTTCTGTTTTAATTTTATGCACATTACTACAATTTATCCACAGGCTAAATTTAAATGGGCCCAATTTCCCCCTCTTCTAATAAAAATAATCACACCTTTACTTTAACCATACATAACCAATAAAAACAATTTTTTTATATTCTATTCCTTTTCCCTTTTGTAAATCATATAAATAAATTGATGCCAGCTTATATTACAGGATATATTATTGTGGTTTGCATAATATTGCAAATGTGTAATCATTTTATATTTGAGTCTCATTTTTCATTTTCATGGGGCAATTGTAATATACATCTTGAGGATTTATTTTATGTAAATTCAGGTCATAGAATCCACCTAGAAATATGGACTTCTGGTACCATACATAATGTACCTTTAAATTTTCCAGAGAGATTGACTCTCTGTTCCAGATATAATGTACCTTTAATTTTTTCAGAGATATTGGCTTTCTGTATTATATATAACGGCCAATTAATCTTTAGAAATATAGATTTTTGAGGTCATACACACTTGTTAGTGACTAAATTGAGAACTATGGCTTTTTGAACATTTTGTTCTCTTTCTGAACTATTTTGTTTCATCCCCTCAACTTTTCCTAATTCAATCACCTGATCTTTTACCTGGGATTCCTCCTCCCACTTAATTTGATTTCTCTTAATTTCACAGTCCATCTTAACCAAACTTTCATCTATTTCGCTTTATATTTTTTTATTGGGAGATTTTGTTTTAGGGCTTATCCTTTTAATGTAAACCCCTGATATTTCACATGGTGTTGTTCTTCTAACTCCCTTCTCATTCTCTTGACTTCATGATCCACCCTAATCTGATCTTTAGTCATCTCATATACTCTTTTTACTGTGTGTCAGTCGAATGTGTATGCTGGGTTAACCTGGTTCAAAATCTAGATAAAATTGCCTTGAGACCAATCATACATGAGATATAAAAATCAAGAATACAATGGACTCTGCCTTATTCGCCTATTTTTCGAATCTAACAATGAATCAACAACATATCTAAGATACACATAGATCTACATTTTTCTGCCCATCCCACTAGCATCAGGGAGAAACAATAAACTAAAAATTAAATCATTAACCTAACTTGAGTAATGATATATAACTCAGGGCATGTGTGAAAGACTTATGCAATACTTGTATCATCGTAGATTAATGAATAGATATAAAAAATATCATGCACACAGATAATAAATAGAAGTGACAGTTTAGTTTATATTAAGAATAGATACTTTAATAAAGATATTAATAAAATTGAAGGATTTATTCTCCACTATTCTCAAATAACACATTCCCAAATCATTAAATAAAGCACGATATTAAAATCTACAATTCTTTTGTGGTAAGAATTGGTTTGCCACCTAAACTCATCTTAACCTTTACTCATTTAACATATTTTGTGTGAGCAAGCTCACATTAAGTTCATCCCAGGAAATCAATCTGAAGATAGTGATGCACAAACAAAAAAAAAATCTAATTTATATTGAAAGTAATGATATTCTTGCCAAACCCATTATTAACAAAAAATTAAAAGGACTTGATTTGCTGTCAAATACGAAAGGCTAAGTAATTGCTGAGGCCTGCTTGATGCATAGGACTCATTAATTCCTAGAAATAAAATTAACCAGATGATCTGAATTTACATGAAGTTGAATATGAAAGCCCAAAAAAACAAACAATCTGGGAATACTTATGCACATTCGCAAAAAGACAAACTTCAGGTGAAAGAGCATAGTGTCAGCCAGCCTAGCTCAACTAGCTAAACATTTATGTAAATCCTTCATATCCTGAGACAATCGAAAAACATTTAAATAAATTGGGCAGCCATGATAATCCGGGCTAATAAAAGATTTTTTTTTTTTTTGATCTTTTGAATCTGAAGGTAAACTGAGATATAAACTCGCATAACAACAAATCAACTCTAGACACCCTCCCAGCAGAAAATGAATATATAATATAAATTTTCCAAGCTAATTAGAGAATTAATGAAATAAAAGCAGTACTAAAAAGGATTTCCCAGAACCCAGCCTCAGCAGTAATACATTGCCAGTTGTTTATGTCAAATAATTTGATTTTAACCCAAGCATGCACACACATGATCACCCATAGGTTTATCACAAACCAGAAATCTTCTCGATAAAGTGAGGCTAAAAGAAATCTTTATAAATACTTTTACTAAGAATTTGACCCATTTGTTTGCTTTAAAATGTTTTGTACTTCTCCTTCCTCTTATTTTTGAAATAAAATATTTCTTATAGCTCTTAAACGTATGAAGGAATAAATAAGCTTTATCAAAGAGATTGAATTGTCCCACTATCGAAACCAACATATTATATAATTTGTAAGAAAGACATTAAAATATATTCTTATAGATAAATATTAATACTGCATAAATAATAAGCAAAATATATTATACAGATTTAATTTAAGAAATAAGGAATAGCGAAGGAAAGCATGGAAATTATAAAGAATGTTCGAGGGTTAAATTACATAGTGTATAAAGTTATATTTATTAAATTATATCATAGGAAATCAAAGATTTAATACTATTAAGACAAATGAAGAATTATGAGAACAAAATGTAAGGTAAAAAGTTCATGAGGATTATTTTAAAATGTTATAGGCACCGGATTTTGGGTCATGGCAATGGTATGACACTTTGATTGATTTGCCAACAGGAAATTCATTTTACAGGTAGCATGTTTGGTCCATGAAGTACCAGTACAGACTGCAGGCAGACAGTTCAACAGTTCAATTCACTTAAAAAACAGTATAGTCTTCAGTTCTGCTGGGTAGAAGCCCAGATGGCAGGCAAAGCTAATGAAGCTAGTCACCATACATGGTCTCATACAAAACATTAAGCATTTCAACAATATCATGTAACATTCTGTCTCTTCAAAAAAATATAATCTGATCCCTTTTCTTTTGTTCCCCCCACTATTTATACTTTTCAGCTCAAACTCGCTTTATTGTATTTTGTATCATTAAATCTCGACAAGCCTCCACTCTTCTTTGAAACAATTTTATTTTTACAAAATCAAACTTTAAGATTTTGTAATCTAATTTTGATTTAACTTCTAATTTCTTATTAAGGAGCCCATACTTAATTGCCTTGAAATGAAACTCTAACTTAAAATTAATTAATTCAGGAATGTTGGAAGGCTTATCTAAAATGAACCACATGAAATATTTTCAACATAAGAATAAAATAAATTAATAATATATTGTGTTTTTATATATAAAGTTTAATTTTAGTTTTAACAGAACCCTGCCTTAATTTATACATATATGTTTACCACACATACATGCATATTTCATAAATTATGACAAAATATATTTTTATGAAAAAATAGTTTCTTAATTGCATTTACTTTAATAAATTGTTTCTATTTAATGCAAAATTTTGTTAAATCCTTTTCTACATACAGAAACCAGGTTTGAAACACCTGTTGGTTTATGTAAGGCTATGAAGCATGTATCTGACTTCCAGATCCATTGCTTCAACTAAGAAATTTTATTTTACAGATTCTATCAGCATTTATATTTCTTGGGACTTATCCTCCAACGATGTATTCATCTGTTTATCTATTTTTTCATTTAATTTCTTATTTATGTCTTTATTTTCTTTTATAGCTGGTTCTACTTTAACTTTTAACACTGGTAAGCCTTGACATGCTTTCTGTTTTATAACCCTAATATATCCACACACGACTTCTGCCCTATCTCCTGATGAGGTTTCAGCTTTATCCTCTAATCTTTGATTATTTTTTTTTATATTTTGTGTACCCTTTTTAGGATCCTCTCTTAGACTTTCTATCCATCTTTTCACAGAGTGACATATCTTTTGTCCATACTTTACCTATTTCTTTTGGGATCTTTATAATTTTTTTTAAGTTTTGAAGCATACACTTCATCATCAGCATTGTCAATTTTATACCTGACAGTGCTTCCTTTTTTATTCGAATTTTAAAAGCATTTCCCTCAACTTTTCTTGTAACTTATAATCTAAATACAGTCTCTCCATCCTCTTCTATATAGAAATTACTAACAACAGGGATTAGGGTTCTTTCCTCATGTTTCTATATTTTTATTTTCCAAAGTTATGGGCATTCTGCTATTGTTTTCAATAGAGTTACCTATTGTTTCTTTTAAAGTTTCTGTACTTCTTTCCACAGATTTATCTATCTTTTGTTCTAAAGATTTATTGTCTTCTCTTAAACTTTCTAGAGTTCTTTTATTATCTTCTCTTAGACACCTATTATATTCTCTTGAACTTTCTCTCCATTTTTTATTATCTTCTCTTATACTTTCTATAATTTCAAACATATGCAACATCATTTCCCTTTCATGTTTATTCATTCTATTAAAATTTTCGTAAAATTTAGTATATTTCATCTGTGCTCACTGCCCAACAAGAACCTACACATCCATTCCCTGTCTGAGACATATTTCTGACTGACTGATTGACTTGATTATCACCTTGCTTTCCCATGATTTCCATAATCATAAATTTCAATCTCTATTATTGAATGAATCACTCAATATTCATCTATATAGTACATGTCTGTCTGTAATAGCCCAAATGATATATTCATCCATTCCCCTAGAGATCTGACAGATACTGACAGTCAAAAGAATGATTAATAGTTCACAATCATGATATAAATAAAATAATTCAGTCACAGCACTATAAGCACACAATGCATCATGGGCACTCAGAAGACCATCCCAATTCAATCACATTAAACTACCACAACTCTTGACAGAATGATACAAGCTCTGTTGTGGTACTATGCTTCTTTTAAGTCTTATGTGCTAAAGTATATAAAATAATGTCTTGCTCTCTCTCTTGGAGACTTACATGACAAATACCAAAATGAGGTCCTGTTTATTTCAAGTCTTATGGACTATAGAATACATAAGAAAACTATGCATTCCTTTCTCTCTTGGGGTCTTATGTGGCAAATATCAAAACAATGCCCTGCTTATGGAATACATAAGACAACTATGCCTCTCTCTCTCTTTCTCTTGGAGACTTATAGGCTGATATCATGGCAGGACTGTTGTTAACTGTTTCATGATAAATATTAAGAACTTATAAATTGGGTTGGAGCAGTGAATGGGACTCATCAGTCATAGGTTGCACAAATACACAACATTCTCAAGACAATGACAAAACTCTTCATTCATCATCAAAAACTGCAATTTAGTCAACCAAACTCCAACAATCAAATATCCCATACAACCTCCAAAATCATAGACTTTCTACAAAATGAACTCCCCAAACAAACATGAAATTATTATCCTATAATTCACAACTATCAGTATGCTTGTCCATATCTCACACTAAATCATTCATTAATAAACCAACTGTTTAAAAACAAATCCTATTATTAATTTTAACACTGTCTCAAATTGTGATTTACATATATTTTCAAAATTGAAAAAATACTAAGCTATTTTAGGCTGTACTCACTTTATCATCATCAATGAACAAATGAAACCACAATGCTCATCATCATACATGAGTCTACAATAAGAACATATAGCTAAGATAATTCTATGAGAGAGAAAAAAAATTACACCCAAAAAAATTTCTTTTTTATTTTAAATCACACATCTCTCATCATTCTATAGACTACTTTTCTGAGGTAGATAGCATATCTTATGCCCTCAGTTGGGTCACCAATGTAACTAAATCTAACTAGTGTTACCAAATGGTAATATCATAAACTCCAAAATGGCTTGTAGAAAAAATGCTGACAAAATATCATAAATTAATAAACTAGTCATTTCATGTGTCTGGCCTATTTTGGGCAACATGTTAAGTGTCATTGTACAAATATAAAAGTGGCGCAAAACTAATGGGAGCGGAAACCATTCTGACTCCTTCTCATCTCAGGAATAGATTATATTTCCATACCCAGTTGGGCAGCCATTGTAACTTACATAAAAATATATGATTACAAAATACTAATCAAGTGGTCGGTGAGTACAGTGGAGTAATTTAATAAAAATATCTCAAAATAAATCCAATAGTTTTTTTTTTTTCACTTTTTATCTCGTTTTATATTAAGTGAATACTATATGAATATAGTCTAGCAGGGTTCCAGTAGGTTAGCTAAACCTAGACAAAGTTATATTCTATACTTACTTTAAAATGTATCTGGTTTGAACCACTTTTGGTACCTTATTTATAACCAGATGTAGGATTTTGGATTTTAGGACCATATCACATTTACACTGACATTAAGAAAAACCAAAACATCTTTATGCTTTGGTTGTCCATATCAAATTTAGCAGACAACATTACTACTTAGATTATAATATTATAAATGCATTTCAACATTTTCATAAGTCTGTCTAGCTCATATCAAACACTATGAATTAATGGTGGGAATTCACTCAGCCTTGAATGATGTTGGATGATCGGAATGGTAGTTATTATATTATAATAATTCACAAATGATAACCAAACACAGTGAAAATCATTATTTATCTATGGTCATTAAACACATTTATCTAGTTCATTAATTTAAAACATGATGATGATGATGACAGTGGTACTTTCAACCACAGCTATAGAACTAACACCTAACATAAAACTTAACTTTTCTAAATTCATAATTATTTACTTAATTTTAGTATATCTAAATTGGAACTTAACCATTAATATTCAACAGTTATAATGAATGATTATAATTCATAAAGAAACAAATACTATTAATAAAATATACACCCTCTTTTAATAAAACAATTTCCCATTTATTACTGGACTCCTAAAATATACATACTATTTAAAGATAGAGATGAAAATTTATATGAATAACAATGATGAGTTATTTATATTTTAATCAAAATATTAATAATATTAAACTCTTCCCCCTTTCCCTTTAATGACAGTATCCAATGTTTTTATCATAATATAATGTTGGTGCATCAATTTGGACTGAAAATTTATATCCAAATGAAAATATTTCATAAAAAACAAAGAAACACTTTTTTCATACACATACTTTTGTAATCTTATAAATTAACACATAACATATAAAGTAAAATTCTTAATGAGTGAAACATTAGTTAGATTCTAGAGAAATGAAAGCATTGAAAGAAACAAGCTTTAAATTCCTTATCTCCCTTTCTAAGCTATCGTTATTTTTAAAAAGAAAATCGAACTCCTCCAATGCTACCTTTCTATCACTTTCAACATTCATACAATACAGCTATACTGAAGCGGAAAATATGTTACATCCATTTTTGCTTCACTGTCTGATAATTCAAAATCTTGAATCAGAGGTTTAAACCCAGCTATACAAGTTTTAAAATCCTCCTTTGTTTTTGTACTTTTATAAGTTAAATGTTTTATTATAAAAGAATATTTAATAATTTTTAAGTCGGAAATATTTAAATTTCCATTCCCTTTTAAGTAATCATGTGTGTGTGTTCAAGATTGCAAAAATATTTTATTGATAAAAATATATTTTTCATTATTACATATTATGTATATTTATTTTATAGTTTGCCTATTTTATTTTATGATGCAATGCCAAAGAAAGTTCTAGAGAGTGATTAAAATGACTCTGAAATGTATAAATAAAAGAATATTCTAGATTTAATTTAAAAAGGGTAATTAATAAATTAAAATCCCATAGCAAACATAATATTAATAGAAATTATATCTTTTGAATCTATTTTCATTCTCGAAATACATTAAAACAATGCTCTCTAGGGATTGTTGCATTATCATTTAAAATAAACAATAAATGTATTCAGACCAGTTAATGGACATCTGGGCCTTAAGAAGTGGAAAGAGAAAACATTTGAGAAGGTCTTGCTAACATATAAATAGAGCAGAAATTTTAGGCTGTCTCTTAGTGTGCCCTTTTACCAAGTGTTGAAGAACAGACCCATGTCAATTTAAATTTTCAAATATGAATCCAAAGTAGAGGGACTAAATTTGCTTTCCCTTTCTTCTCCAAAAATCGTTTCCATACTGCTATGGTAACCTGCCATCTCCACTTATGGACTGCCTAATTTAAATGCTGAACTAACTATCTCAAGATGCCAGCCATTATTTTTCCAAACTTTGCCTTGCTAACCATGTTTTCCTCATTTTATAATTTTACACTTACCAATTAGTACAGATGTCAAGACATCAAGTCATGGAAGGTAAATCCTAATCTTGTCGCTAATAGGAACTATTTCAAAAATTTCATTTTAAAACCGAATTTGTTTATAATGTAACTCTCTTTCTATCTAGACATGACATTGTAATGCTAATTGTAAAAATTCTATAAAGTAGTGACATTCTGTTTTTGTTATAAAAATTTAATGAACAAATCTATAAGTTTGTTTTTTATGCATTTCTTTAATGGGTTTCACAATTCTATTTATAATATTTTAAATGCGGCAAACTTTTAATTTAAATATTATAAATTTTGTATGATTTAACTTAATATGCTAATAGTTCAATCTAGCAAACTGATCCTAAATTTTCTTATTAGATATCCTCAATATTATGGGATGTTAAATCGTAAATGTAAGCTTTCTTGCCTAACTGTAAGTTCGCTTGATTGAATAATATTTTTAATTTTTTCTATTTGCTTAGTGGCAGATTATTCACTGCTACATTTAATCTATCACTTTATTACAATGTTCACGCTATTGATTTATTTTTATATTATAAAGTAAACATAATGACCTGCCTTTACTGTTTTTTAATTATATGGTCAATCATTTGCCCATCACACCATCTAGCATGGCGATTATTTATGGAATTAATTACTGGTTAGGGAATTAATATTTGTTTAATGAAGGGAACAACATTGCCTCTTTTATGTTGTGACATCCTAACTAATATTAAAGGTCATTTGCGTACCTTTCAAGAAGGATAAAATTATTTCATATTATTATGCTAGATTTTATAAAATTACAAGAGCCTTAATCCACATATCAGTGTCATTAAGAACCGGATTTATTTTTTTAGTATTAGCGTTGCTTCGCTTGCATAACGTTATGAAATTTTCTCACTTTGCTTTATCAAACTTAAAATCCAGAGGAACATAATTCTTTTTATTTATGGCATATCCTTGAATGGGGTTTGGCAGCACCGACTCCAGGATATTGTCAGGTGATTGTTTAAGCTCTACATGGGTTAATACTGGAAGACCCGGACTATGCATATCGTATGATACCACCCTTTTTCAAATGCTGACCTGTCACGTGTACAGGCACATTTCATTTCTTATATAATTGATGAAGTGTTTGTCCTAAAATGGACTCAACCTTTTCTAGCTTATTACTTTAGTCAGCACCACAATTCTTGTTTAATATTTTTATATTTGCCCATTTTAAATCTGTAAGACGTAATGCCATAAGCTCTAAATCCATCTCATATTTCCGTTTATATTATAAGTTAGGGAATGTCATTTTAAAGCATGTTTAAGCTACCCGCCCTCTCATTAAAACAATGTTTGACTGTGCTAACAAATAATGCTAAATAAATCCTTTCCAGTCAGAAAAGAATAGAATAAAATACAAATAAGTTTTCTGTTTGAACATTTTAAGGTCTAATGACTATTTAAGTGAATAATGTAAATTATAAAATATTTTCATTTGTGGTTCAAATGAACCATAATAAATTGATGTAACTTATATCCCATTTGTAACTTATATCCCATTTATCTGTTTTTAAGGTCACTAATTTTTCATAAAATAATCATAGCATCCACATTATATAATATGGTAAAAGTGGTATCTACTGTTAGCATATTAAACCACATCTTTTGAATATCTGTACATGTTTTTGAATCATAATATCCAATCGCAGATTTGCGTATTATTTAATCAGTAACTTATGTGCTATTATTATGTAATTCCTTCAATATGCAAATCAGCATTGATAATCAAGTGAAACCCATAATTTTATTAGTGTTATAGGTAAATAGATTCATGACTGTTTATTAAATTGTATATTATTTGTTTATTTATTTTTCTAATTAATATTAATAAATTATTAATTATATAATTAGTATTTAATTGTGCTTTGCCTCTTCATTTATGTATACACATCGTTAATTGAATTGCGTTATATAGCTCATTTCCATTGACTTTAGGTGAACCTAAATTTATCAATGAATTTTGATGAAAAGTCTAATTATAATCTTAAGTTATTTCATTGTGTTGGGGGTGTGGGTTCAAAGCCTATTAGTGTTATCATTCTCTATAGATTTCTTGTTTCTTCGCTGTTGCTCCAGGACAGGAATGAATAAAATTTCATTTGTTATCATCAGAAATGTTGCTCGTAATGTTATGGATCTGAAAAATAGGCAATAGAGCAGAGTTCATGATTGTTCTTGACTTATGGATCTTGCACATGATTGGACTTGAGGTACTTTTGCCTAGATGCTAGCTCTTGTTAGACAAACATACAATTCTGACCGGTACAATACAGCAAGTATAATTATATTACTACATATGTGTATGTGTGGATCCCATTATGGGTAAAATATTATTATTAAACAAAAAAATTTTAACATATAAACATATTACATAATTTTGTATTACCCACAACAATACATTTCACAAAATAAAATACAGCAATAAGTTGATACGTATAATAATTTTAGAATACCTAAAATAATCAATACTGTATAGCTATTATTGATGAAATTTTACTTTTTACTCAATTGTGGTTTTAAAATTCAGAGATAATAAAAGATAAAGAATTTGTTATTAATATTTGTTAATAGTCCCTGATATAATAAAAAGAAAAATATGTAATTAAAATTCATCTTATCGGCCATTCTTTTACTTACTTGAGACACACACTTTCTAAGAGTTCAAATTCAGCTTTTTGAATGTTTATAAATTTTGTAGCAATCACATACCACCATTCTGTATCATGTGTATATTACCAATTTTAGCATTTACTGGAACAGTCCTATTCTTTATTAGCTTGGGGCTTGCAATTCTTTTACTATGATAATGATGGTGAAGTTACTTGCTTCCAAAAAACATTTTGCACTAGAATTGTTTATTCATGTCCTTTCAGCATAATTTTTAATACATTAAGGATATCTGTTGTTTTCATATTTTTTCTCATTTTTGTGGGGTTTAAACTCAGTCACTGGCATAACTGAACTAGCATGGTTTAACACTTTTCAGTACTTTACTTATTTTCATTTTAGCTTTAAAAATGCATGTGAGCAATTAGTTTTTTTATTTAAAACATAAGTGAGCAGTCAGTTTCTTCTATCTTTTTTTTCACAATCAGTCACAATATGTGTAATACTTTTGGCTCAGACTTTTCAGCTATGCATGGGCTTATGGCTGCAACAGCACAGATAAAGCATATGTTTGTTACTTAGCCTGTGATTGCTATATGAAACTTTTCAAACAAAATTATATATAAAAATGACAGAAATTCAGTCTGATCTCTTTCTATTCTTTTACTTGTTGTCTTCACAGTTTTAATATTTTTAATCCATTCTATTAAGTGATTTCCAGACTTTTTATATTAGTGGAGTCTTTTACAGACTATCCAGATAGAAAACCTGATTTTTATTAGTTAAACCATTCTGATTAAAACTGATCACCTGCTTCCAATTTTACTGTTGATAAGAACTCCAAATCAATAGATAGAAACCTTGATTTTTATTAATTAATCAGTCTAATTTAAAACTGATCATCTGTTTCAAGTTTACTTTTGGTAAAAAAATAAAATAAAATCAAGACTAATAACTTTTTTGACAATTAACTAGTCTCATAAAATTTAATTACTTTTTTCTTTAATTATCTCTAATTTTAAAGACTTTCAGCTCTGGAACTCCAACTTGTGAGTTTAATTAACACAATATAATTCTTTACACTATTTCCTTTTTTTAAAGAAATGATTTTAACACAATTTTTTTACTATATGTGTAACTGTAAATTTATTTATGTAAAATACAAGCACACACTCAGATATTCAGAATACTTGCCTATCAAAATAATCAGAATGCTATTTACAGACTATAATTTAATATTCAAAATTAAATCATTAGAATTATTAGAGTTAATTATTGTTATAGAAAAATAAAGAACAGAATTTACCAAGAATAGATGAATTTTGAAGAAAGTTAATATTCAAAATATGAAAGTGATGAAATAGTTTGTGTCCACAGACAACTGTTTATATGTGTTATAATCCAACTTTTAAAATAACTATGAAATCATTCAAGGTATATACTATTCTTTTTGGGTTTTATCAATGCAAACAGACAAAGAGCATAAAAATTTCCCCCACTTTCTTTCTGTTTTAGGCTTTTGGGACTTTATCCTGTAGAGTTTAAACTTGAATGCCCTACAGCTTCCCTTCCTATATAAAAATGTGATGATAAAAAGTAATGTGAAATATACTTATCAATCTATTTAGAATTTATGTATATGAAAATATATCTAAATCTAATTATAAAGTATTATTTTCTGTTCAGAGTATTAATGAAAATTATCATATTTATAGAGTCACACATAATTTCAAAATTATATTGGTTCTTATAAAATTCTAAGATTATATAGAAATTTGAAAAATGATTATAAATGATTATATATGAATTATTGCATTAATTAAATGAAATAAACTTAATAAGACAACTATAATGTTTTTTGAAAGATAAATGGAGTCCATTACTGCTAAAATAATTAGTATTTCTCAAGATCAATTTATAAAAGGTTATATTTTAATTAAGGATAAGTGATGTAATTACAAGATACCAATAATTTCACCTGATGTTTATTATTTGTGAAAGTGTGAGATTAATTGATGAAAAGGGTTTTCATGAGTTATTGTTTTAATGTTAATTTAATAATTAAATTATTATTATTATTATTATTATTATTATTATTATTATTATTATTATTATTATTATTATTATTATTATTATTATTATTATTATTATTATTATTATTATTATTATTATTATTATTATTAGTTTACTAATTGAAACTGGATGTATTGTTAAATAATTGTTTTAGTTAGCATTTGTAAATAATAAAATTCTTATTGTTATTTAGATGGTTGGATATTAATAAAATCACTTTTGTTATTCAATTATCTAAGCAGTAACCAATAACATTGTCAGTAAAGAAATAATCATTATTGCTGGGATTTTGCTGAGGGAAATAATATCTCTGAAAGCATTATGCACATACTTACCTGTGTGCTCTTAATAACGGTTGAATGTATTTAGAACATTTAAATTGAAATAGTATATTGGTGATTATTTATTTTTTGACATAAATGTGATCAAGTGTATCTATCAGCAGTATGAGATGGTATGGATGACTGAGAGTTATGATAAAGTCTGAGTTCAACCCCCCATATATTACATATATAGGTGCAGCTATGAAAAAGCCTGTAGTGTATAAAAAAATCATATTTCAAAATATTTAAATAGTTAAATTTTTTTAAGGACATTCAATATTCATATTAGATGATGGAAATAATTCAATATATAAATACAACTGAAACACCATCATCAGAAACCTTCAAAACAACACTAATGGAGTTATCTATGGCGAATAAGTTGAAGGATCCAAACTGGAAGAGATGGATCAAAATTTTACTGATAAGAAAGCAGAAAATCATATAAATAGTAGTAGAAATTTTTCTTGAAAATCTTCTATCTCTCCATCATTATTCTATTATTATTCAAAAAGCTGCCAGTGATGATGATGATGATGATGATGATGATGATGATGATGATTATTATTATTATTATTATTATTATTATTATTATTATTATTATGTTTCAAAAGGCCTTTATTGTCTCAAAAGAATACAATATTAGTGGATGCATAGTAAATTAACTCCTACAAGTTGATTACAAATTTTAACATTTACATTGTCATTTCTGATAGAGTTCTTTCTGGATTTACATGAGCTTAAAACATAGTTCTTGTCTACATATAATATCCTGGATTGTCAATTCTGCCTAGGTCAAGAGTCCTAAGAGTTTGTCATTTTTGTCAATATAACATTGATCTAATATCTTAAGTAATGACCAGGTTGCTGCATAAATGTCAGGTCTGGCCAGTGTCTTATCCCTTTTCTGTATCATTGCAAGTTTATTTGAAAAAGTAGATGAATGCCTCCTTGAATTGTTACCAATTAGGAAGGTGCATCTAGTACACCGGTATGCATATAGCACAAAGATTGCTGCTCTGACACTTGGTGTTACACTTGGTGTTAATCCCTTTCTAAATGCAGAAATTAATTTATGCATTGTTACATTAGACTTCCTGTAATTGCTAGTTATCAGATTTCTTATCTGACTAAGTCCCTCACAGTGATATATCAGATGTGATAGGGTTTCCTCAGCTCAATGTCATAACCCACAAAAGAGATCAATTGACATATACAATCTTTTATGGCAAAGAAAATATGTTGTAGGTAATGCAGATAAGTTAAGTTTTATCAGAAAATTGAAAAACTTTGGTTCTAAGGCCCATCATTTATACCTTTTAACCAGTTGTTTATTATTAATTCCCAGTATCGGTTCAAAGCAATTGTGTTATTATATTCATTTATTAGTTTATAAATTTCCCAATATTTGTACTTATTACTAAATTGCTCTGGGATTTTTGATTCTGTTTTACAATGATATATTAATTGTTCAAAATATGATAATTTTTTTGGTGGTGGTTTATCAGTTGGCTATGAGCTGCTTAATTTTTGGAAATTTTTTAACAATATCAATTATATTGTTCCTCATTGTCTGTTTGTCAAAAGTACCAATATCATGTAATCCCAAACCATTTTAATTCAGTGGTTGACATAGTTTTGCCATTGATATTGCCACAACATTCCTTGACCATAGTAGCTAATTACAAATGCTCCTAATTTTAGAGATAAAAGTCTTTGAGAAAGCAACCACTGGCATAAAGTAAACTATCTTAGTCATCATCAAACTGTTAATTAATTGAATCTTAGAATATACTGACATATAGGTATTGGCTAGAGAGTCTGCTATTTGCTGGATTTCATTTTTCAATTTGTTCTGCAAATGACATCTCATGCCAGTAGTCCCCAGATGGAATGGAAACCAAAGGAATGAGCCTGGCTTTGCCTGGAAAATGAATGTCCATGGCCTTCCCATGAATATGGTCCATGCTGCTGTTTTTTTCTGGATTGAAACCTAGTTTAATTCCTTTGAGTATTCTTCTAAAATCATCTGTAGTTTTGGTATCTGCTTTTTTGATGTCAGGAAAACTGTAATATCATCCACATATGCAATACAGGTCAATCTTTGACCTGTTCCCAGTATCTCCATTCCCTCAAATGCCTGTTGAGTCGAACAAGAAGAGGATTTATATAAAAAATGAATAAGATGACACTAAGTGGGGACCCTTGTGAAAGTGATTTAGTTGGTGTGAAAGCTGGTGAATTTCTGCCATTTAGGGTAATGTGAAGTTCATGATTTAAGAGCAAATTTGCTATAACATATATATGTGATTTTGGCTTTTCAATTTCATTCAATAATCTCAACAGTATAGATATATCAACATTGTCAACAGCCGAAGCAATATCCAGCTGTACAACAATCAGGTCATATCTTTTCTTTTCTCTAACCGATGTCAAAATAGCCTTAAATAATATAGCAGTTTGTGTGGTAAATAAATGTTTTTTGCAAATTGAGCTGGAGAAATCATCGGCAAAATAAATGGTTCTATTTTATCTTTAATTACTTTCTCTAAAATCTTTATGGGCAATGGATCCATTGATATTGGCCTTATCTCTGATAACAAAGGAATGGTTTTTTATTATTAAATGGTACCATCGCGATCGTATTAACTCCCTCCATTGTTATTATTCCCTGTGGTAAATAATTTGCCAGCTGGCACAGGCATATGCTTGTCAGCTTGTCAAGGTGTTTTAATATGAACAGAGGTAACAGTTGTTGGGCATTTTATTCATTTTCATTATAACATCATCTATTGCATATGGTGATTCAATCTCTGCCATTCCAAATACATTTGGCTGGTATTGTATCAATTTCCCTGATCCCAGCTTATCTTTAAAATAGTTAAGAATTGGTAAGATCATATTATTTCCAGTAAATGTTTCATTGTTGATTTTAATTGCTAATGGCACATTGATTTCAGATCCCCTCCCTAATGCCCATCTAATGTATTGCCGAGTCCATGTGTGTTGATGCATTAGGCATATTCTACGTTTTTTATTTTTTAAATAACTCTTCAGTGTTTTACATCCCTTGTTATAAGCATTTGTTAGTAAATGTATACCCTTCTGTGTGTGTTGAGTAGGGATTATCACCACAATACGTTTATGAATTTGTTCTGCAAGCTTCAACAAGCCTAAGGGTGGTGGCTGATTTTTCACTATATGATTAATGTTAAATCACAGGATATTAATGTAAGCTAAATATTGCTGTATTGGGTTAAAAGTCATTGAAAGAATCTTATTTCAGATAATATAAGTCTCTGAAAAAATAAATTCGGGTGTTAAGGTTGGAATCAACATTCTTATTGTTCTAGTTAGTGGCAGTCTAGAGACTTGTATATTACTCAGGTCAATTGATATGAACTGAGCTGAGTGATCAGAAATCCCTGATGGGATTAACTTCATGCTTATTACATGATGAAACACTGGAGAGTAAAAACAAAGATCAATTAATGTTGAAAATCGGCAATTATGAAATGAAACAGCATCTTCAGGTAAGTAACCCCTTGCACTCATCAATGGAACTGATAATTTATGTATCCACTTATTTACAAACTCATCATATGTTACATAGCAGTCTCCGATCAAAATTTTTGGATTAGCTGTAGATCCCAGTGTTGAATTAATTGTGGCAATTATTGTATTTATTTTATATTTTAGCAATGGCATATAAACAAAGATTACATTTATTTTAATTATTTTGTGAAATAAAGCAATGATTAATAGATTTGCATCAATGTATATGATTTGAAAATTGGTAAACTAGCAAGCGGTAGCTATCAAAAGACCTGTACCAGCTGATGGAGAGGTAGAGTCTCTTGAACATGCAACAAAGCCCTCACTATTTAGAAATTTTGCTGGATCAATTTGTGACCCTGCATAAATTTTGGTTTCAAGCAGTCCCATTATATAAGGTTTTGTTTCCCTGATCCATTGTTTCAACTTAAATATTTTTTCTATTAAATTCAAACCCCGTACATTAAAAGAAGCAATTTTAATTTTCATTTATAAAGATTTACCTTTACTTTGAATTTATTTGAATTTACTTTCTCTTTAATTATACTTATCTTAGGCTGTCTATCAATTGTAAATCTTGTGAATCTTCGAACTCATTTTCAGTTTAAACATCAGTATATCTGTCCATTCTATACCGTTGTCCTGTGTCATCAAACATAAGCTCTCCTAATTTTAGCTTTTTCCTGTTTTCCTGTTTTTGAGGGCCTTCCTGGCTTTCTCTTTTGTTCAATATTACTCTTATTAACTTGCTGCATATTTGGCATTATTGTCTGAGTAATCGCAATATCCGTATTGTTCCTAGTTCTTTGCTTTTTAGTTAATTCCAGTTCTTTGTCCAAATTCATATTCTCTTCATAATATTGCTTCCCATCAACATTTTTTGTGTGTTTGTCTATATTTTTTTCTAAAGCTTTAACCGCTTGCATTTGTATATCATTCCCTTTTTTTCTTTTATTTTTGTATTATTTATCTTAAGGTACACTTTTTCCTCCAACCTTAATGAAGAATCTAGAATCTCACCAATATTACTATCGTCATTATTTACATTTGCAGTTTCACTTTCTTGCTTATCTGTATTCATATGTGTTTATATATAATTTTTTTCCTTTTCACTTCCCTGAGTTACCACATCCGATGTCAATATTTGCCTTATATCCCTTTGTTTATAGCTTTTCTTTTCTAGTCTTCTGATAAATCAAATCCTTTATTATTTTCATTCTTTGAATAGTCTATAATCAAATGGCTTCTTTCTCCACAGCCAAAAC
The DNA here is from genome assembly GCA_028023455.1 of Epiperipatus broadwayi. NCBI lineage: Eukaryota > Metazoa > Onychophora > Udeonychophora > Euonychophora > Peripatidae > Epiperipatus > Epiperipatus broadwayi. The sequence continues at coordinate 776,007 of JAQFVV010000319.1, forward strand.
ATTGTGGTCTTAGCTTTTTAATGTTTAGGTATAACACTAGTCCCTGATCCATAATTAGCCTCGGAATTTCTTCTGGCTTAATATGCTGGTGCAGCTTTATCTTAAAATGATAACTGTTGGTGTATATAAGTGTGGGTGTATCATTGCACAAGATTTGTTTAATGTATATGGCATGTCCAAATGATTGGAGCATTCTTTTGAAATCATGAAAGCTAAACCCAAAATATGCATTTTTAATGATTCCAGAAAAATAATTTTTCAGATTTTCATCAACAATAATCATTACATATTTGAATCTCATTTTTTGATTTTCATTGAAAAATTGTATAGCTATATAACGCGAGTTTGTACGTTCACCTATTTCTGAGACTGAGTTCCAAAAGTGTTCTTCTGTTAGTTTTTCATATAATAACTCTTTGTGAAATTTATATAAAGTTAGATTTCTGTCTGTAATTGCGAGCACTAATGATCTATTAAAAAAGAATTTTTCAAAAGATTCATATAACTTGTTCGATATTGTATTATTAAACTGGATGTTGATTTCTTAAATTTCTTCTTCTATCCAAATATCTTCAGTTTGTTCTGTTAGATGATTAGGTGTCTCATCTTCATTTTCTAAACTTAGTTCAAAAATGTCTATTGAATTGGGTCTCCTGAATCTGCCTATTTGTCCTTCCCCTCCGTTTTTTTGTGTTCTCTTGCTGTATAATATTTTCTAATATTGCTTTTTTTCATATGTCATAGCATCGACCGGGACGCGAATCCACATCCGTCTGCAACCAACTATTTGCTTGCAAGGCATGTGCGATGCCCTCTCGGCTAACAACGCTTGACTTTTTGTGTTTTCATTGCAGCAATATTTGCATAAGATTTTTTTTCCTTACTGGCTTTTGCAACTGATTTAACATCTTTGTTATTTCTTTTACTAATAACGCAATTGTTATCTGGAGACGCCATTTCAACTAGATGACTACATTTTTCTAAGGACAAAATAATAAAAAAAAACTTACTTTGTTAACAGCGTCTTTTCTTATAATCCGGAATCGTTTATACTTTTCAAAATAATAAGATTTTTAAACTAATAATTAGATTTCGTTTGCCTTTAATGAAGTACATTCAAGAGCTTTTGTAAGTTTGTTCCTACTTATTGACAGCAGGACTGCACTATATTATTATTATTATTATTATTATTATTATTATTATTATTATTATTATTATTATTATTATTATTATTATTATTATTATTATTATTATTATTATTATTATTATTATTATTATTATTATTATTATTATTATTATTATTTAATTAATTTTTTTTTTGTTAGTTCCAAGCAATTATACCATGCAAGAGTAAAAAATCCATTATTTGCTTCACTCTGACAAACTGGCAGAGGACAGGCCAAAAACCTATTGCTGAGTCATGTCACAAAAGCCATTTTCAACAGGAAAAAAACATTTGAATGTGTGTCCAGTATGGATTCACCATAGAAGAGGGAAAAGCTGATGTCCTGTGCTACAGGAAGAACCAAGCAACAAAACAAGATTGAATTTTATATCTGCGCAACCAAAATGAATGTGAAATAATGATTTAAACCCTCTTCCATCATAGCTATGGTTTTAAAAATCAACTCTACCAATATCTAAATATTGAACCTAAACTTTTGAAAGAATAAGTATAAACTTTAAACTATTTTTTAGTTAATTATTGTTTCATATCTAATAAAACATATTAATGTATAATTATTTACTTAATCCATTTGAAAGCAGCTGTGGCAAGAGATTGTAATTTGTTCTATTTAAATATCACACCACAATTTAGATAGTGTTAATGGTAATAAATATGATTATTAAAGGCAATTAACTTGTAACTGCAATCTTTCTTCATGGTATTAAAAGGTGTATAATAGTTAAATCATTTATCCACTTTATTTAAAAGGTAAATAATATGTTAAAGCAGTAAATTTATTAAATTACAAATGAAGTTTAGTCGTGTTGCATAGAGAAGACATATGAAGATAATATTGAATAAACATTGGTTTGAGGTAACTATTCTTGTGTTGTAAGACAAAATTATTGATAAAAGTGAACACTGGTATCCGCCAATGCAGGTTATGCTACTTATATGTATGCGATTCTCATTCTTATGTAATGCATTAGTGTTAGATGATTGTAACATCATTTGCGACTTCTGTTTCCTTCCAATCATTATTTCGTTTAAACAGTAAGGTGTGGTAAAGATCAAGAAAAGGAAGAAGAAGAAAGAAAGTAGGCAAGTGAGCTAAAAAATTAAAAATATTTCTTTTTGTTCACTGATTTAAATTTGCTTATATTCTGTCTAACCTCAACATTCAGAGGTCAAAGTTGAAAGTTTAAAATTTAATTATTCAGAGTTTGAATTAAAATATGATGTAAAAAAGATTCAAATTTTACTTCATTAAAATGTTATAATATTTTTGTACTGTAATAAATATTTTTTGTTATTGTAATTAATAAAACTAAGTAAAAATGTTAAGAAAAACAGTAAAATGTAATTTAAGAAATGGACAATTCAAGTCTAAAGTGTAATTAATTTTTTTCTTAAAAGCTCATGTTTTCTCATGCATCGTCATTCTCTTCTTTGCCATCTTCATTAACTGCTCATAAAAATTTTGTCTTATTTTTTTAGAAGCCAAGTTATGAATAAAAATAAATATTGTAACATAATCCTGATGACACAATGCTAAATTCACAGTGAGTGACCATTTATTCCGGATACGATGTAATATCTAATTATTTATTCAAAGCCTCATACATTTTCTGAGAGGTGTTTGACTTGCATTGTCTAGACATATACATGTTAAAACGAAGCCCTCTCTCATAATATGTCTTTTTAGAGAGATGAAGAAATGTAACTTAAATACTCTTAAAATGTAAAGCAGTGAAAGAAGTTAAAAACCTTAATAATTTAGAGTTTCTATGAATGGATTTTATAAGAAACTAAAATATGTAAAACCAAAAAGAAGAAATATACTGAAATGGTTTTTATAATATAAAAACAAAACATATGAAGAGCAATGAAAAAACGAATGGATACATCTTAAGTCTATCAAGAAGGAATTAGCAGCAGACTCTAACAAAAGTTTTAATATTGAAAGGATGACCATCTAAAGGACAGCGACATTTATAACAATTTACTTATGGACTTTATTATTATTTATATTTTATCATTTAAAACAATAATGTCCAACAATAAGTTTATAAGAATAATATATACCAGTTAAATATCAATAAATATTACGGTATAATACATATTTGTTTTTTTGTCATTTATTATCTTAGCTTTTTTATCTTTTCTTAAATTCTTACCATTTGAATATTAATAAATTATTAACCTTAAGGAGACTGAATTGTTTGCATAAAATATTGTTTATGTAAAATATCAAATGAATTCCATAATAGACAGCAAAATAAGATTTTATAGTTAACCCAGTTAGTCATAGTTTAATTTAAGAATGCTGATAACGTATAATTTCCTCCCGTGGATTTCTCAGTAGTCGGGTAGTGCCCGGGTTTAAACCAGCATAAATTCTGAAACCATAGAGAATTTAATTTCCCTTCAGTTAATTAAGTGGTTTAATGATCTGAAAAGATAGTCGTGGTATATAATATTTTTAAGAATATACATAGGTGTGATCATTAGTATAATTTACGATTAAATTATATATATATGTTTAATCTTACATCACTTATTGGTTCAATGAATTTTAGGTTCTGATATCATAACAAATGATATTCCTTTATTATCAAACATCAATTTTACAAATTTGCTGTATAACTACAAATGGTACTTAGCATGAAATGGTTAAGAGTGATTATGGCTATTTAATATAAAAAAATACAGAATAATAATTTGGTGAGAAATATGGGATCAGAGAAGAGGTTAATTGTTTAAATCATAACTGATTTAAATTTTATAATAGTTGTTGAGTGTTAACGTTAAGAGATAATATAAGGAAATAATATAAATTAAGTGCACATATAAAAAAACAACCAGTGAAATGACAGGCAGTAAAATAATCAGGCAGATAATAATAAATAAAACCATGGAGTGAAACGGTAAATTGACACACCAAATTCAATAAAAAAGTTAAGTAAAAATAATTTTAAAATAGTGTTATTAAAGAAATAAATATCATAGTTGCCCATTTCTAATCATTCCAGGCGTACAAGATCGATAGTAAGAATGCAAGCTCCAGAAAAAAGACCGAAAACGCTTTCAGTGAGGATCGTAGTAAAGATAATGACATTGTGGCAATGATAAAGGAAATGTTTATAACACTTAAAAATCAAATAAAAGAGATGGCCAAAGAGACAGCAATAAAGGTTTGTAATGATGGTAATATGTTAGATTATTTCCATCATCTATCAATAAACTTTGAATGTATAGAAAATGTAAAACTTTTCAAATACAAACAACATGTTAGTAATAACACACAAATAGATTACACAGATTAGTGTTTTTCTGAAGGTTTGTGATGATGGTGTTTTAGTTGTATTTATATATTGGACTATTCCCATCAAGTAATATGAGTATTGAATGTTTTAGAAAAAAAATAACTTTATTTAAATATTCCAAATGCATTCAACTGTTACTAATAGCAGGCAAATTAGTATATGCACAACATTTTGAGAGGCTTTATTCTCCCTTTTTCCCAGTTTTTCTGGCCTGACCAGTGTCAATACAAACATGGGAATCAAACCTGGACCTTTAGATGTTTAAATATTGAATTTTAAGGTAATTCTCTAACTAACTGAGCGATTCTTCCAAAGGCAACAGTCAGAAGAAATTTCATATACTTATTTATTTCTCCATTTTTTTCTAAGAACAAAGTAGATTAGTGGTTTCCATACAATATAAATAATCATGATAGGTGGACTTATGGGATATTTGTGATGGTCAGGTGCGCAGTGTCTTTAAATGTTCTTCTTTGTACCTTTTCTTCTCCACCCAATATTTTTGTACATTCTCAATTACCTATATGTTCATTGGTACATACATGGTCTACTACCTTAGGCACATTTGATTTATTATTTATAATTATCAGTTTGTTTTCTTGCAAATGCTTTTCATTAATTTCTCTGCTATTTTTAGTTTGTGTGGATAAATTACAGTAATAATAATTGTTTTTTATGTGCTGGTTCTTTTTGTTGCCAATTTAAAGTTTTCTTAATAACAGCTGATAGATAACCATTTTTCACAAGAGTTTGTTCTATATAGAAACTTTTCTTATTACAAATATCTGATTTCTGAACAAACATTCTTTGCTCTGTTTCATAGTGATCGTATAGCTCCATGTTTGGTGTTTCAGGTATGAGTGTATATATAGGCTAAGTATTTTCTTATATGTGTGGGTTTTTGGTAGACTGTAGTTTTGAATTTGCCATGAGGGTGTCTTGAAACCACAGCCATAAAAACTACTCTATATTCACCTACTGTTTGATGTGACAATGTGGAGGATACATCTGTTGTATGGCCACATGGTGAAGCCCTACTATATACTTTGAAACATATCAACAACATATACTTTGAAACACATCAACAACATATCCCCTACAATTAAATTCACAATAGAATCAGAACAAAAACAGAAATTGGCATTCTTAGATGTTTTTATAACAAGAAACCCTCATGGCAAAATCAAAACAACAATTTACTGAAAACCAACACATACAGGATAAAATTTAGCTTATACATCCAATCACACAGAAACATCAAAGCATGGAGTTATACTATAACTATGAAACATAGTAAAATAAGTTTGTTCAGAAACCAGTGATTTGGAAGAAGAAAAGATCTATATAGAACAAACCATTATGAAAAATAGTTATCCAACATCTGCTATCAATAATATCTTAAATAGATAAAAAAGAATCATTACAAGAAAAAAACAATTATTGGTCCTGTAGTGTACCCATACATACCAAAAATAGCAACCAAATTATAGAAAATCTGCAATCAGTGTAAAATCAGAACAGCTTTCCAGATCTTTACCATAGTACAAGAAATTCTAACATCCATAAAATCTAAACTTGAAATGCTAAAGAGAAAAACAATTAATCTATAAAATATCTTGTGAATTTGGAAGAACGCATATTGGTGTGACTAGTCATCCCATTAAAAAGCACTTTCAAAAACACAAACTGATGATTAGAAGAGAAAAATAGATGTGTCTATGGTAGAAGACTATGTATGTATCAATGAACATACGTTCAATTGGGAAAATGCAAAAATATTGGATAGAGAAGAAAAAGTACAAATAACCTAGTATAACTATACATAATGTATGGAAACCACTAATCAACTTTGCTCTTAGAAAAAAGTAGAGAAACAGGAGGAACTTCATAGATATCATTACCTTAAAATTCAATACTCAAGAATCTAAGAATACAGGTTCGATACTGTTATTGGTCAGACCAGCAACATCTGAAGAAGGGAAGAGAATAAAACCTCTTTAAATGTTGTGTGCAAATACTAACCTGTGTGTAATTGAATGTATTTGAAATATTAAATAAGATAATTTTTTCTAAAGACATTTAATACTCATATTAGATTATATAAATAGTCCAATATATCAAGTAAGGTTTCAAGTAGTATTATTCTGCATCCTTGTTCAGGCGTAGCTAGCTTGACCAGTGACAACATTGATATAGAAGTTAAACTCTCATATATAGATTGTCGAAAAATGCACTAACGAACTGAGCTATTCTGTCAAACACAACATGTAATAGAAATTTCATATATTTATATATGAAGGTTAGTTCAAATCCTTCGGAGTTCTTTAATTTTTTTTTAATTTGAAGGATTTAGGAAAATTTCAACTAACTCCCACATATAAATGTATGAAATTTCTACTATCTGTTGCCTTTCACAGAATAGCTCAGTTGGCTAGAGCTTTGTCTTAAATTAGATATTCGAGAATGTAAAGGTGTGAGTTTGATGCCTATGCTAATACTGTCACTGCTCAGGCTACAATCACTTGAAGAAGACTAGAATACTACCACTTGAAAGTGTCATTACTAACATAAGTTGTCAATTTGTGTGTGTTATTACTGACAAGCTGTTTGTATTTGAAAAGTAAAGTCTAAAATTTTATATCCATTCAACATTCACTAATAGACCATAGAAATAGTCGAAAACATTACATAGCTATAAAGTTTGAAAATTAAAAAAATAAATATTAGATAAAATAGGAAGACAGTATCAAATTAGAAGAGTATTTAAACAGATGATGGAAGAAATTATACAATAGCTAGAGAAGGATTTAATCCAGATTGAGAATAAAGTCGAAACGATAAGCAACAAATACAGCAAATGAAATTGAACAGGAAAGCAAAGTAAAGTTGTTACATGTGATAATAAAAGAATCAGAAAATCAAAATGAAATAGAATAACAAAAGGAAATAGAAGGCTGAGACAGATCAACAGAGCTAAAATATGACCCTTTCAAATATCAAACAGTTATAACAATTTGAGGAAGTAAAGGCTAAATATAGTCAACAAAGCATAAATGAAGTATGGTTAAAAATAAAATTATTTCCAAAGAAATGGGAAATTTAGACAGTAAACTTTATAATACTATGAAAAAAATGAAAAAATTAAAAATCCAAGTGACTAATTATAAATGTGTATCATAAATTTATAAAACCATAAATTGTAGAGTTAGGTAAAAAATGAGATTGAATAAATCATAGAAGTAATAGCAAAGCAAAAGTCTCTAGAAAACAAATTTGCTTCAGTGGAAAATTCGTAATATGGGGGAACATACAATAAATGATAACATAGCTAGAAAATATTCTTTCTATCCTATATAAAAATGCTGAAAGTAACAAAAAATACATGATGAGAGGGAAAACGTAACACTGGTATAAATTAGTATGGTTTTATGTCCCCAAAGACCCGGGATCTGACTAATTAATTAATGAGCTTATGTGAGACTGAAAAATAATGATATAATTTTACAGAAACCTTTTTTTTTTTTTTTTTTAAAAAAATATTCTACCTTAATAATTGTTAAAATTGCAAATAATAATAAAGGGATAAAGAATATGTTACCAGTGATGTGATGAATTGATATGGTGAGGTATAAGATGTAAGGTATATATTATGTATGCTAATTGTGGATTGAAAACATATGTTTTTTTCTATCGCGGTGATAGCTTAACTGTAGGAGTGTGCTTGTGGTCAAATAAGTTGATAGTGAGTTATTAGTCAAGAGATATTTTGATGTAACTGCAGTAGACAGTGAAATGATAAATAATTAATTATAAATTGTAAGGTAAAATTGGATGTCCATTAGATATTTGCATAAAACTATCCAAACAGATTTCCTGGTTAACAACCGTATAATGTAAAATTTAGTTCATGATATAGATGTGATATCTTCAAGAAATTAAAGTAGGTGTTAGTTAACATTTAATCAGTTTCATCTACCATTGAAAAATAATTTTAAACTTATTACCTCTTCTATTTTAATCTGTATCTTATTGTCAATGTTATATGTCAAAAATAATGTTAACGTTTAGTGTAGGAATAAAATCGATCAATGTTAAAAGTAGGAATTTACTTTATTTTGAACTTGATAACAGGACAATGTTTGCAAAGCAGGATACATAAATGACCACATGTGAAAAAAAAGTGTCAAAGCTAATTACTTTTCAAACAACAGTTGTTGTAATAATAATAATAATAATAATAATAATGATGATGATAATAATAATAATAATAATGGTACTCATCTTTTAGCTAAATACGCTGTTCTATGGCACGGTTTTCGTGCCAAAACACATTAAAATGCTGTTTCCGTGGCCGACCCGTTCGAACCCGCTTTTTCAATAGTACAACTTTTTTGTTGTGCTACAGAATGCAGGCCGCTATGTCATGTCACAGTACAGCATGTATGTTGCATGGTGGCAAATATATTTTGCAAATTCGCACAATTTATAAAACAGTTACGACTTGATGAGAGAGTTTGTATTTGAATCGGATGGAAATGTTGTTTTCATTGAATTTTTTTTATTTTAAAGTATTAAAATGTTGATATTTTGTAAAGTAATAATTCTAAGACTTTTTACAACATACTGTATTGAAGTTTTAATTGGAAAATGTTAAAGATCTATGTTTTTAGTGAGTTGCAATTAGGTAATGCGTCAAGTAACGTACTGTAACGTACTGTTCATAACATTCCACGAGACAAGGAAGACTTCTACTGTGTGTATATTTCTGAAGTAAAAAAGAGTGGTAAAAATATCCAGTAAGAAAAGTACAAATATACAGTTTTTTTTTTTGTAAATTTAACAAAAAGCAAATATTATAAACATGTTTAATAAGTAAAGAAGACATTTATATGTGTTTGTTGTTGTTTAAAAATCTTTGAGTTTCTTTATTTTGTCCCAGTATGCTTATGATTTTGAATTTTTTTATTTTAGCATTACAAACAAGCAGAACACTAACCCTAAAACTAACCCTAAAACTAACCCTAAACTTAACCCTAAACTAACCCTAAAACTACCCCTAAAGCTGATCCTAAATCTAACCGTAACAACTTTTACTTTTATTACGATTATTTTTTTTTTAGTTAAATAGCAACAAAAAAAGTCGTAACACAAGTAAAAAAATATCCGATAGAAAGTTGATAAAAAAACCCATAACACAATTTAAAAAGTATACGATATAAAAAAACACGAATCAAATTATAATTCATTGATTTTATTTTACATTTATTATTATCATTTAAATTGTATATATTAATAAAAAATAATATTTAAAAAAGACAATTTTGTTTTGTTTTTATTTTCGCATTACAACAGAAAAAATATTAAAATCAATGGCCCGTGAATGTTCATATTTTATAGTTTTAGCGTAAAAACGACGCCATCCAACGGTGTCTTTAGTTATAATACAAGCACCATAACCATAATAATAATAATAATAATAATAATAATAATAATAATAATAATAATAATAATAATAATAATAATAATAATAATAATAATAAAAAGAAAAAAAAGAAGAACAAGAAAAAGAAAAAGGAGGAGGAGGGTTGTCACATAAGTTAAGAAAAAATATTTTTTTTTACTTCACAGGATTAAAATTTGCTTATATTCTCTGTAAATTCAATATTCAGAGTTTAATATTCAAATATTAAAGTTTAATTATTGAATGTTTGAAATTAAAACATGATTCAAAAAATTTTAAGCTTTATTTTGTTAAAATGTCATAATTATATAAAAAGATTTTTGCACTGTAATAAATATTTTTTGTTATTGTAATTAATAAAACTAAGTAAAAAAATTTAAGAAAATCATGAAATTATTATTAACTGAAATTATTTTTAAATGCATCTGAATATTTTTGTTTGTCATAATTATTAGCTGATTATAAAAACTTCAAGTTTAATTTTTTATTTTTTCATATGTCAAGAGAACTTGCAACAACTTTCTGCAAGCAAGCAATTGCTTGCACAGCAGCTGTGCTGACCTCATGGCTACCAACACTTGACATGTTTTGTTGTGAATAAAAATCAATATTGTAACATGATCTTGATGTACCTTTAAGAAATCACAGTGAATGTCCATTTATCCTGGACACAATATAGTTCATAATTACTTATTTATTTAGAGCCTGATATGTGATCATCCTTGAACTGCCATTTACTAAATTGTATCGACGTATGTTAGAATCATTGCCTGCGCAAATACATGTTAAATGAGAGTCTTCTTTTATAGGATATTTGTGTTCTTAAAGAGGTGAAGAAACATGACCTAAATACTTTTAAAAATGTAAAGCAACTTAAGAAGTTGAAAGCCTTATTATTGCTAAATCTACAAGAATAAATTCTATAGCATCTAAAATAAGTAAAACCACATAGAATAAATATATTGGAAAGGACCCCATAACATAAACACAAAACAAATAGAGAAAAACAAAAATGGATTAATGAATGTTCAGCTTAACAAGAATTATTTATAACTGGAGACTGAAATAAGATTTTTAATATTGAAAAGGTAACTCTTATAATAATTTACTTAAATATTTTATTATTATTTACGTTTTATAATTTAAAACTATAGTATAATAACATTTTGTATATCTTAATATACAACACACTGTTTATAAGAATAATAGGTAATACATCGTCTAATTACCCATACTGCTCTATGGCGCTGTTGCTAGTGAAAAACAAATAGATATAACATTACAGGGCTGTTTTGAATTTTTGTTGATTTATGTGTTGCTTTTTTTTTTGTAACCGGTTTGATGTATATTTTTTAAAAATAAAATAATAGGATTTTTTTTTTTTTTTGCCTTTTTAAAATATTCTGTCTTTTTTTTTTTTTTTTAAATCAAAAATTTGTTTTTGTGTGATCTTTTTTTTTTTTTTTTTAAAGAAACTGTTTTTTTTTTTTTGTTCCAAGTCTTTTTTATTGTTTTTGAAGAAACTTTTTGTTATTTTTTATCGAGAAACAACAAGGCTTTCTCGACAGACCTCTCTAAGACCTGTCGTCATCACTGTAAGCTAATCCTGGCTTCAAGAATAAATTAGCCTTACCGCTTGCAAAAAAGCAATTTGGCAGCCCTCAAAGCCTGTTACATGAGCAAATGGAATACCTTCGTGTACATTGATGTGATTGACATTCCATTTCAGATGTTTGACAATGCCTTAATTTCATAAAACCACCTCAAACACAGTTTTTCTGGTTGGGTAAAAACATTTTTTTTTGGGGGGGAGGTTGAAGAAAAGCCACCACACCTGTTTCTGTAGCAGGTAAATCTCAAAATTTACAATGCCAAACGGTCGTCTGCTATTGAACTGTTTTGATCCCGAAAAAGTCTCGGAAAGTGCTCGACTTGATTGTGAACTTTGCCGAATCATGATTTACACTCCTCATTTCGTGAATTCTGACCTCTGACAATGAAAGTAGGGGCGTTTGACAATTCGTTACAATTTTTACCAACTCACATTAATTACAATACATTTAAGCAAAAAAAAAAGTATACTTTTCATCATTACAACTACAAAAAACTTCATATACGCTGTACAATAATCAAGAGTAATGTCTATAGAAAGTGTGGCATACTCATTGCTAATAATGTTCAACATGCTAGAGATGTTGGGGTAAGGGTGCCCTTCAACATCTTAGTGTTTGAACTGTTTACAGGCCATAAGATTATGAGCAGACTTGTAAACAGCATATTTATGTGCTTTAGCATAGAAACAGCGTCATCCCATGGTGTGGATCAATAGACGATGTATTACCGAATAATATATCCGTTTAATATAAGCAATAAATATAATTGCATAATAAATATTTTGTTTTATTTATTAATTTAGCCTTTTTTCTCTCTTTCATAAATTTTTACCATTTGAGTATTAATAAATTATTTATCGCAAGGTAAATAATTTTTTTTAAAAAAAAATGTTTATTTAAAATAATAAATACACTTCATAATAGTTATGAGATAATATTTCATACTCAACCATGTTAACCATGTTGTAATATAACATTATGATGGAGTAGAATCTCCTCCCATGAATTTATCATGTTAATATAGTACCCCGATTTAAAGTAGCATAAATTTTTAATCCATAAACAATCTAATTTTCCTTCGGTTAGTTAGAGTGGTTTAGTAGTGTGGAAAGGTGGCCATGGTCTGTAATATTTCTATGAACAAAGCCAGGTCTGGCTATTAGTATAATTTATGATTAAACTAAATCATATTTTCCTCCTAACAAGTATCATCTCTGAGTTATTTGAATTTTACGTCTGAAATCATAAAATGTTATCTTTATTATTAAACACTAATTTTGTAAATCCATAGGACCAGCGATTTTATAATAAATATAACAAATTTGATGCAGCTCAGATTGATTTTAAAGCAACATTGCAAAGAAAAAAGATTGTTATAAATTGAGTATTAAATATAGAAACTGACATTTACATATGCCCGTGTATATGGATAAGTAATCTGTCTAAAAAATTTAAATAATGTTAGTTTATGCATTTGGTCATATTTTATTAATTTCTTTCGTAATAGGAAGAAAGGAAAATGTTTTTGATATGTAAAAGAATTTTAAAGAGCATAATTTCTAAAAAAAAAATTAAATTTGAACCATTTCTAAATTGCCTTTATTGGAATAAGTTTGAAATAAAAATTCCCATATTTCTATAGTGAAACTGGATGACATTGCCAAATATAATATTAAAATTTTCATATTAACAATATTGGAAAAATTATTAAGCCATAATTAAAGGTCGACAATTAATTTTCCCTTTTCGACGTTATGACATGTAAAAAAAAGAGTGAAAAAAAAAATTCTTTTATACCACTTATTTATGTATAAAATCATAATATACTCTATATAAAATTTGTGTCCACAACATGCTTGGAAGAGAATAAAAAGAAGTTTTTAAAAAGTATATTGTTGTAAAATGTAAAGATATTTTTTTTTTGTCCAGGCGTCCAGAAATTCTGATTCCATATAGTTTTTATTTCAGTGCAGTCTACTTTTGAAGCACCATCCATAACAAAAACAAAAACAACCGCTGATTAAATCTCATTTCCCACTGCAATTTGAATAGCTGTATTTTACTGAATATTTTTTAGTATTTTTCAATACTCATTTTAACAGCTAATATGATGATTTTATCTGTGAGAAAAATGTCTATATTGCACGGTTAGGGAAAAGAAAGACCACAAGGGTCAAAATGTCTGGAAAATGCAGTCATATGCAGAAAATAATGCTGATGTTTGCAAAACCAGCCAGAGCAAGACTTCTATAATGTCATGAATGAAAAAAATGGACAGGGCCAAATAAATTGTCCAATCCCTACTGATATTATACCTTATATAACATCACTTGTGTTGCTATATTTATTCTTAATATTACCAGTGTCCCAGGACAAGTATTATTGTTAGAGGAAGTAATGAAAGCAACAGTAAAAATCATCATCATCATCATCATCATCATCATTAACCATTATCAATCCACTGCAGGACAAAGGTCTCTCCAAGTTTAATCCATCTTCTCTGATCTTTAGCTTCTCTTCTCCACAACACCCCTGCACATTTTCTTATTTCATCCATCCATCTCACATGTGGTCTCTTTCTGGGTCTTTTACAATCTCTTGGAATCCAGTTTAAAATTTCAATTGTTCATCTATTATCATCTCTTCTAGAAATATGTCCAGCCCAACTCCATTTCAATGTTTTAATTTTTTCAATAAGGTCAATAACACCTGTTTGTTGTCTTACCCATACATTGCGTTTTTGATCTCTTCTTGTTACTCCCAACATACATATCTCCATACTCCTTTGAGTGGTCTGAAGTCTCTGTATTGCTCTTCTATTAAGTGTCCAAGTCTCAGATCCATAAGTAAGAACTGGTAAAACACATTTATTAAAAACCAACCTTTTCAAACACATAGGCATATTTCCTTTTAGTATCAAGTTATTTCCACCAAAAGCACTCCAACCAAGTTTAATTCTATGATTAATTTCCTCCATTATGTTTCCATCTGTATTAATAATTTGACCAAGGTATTTGTAACTGTTAACTTCTTTTAATTCTTCATAATCAATCTTTATTTTCATATTTTGAGCAAATCGATTAAACATTACTTTAGTCTTTTTAACATTTATCTTTAGTCCTACTTTTCTACTTTCATCTGCTAACTCCTGCAACATTTCCTGCAGCTCTGAAGCATTATTTGCAAAAACAACTACATCATCTGCAAAATCTAAATGACTTAAATACTCTCTATTTACTTTCACTCCTTTAGTTTCTCATTTTAATCCACAAAATACTTTTTGCAGCACTGCTGTAAAGAGTTTTGGAGATATGGAGTCACCTTGTCTTACACGTTTCTCAATGTTGATTTTTCCAGTATCATTATGTAATCTAATTGTTGCTGTTGCATTTTTATAAATATTCTTTAAAATATGACAATATCCTGGATGTATACCTTGATGATCCAATGCGTTAATCACTGAAGAAATGTGTATAGAATCGAATGCCTTTTCATAATCTACAAAGCCAAAACATAATGACAACTCATATTCGTTTGTCCTTTCTATGACTTCTCTCAATACCTGAATATGATCTATTGTACTAAAACCACTTTTAAATCCAGCTTGTTCTCTTGGTTGGTGGAAATCCAAAGTTTTCTGTAGACGAGTTGTAATTATCTTGGTAAAAATTTTATATAAAACTGATAAAAGGATGATAGGTCTATAATTTCTAATATCTTCTTTATCACCTTTTTTAAATATTAATATTATTACTGCATTCTTCCAATCTTCCGGTGCATCTTTATCATTTAGACATTTGGTATATAACTTTGCTAAAATTGTTTCTATTTCTTCACCTGCTTCTTTTAATATATCAGTTATAATTCCATCATTTCCTGGAGCCTTTCCTTTCTTCATACACTTAATTGCATTTCTCACTTCTTCATTTAAAATTCTGGGCAATTCGGAAGATATAATAGATATAGGAGGTACTTGTTCTTTATTACTATATAATTCTTGATAAAAATCTTCTACTAATTTCATGATGTCATCTCTCTTTTTAGTAATAATTCAATATTTTTTTCTTATTGCAGATATAAATTTCCTACCAATACCAAAATGTTGTTTAACATTTTTGAGACTTTTATTTTCTTCTACAGCTTTCTTTGCTATTTCACAGTTATACTTTCTTATATCATTTTCAACTCTTTTCCGTACCATTTTACAAAATTCGAGATATTCAATTCTTTTTAATACATCATTTTTGTATATCTTCATATTCCTTCTTTTCTTCATAAATTCTCTAGTCCCGGTAGAAATTTTATTAGTCAATTGCTGCTTTTTTCTACCAGCTATGTTTGTTGCAGTTTTTAAAAGTGTATCAGTTATTTTCATATTAATTTCATTCAAATCTGAATCATGTTCAAAATCTCCTAACACTTGAAACCTATTTGTAAGTTCTAATTTAAATTCATTAGAATGTTTCTGAAGATTAGGAATATCAACTGTAAATATTGTTTTTCTTAATAATTTTTGTCTCCCTAGTTTTACATTAACACGTATCTTACATCTTAGTAATCGATGATCACTTCCTGTGTTAAATTTATTAAGAACATTACAATCTTGAAATATGTATTTTCTCTTAGTCAAAATATAATCCAATTCGGCTGTACCTTCATTTGGATGCTTCCATGTCCATTTTCTTTTAACATTTTTCTCAAAAAATGAATTCATAATATAAAGTTTTTCTTTTTCTGCAAACTCCACAAGTCTATGTCCTCTCTCATTTCTATTACCATAACCAAAATTACCTACAGCAATTTCATCTTTCATTTGTCTACCGATTTTAGCATTAAAGTCTTCCATAACAATTTCAAAATGTTGTTTATTCTGATCAAAAGCCTTTTGTACATCCATATAAAAATCTTCTACTACTTCATCACTATGAGAACTTGTTGGGGCATAAACCTGAATTATCTGCATTTGGTATCTGCTATTAAGTTGATTACCTAATCTTGCCACTCTGTCCGATACACCATCAATCTCCACAATATTTTTCTTCCACTTTTTATTTATAATGAATCCTACTCCACTTGTATTTCCAATATGTGTGCCTTTATAATAAAGAATATGTCCACTTTTTAAATCAATTGTTTCTCCTCCTTTTCTTCTAACTTCACAAAGTCCAATAATGTCCCATTTAATATAAGACAGTTCTTCTTCTAATTCTTCCAATCTTCCTTCACTTGAAAGTGATCTGCAGTTGTAAGTACCTAAATAAAAAGTCGTCATCAAATAGCAGCCTGGGTCTGCAATCAGGGGATTCTTAGCACCCTCCGCCTTTGGCAACCAACCGCTGCTTTGGTTGGTGACTTTACAGCCTCCTGGGAATAAGGGCCATGCTTTATTTTTGTCTGTCATAATTGTATATATGTATGGGAAAAATATTTATCATCTACACAAACATTCATTCTGCCTTATCAGGCACTGAGAAGAAAGACCATGGTGTTTCTCGATCTTAAACTCAGAGGTAAAAGCCAATAAACTCACCATGCTGGCTAATGTGTGTTGGTGAGCAGCCCATCCGTGTTCGTATATTATATGAATAATCACATAGTAATAACAGCTGCAATGACAAGAACGTATGGAGTGGACATTAGGAATTTGCCCTGCTCGGTTCCTTTAAGGTCTCCAAGAGGAATCAAAGTGTCTCCTTTCAGTTAATAGCAAACTCCTTTCTGCAGCCACAGTAAAAATATTATGAGAAATATTATGAGAAATATATCTGCCAAACCCATGATTTGTGTCTGATTTATTATTTAACAATGCAAAATTATTGTAAATACTACAATGCTTTGAACATAAATTTAATTACTTTTTATTATTATGATAATTAATATTTTATGTGTTGATAGTTGCAAGTATATATGCAACAATTTTATGTGTTCATTATTAATAAATTGTTACATTTTTTTTTACTAATCTATTTAGTCTGTGTTTGTAACTCAATCCAAATATTATGCTTTTTACCGCCATATGTTAGTTAATATCCACAATCCTGAGAAATCATACAATCCATTGGGGAACATCCTAGAATGGTGGGAAAAATTGATGTTGATTGTTTTTTTCAAAGTTTATCCAAAATAAAGTTTCTTTCTAAAAGGTTCGACATCTTTAATTTCTTTTTTAATATTCAAAGTGAAAAACGAATAAACTATTTGGGAAGGACTTCGACCTTGAAATTATAAATCGTCATCATCACGTTGGTTAATATTACTATATATTTTGAATTGAATAATTTTTTTTAGTGTTTGAAACAAATGTTTTGATACACAATGAACAGATTGTTACATATTATGTAGATTATTTTGCTTTAAATGCCCTCTTATACAGATACATATTTATGAAACCACCTTTGTAACTTAAATACTTCTTTCTTATGCTTATCTTATATATAGTCAAGTAATGGACTGGATATTAATAAATAAGGAAAATACAATAATTAGTTGAATAGAAAAATACAATTAGCTTAAAAATGTATGCATTAATATTTTATGAAGACGCGTGTTTATGTAGACAAGATAATATTTAATAAATGGCAATATATAAAATAATAAAAATAATCATTAAGGTAGCAGTATAGAATTTTACTCTGGAGAAGATTGTATATGAAGGGTTGAGACTGGTGTCTTGTAAATATGCATAAGAAGGAATCAGCAAGAGAAAACAAAATTATAGAACATTTAGTTTTTTGCACTGATGAGAACATGTTTAAAAACAAAAAGGATGGAGGCAAAATTAAATGTGGATCCAACAACATAACAATTATTACAGTCAATGAAATCAGAACAAATTGTGCAAGAAGCTATTCTGATAATACAAAAATCTTTAACAGAAAAATTAGGCACAATTAATACAAAAATGTTATATATTATGAGTGAAAGACAATAAAAAAATCATAAAATTATGAAAAAAATCGAAGAAATGCAACAAAATTTGAAAAAAAAAACAAGAGGACAGAGATAAAAAAATTGAAGACATGCATTCAAGATTTCAACAAAAGCAACAAATCAGAAAATGTAAAAAAGTTAAAGAAATGCATTGAAGAAATGTAGTAAAACAACAAAATGTTGAAGAAGTGCAACAAACATTTGAAGAAAGACAAGTGATCACAGATTAACATAATTGAAGAAATGTTGTTAAAACTTGAAGAAGAGCAACAAAATACAGATGAGAAATTTAATGAAATGTAACAAGAAATAAAAGAAAAAAATGGAGCTGCATAAAAGAAGCACCTTGAAACTGGAAATTGAAAGGCAAATACAAGAGCAGGAGCAACAGATAATAGAATGGATAAAAAGAAGATTACAACGTAATTAGAAGAAATGATTAAAAAATCTATTGAATCTAGTGAAAATAAAATGCAGAAATGTGTGCAAAGTATAACAAATATAATAAAAAAATCGGGATAGAACACACAGAGAAAGATAAAGATCAAATGCAAAATTTATTATTTAAAGAAAAAATATACATACATTCAAGAGAAAATGCAAAAAAAAAAAACCTCAGAAAGAAATAATTTGAATTGTGACTGACATAAAAATGGATTGAGCAAAGATGAAACAGGAGGCAGAAAATTGGTTTATAGAAACTGTAAAAGAATTTAAAGAAGATTGAAAAGAGTAACACAAGAAATACAAAACCAAAAAATAGTCATAAAAACACAACAGTTACATGACCATACACAAGTTATGGGACCTTTAGCTGCATAAATCAATTTCTAAAAATTCAGGCATTCACAGATGTGGTAGGAGAGATGGTCATGGAACACCTTATAGTCTGGAGAGTTATTCACAAATTGAACCAGCTAACACAAAGAGACCAAGTGACTATTGCCTATAATAATTTACAAAAATCTGATAAGGAATGGTGGAACTCATTAATAAGGGAACACACTTCTTATTTTGATACAGATAACAAATTTTTGAATAATTATTGGTTCGAAGAATGCCAAGAAATAATCAAAGATTAAATTGTGCAGGAATGATTTTGCATAAAAGGTGATGAAAGTTGCATACATTTCTTTAGAAGAAAGGTGTTAACATTAAAAATATTGTCTGCATGTGGCATGACAAAAAAGTGAGATAATCAGAATTATTGGCATAATGTATATTTTCATGTTGAATAGATGATCATCAGCATTGATCAAATAACCATAAAACAAATGGCTAAATATTTAAATGCCATAAACATGAGCCTCTATAATTAGGAAGATATAGATTATGGAAACAGAAAATTCACCACACCAGACAGTCAATCAAACAAAAGGAGTGAAGCATCTATTGGATGTATAAAAATGAAAAACGACCACAGATTATAACCTTATAGAAGGAAACATAAAAAATAATTCATATTAAATAATTACCACACCATCTAAAATACCAAGTCCCAGTAAGATACCCATTAAATATGGTAAGACACTGTTTAAAAGCAGATCATTAAACATGCAAAGTCTGCTTTAAAATGTCCCTCATTTTAAGGTTAGATCATGAAGATGGGGACCCCTGAAAATAATAATGAATTGATGCATTAGCAAATTTAATTTATGAAAGGGACAATACAGGTATGCTCCAAAATTGATATTAACACAAAGGGAATTCATGTCAATGCACTGAATGATTCTGGAGGCCAGATATCTGTGATATCTAAAGAGCTATATGAATGTACACTAAAAGTTAACCTGTCATACATGTTCTCCCAAAAGTTTATATATGTAACATTGGCTAACAAAAGAAAAGTGCAGCTAGTCTCAAACAAATTTTGGTCAAGATCAAAATAAAACAAATGGGGTTACATCATGTGTTTTTGATATTGAAAAGTTTATTTATGACATAGTAACTGGGATTTTAATCTATGCACCAGCTTAACTGCATATTTGTTTATACAAGGAATAAAGTAACCATTCATAGAGAAAATTTTGAATTTGAATGTACTAAATTATACTGTTCCAATGAAATTTGTTGAAAATTCTCAATATACACTAAATAATGTTAATAGGAAGAACGTGATGGATCAAAATCATGAAATATTTTCAGAGATAAATTTTAAATTTGCATCTGCCAAATTATACTAATTTAATAACATTAGGAGATATAATAAATAATATTTAAATGGTAGTGTTGTCCCAAGAAATTTTGAATAAAATACTTTATTATATAATGGATCAATACCATGAAATATTTTCAGTGGTACCCAATCTTCAATACCAGAGGATACCATTATAAATTATAATGTACAATATGATAGTTTACTAGTGAAAATCCTAACCATCCACGCCTACATGGCTGCATTATTATTCATAGATATTTAAAATTGCTTTTAGGTAATGGAAAACATATTTTTTTAAAAATATAAACAAGCAAAACAGACATCAGAAAATAAATACTAAAACTGATCTATGAATAAACAAACCACAATTTATTAACAGTTCAATATAAAAGAAATATATATATCCATTAAAATGGTATGTTTACATTACTGTATATTGCATTAGATATCTGGAAGACATTAAATATCAATAATCATAGAAATTTACATTATAATGCTGTATCATGTTTAAAGAATGTTACTGTATTATTTATGTGTTTCTGTTAAACAAGTGTCCTAAGTTAAGTTGAGCACACAATGATGTGCATTCACCAACTTAATTGAATTCTCCAGCAGCTTTGGTAACAAAAAATAGTTTTATTAACAACTTTAACACAAAAAATAATGCATAGCTATAAGTTATACTCTAAGAAAGTTTTCTCACTAAAACTCTTCTACTAGATAAAATGTTCTACACTTTACGTTCTTGATTGTTTAACTTGATTAACAATGGCAGGTGACATTACACTCCTCCACCCATAGCAGGAAAATAGTTATCTTACAAAGTCACTTAGATATGCAGGCGGTTTCCTATCTCGCTTTGTGTGTTTATATTCTGTATTATCTAATGTATTAGATGATTCTGATTGGACTATTTCTGGGTCTTCTGCTGAAATCTTTTCCTGGGATTTTGCTATCTGGTAGTCTGGACTTGGCTCTGAGTTATCAGATCTCGTTTCTGAAGGTTTATTCCCATTGATTTGAGCTGTATGTGTATATTGTCAGTTTGGATTGATGTGATGGTGGATATGATTAAAATGTCTCTTGTATCTACATTATCTTCCGTTTGTACTGTAGCTATATTCTTGGAAGTTATGCCAATCACTTTGCCCTTTATCCAAATTTGTCATAGGCAATCTCTAATCTACACCTTCTCACCTACAAGAAACTTTTCTGACTTTCTATCAACAGTTTATCTTATCGGTTCAGGTAGAAGTAAAGTTAAGTTGGTCTGTAGCTTTCTTTTCAGGAAAAGTTTGGCAGGAGTCTTTCCGCTAGCAGTGATTGGAATAGAATGTTGTCGTAAAAGAATCTGATTTAAAGCTTCTAGCATCCTCATAGGTTTTTGCTTTCTTAATGCAATTTTAAGTTGGTTTACTGCATTCTCAGCTAGGCCAATGCTTTCTGGGTGGTGTGGTGGTGTATGAAGGTGTCTGATGCCTCTGTGTATCAGGAAGTTTTCGAATTTAGAAGAAAAAACAGAACCTTTACCTGAAACTAAAGTCTCTGGATATCCTTCTGTTACAAAAATGGATGTCAATTGCTTGATTGTTTCATCTGTCCCAGTATTTTTAACAATTCTATATTCAATCCAGTGCAAGTAGGCATCAACTAAAACTAGAAAAATATGTGTAAATTTTTATATCTTCATTTAACCTTGGCCATCTAATGTAACTTCTGGCTAATGCTTTGGTGCTCACTATTCCTGGATGGCCTGTTTTTGAGAACACATCCCTTGCAGATTGACAATTGCATATGTGCATTACAGAAAGACATTGGTAGATTATCTGGTTTCTTGTTAGGCCAGCCCTCCCCTGATCCAGTTTTTAAGAACTTGGTAAGCCAGTTTATTATTGGTCCAGTCTGATACACTTCTACTGTTCATTGTTTTATTCTTCCACTGCTCGATATAGTTTACTTCTATGGTAGGTCTCATTCTTTCTAAAGCATCAGGCAGTCTAGACAATGCACCAGCATGTTGGATCAACTTCCCACTTCTGTAAATTAAATCATAGTCATAATCTGAGAGTATTGATATGCAGCATATCATTTGTGGACTCAGATGGTCTGGAACAGGGTTTACTTTAGTGAGTATTCCCAACAAAGGTTTGTGGTCTGTAGTTATTGTAAATTTTTGCCCATATACACATTGGTGGAACTTTTTAATACCATAAACCATTGCCAGTGCCTTCTTAACTATATGACTGTAGTTTCTCTCAGCATTAGATAGGGTCCTCAAAGCATAGGGTATAAGTCTCTCACCCTTTGGGGTTGGGTGACTTAGAACCATTCCTACTCTATACTCTGACCCATCTGTTGTCATGCATAAATCTGCTTCATGGTCATCTTCATGCTCTGATTTTCACTTCCACACTTGATTCTTTTTCAAAAGGTCAAATAACGGTTGGGCCACATGTGCCTTTCCCTTTAGAAAAGAGTCAAAATAATTAATAAACCCTAAAATGCTTGTAATTCCTTGACATTTGTAGGATTGGGAGCATTATATATTGCTTTTGTTTTCTCTGGTGCTGGGATTTTTCCTTGCTCGGATATAATGTGTCCTAAAAATTTTAGTTTCTCTGTATTCCATACACATTTGTTAATATTAAGAGTTGCTCCAAATTCTTCCAATCTTTGACACACTTGAGTGACTTTATCTCTGATGACCTCTTCTGAGTTTGCAGTGATGAGGATGTTGTCAAAGTATGGGATGACTCCTGCTAAACCCTTAACTAAAAAATCCATCTTTGCTTGAAAAATGTTTGGAGCAACAGTTATTCCGAAAGGAAGTCAATTGTATTTGAATAATTTTATGTGAGTGGTTATTGTTAACATTCTCACAGTTTCTTCACTTACTGGTATTTGATGAAATGCAGACTGGAGGTCAAGTTTTGCAAAAAGTGATGCCTTCCCTAAAAGGGCTAGGACCTCTCTTGTATTTGGAACTGGGTATGCACACTTGCAGATATTTTTGTTTATTGTTTCATGATAGTCTCTGCAAATATGTATTTTGCCATCTGGTTTGTTTACCACCACAATTGGTGTACCCCAGTCTGAATTTTCAATTGGACTTATTATGCCTTCTTGTAATAAGTTACTTAGGGCTTCTTCAACTTTAATGCGTTGTGCAAATGGTATTTTCGTAGTCTTGCAAATTACAGGTATTACGTTTTCTTTTAACTCTAGTTGTACTGGCTTTGTTTTCATCTGCCCTAAATTTTTAGTAAAAAGTGATGGGAATTTAATCGGTATTTCATTTTCAATATTTATTTTCTTTATAAATTCCCAAAGGATGGAACAAGTTTCTGCCCATTAACGGTTTTATCTTTTTATGTGTTATATATAATGGTAGAACTCCTTTGTTTGAGTTCAACATGACTTTGACCATAACCTTTCTGATAATTTTGACTGTGTTTTCATTTATATCTGTTGCATGAATTTCAGTATTCACAACTTTTTTTGAGGCTTGTTATTTTTAAAAATAGATTGCCAATCCTTTAGAGACATGAGGGAAACCTCGGTGCCACTATTTATTTCCATTTTACAATGTTTTCCTTCAATGCACACAGTTTGGTTAAATTCTGATAGTGAATTTTTTAGTGTTTTGATCTCGTATCAATCTTTTGAGTTGTTTTTTACAAAATCTCTCACTAGGGTTCCTCGTGTTTAATACAGTTGTTTACAATTGCATTCAACATGTCTGGTTTTTTTGCAGTGGAAACATACATGGTTAAAGCTACAATCCTCATCTTGTTCAGCATTTTTCTGAATCGGATGGTAAAGGATATGACGTGATGCATAATTTACATATTATTTACCTACTCAATTATGAGTTCATGGGCTATTTCTTTTTTAATGGCCTCTTTATATTTAATGTTCGAGTCTGCAAGTAATTGTTCACGAAATTTATTGTCAATCCAAGTAGCAACTGTTTAAGGAGTGCTTCTTCTAAAAATTGACCATAAACACAATGTTTGGCTAATTTACACAGGGCTGAATCATATTCCTTGAAGGTTTCATTTTTTGTCTGATGTCGTAAACAGTATATTCTAGCGATGTGCTTTGAGAGTAGTGGGCAGAACTCGAGTTAATCTTTCAACCACATCATTGTATTATAAAGTTTCTGGTTCAACAGGTTCACATAACCAGTTAGCCACTTCTAAAACCTTGATTCCTGCGAAACCTAGAAGTATGGCACTTTTAATTTTGTTTTCCTTAACACTGTTTATCAAAAAGTGTTTTTCAACCAGTTTTACATATAACAGCCATTTACTAGGATTTTCAACATCAAATTCTCCTATTCGTAGTTATATCATGGCAGCTATTTTTTTTCCATAAACTGTTTTTTGGAGATCCTGTCAGACTGTGCCAATTTGATGTGTATCAACTTAATTGAATTCTCCAACAGATTTGGTAGCAGAAATTAAATTTATTAACAACTTTACCACAAAAAATAATGCATAGCTATAAGTTATACCCTAAGAAAGTTTTCTAACTAAAACTCTTCTACTAGATAAAATGTTCTACACTTCACGTTCTTTATTGTTTAACTTGATTAACAATGGCAGGTACATCACACACATATAGTTCATTTTTGTATTAAAACAATAATAAGAAATCAGCTTAAATTAACCATAAATGTTCACCATATGCAGGCCATTACAAAATTCAGTCATAAAAATATGCACATGTGTTAAAGTAAAGCAGTAATAAATAGCCTCTAATGATCTGCTTAAGAAGTAAAACAAAATTCATCAGGAAAAACATCTAGATCTGAAGCAAAATCAAAATCCTCTGTATCTTAATTGGGGGATGGTCCAGTGAATAAATATCTATAGAATTGTCATATAAGAATTCCCACCCATTTATATACCAATTTTTAATTTCAGATGCATATGTGAAGCAATTAAAATTAATTAAAACACATATGAGTTTTAAATACATTAAAATCAACTTAATTATATAATCATTTATTTTCTTCTAAAAAATACTTTATTTAAATTTTAAATAATAATTAGCTGAGTATTGCTTTCAACATAAAAGATCATATTCATGGTGCTCAAATACAGTAACTGATATTATTGTTAAGAGAAGATAATGACTTACTAAAATATAATTAATATATAAATTAATTCATTTATATTTTCCACTTTCTGGACAAAATGATACAGGAGTGTTTTTTGTTTATCATATAAGAGTTATTAAGAATGAAAATTGTTATAAAATCAACCTATTAAACTATTTATATTTGTGCACATTACAGTAGATGCATACATATCTTGATTTACATTAATAGTTTTTGAATATCTTTATAGAGACATAAGCAAATTTTTAAGTATTTAAAATAACTCAATCTTTCTTATATTCTTTTTAAAACTTTTTTCATTAGAAAAAAAATTAAGTTAAAGCTAAATACTGATTCTTTTAAAAGTAAATTTTAATGATTAACATTACAGAAGTGGATTTAAAATTCTCTAGAAGAAAAAGAAAAAAAAAGAAACAAAACTGATTTTTTTTAATCTCTTAAATATTTAAAACTGTAAACTATTATACCAAAGTAAACTTCATAAGAAATACCATCTAGCTTTAAACAAAAAATATTTTAAAGCATACCAAGATATATAAAAGTCAAAGATTAAACTAAATCAAACATTATAAAGTAAAAAGTTTAATGTTAGTTAACTTGAAATGAAAATGAAATAAATGCATAAAATTGTAGAAATTATATTATAGAGTGTCCAATCACTTTAACTATTACTGGCATGTTGGCAATTAAAGTTTGATAAATTGTTTAGAAATTAATTAAACAGATTCTTTAGTACAATATATACCTAAGCATATATTATTTTCTATAAAACTGGAATTATATTCATGTATATTTTCAAAATAGAGCTTTCTGATGGTTTATTAGTTAAGTCTTTCCATATATAAGTTTCAAGTTTTAGTCACAATATAGTTTTATGTTTCTGGTAAAGTTAGTATGAGACCTTCAATGTAAAATCTAGTATGAAATTTATTTTACTGTTGAAAAGTGCATCAGTTTAACAGCAATTTAACATACACGTAGATAGTTGGAACAGTGTTGGGTTAAGTTCACCAAGCAGAATTGGATATTAGCTCCATGCTAGATGTGATGTTCCATTGTGATAACTAATAATGCATCTTGATAGTTTCAGTTGCTTGTAGAGATCCCATGTACCTAATGTTGAACAGTAAAACACAAAGACCCAAAGACAAACTGAATTTACAATTGGCCTATTGTGTTCAGGGATGCATCTTGATTTTTTAGTTGTTATTAAAAGTTATGTACCCCCCATTTAACAGTTAAAAAGTAAATATAAATAGACAAAATAATTTTACACATTGACATATTTATATCATTACCATGTTTGCAATACACATTTTTTGAATTAACAACTCAGTAATTATTTTAATTACCCATGCTTACAAAATTCTTTGAATCTGTAATCCACATGTGTATAGATAATCCTTAACTATCTTAATACTGAAATATGTTTAATTTAAATTTACATTTGTTAATATAAAACAAAGCTTAAAAAATAGTTTTTCAAGAATTCAATTAATAAAAAGATAAGCTATTTGAGCAACATTTTCTAGATAAGTATTAATTAAGCTTAGTCCCTATAACATAATTTTTGAGAAATTTATTTCAAATATAGATAAAATATAGCAATTTTTATGAGAAATGGTTAATTTTTTATTAAATAATATGCGCAGAAACAGGATTACATATATCTACAGCACATATTCTTATTTATAAATAGCACATTTAAATCACACTACACTTTAAATATTATTAAAATAAACAGTTCTTTTCTAATCTATTGTGTCAGCTGCATGATGGCACTATTTCTAGGTCAATTCCTAAAATATACTGTTTCAGCAGTTTACACCCAACCTAAGAAGTTTTTCTATAATAAAATGCAGAAAGAGTCCTCATGGATGCCTCAGCCAACCTAAGAAACTTCTTTCTATGATAAAACACAGAGAGTCCTGGGCAGGCTAAGCCAATTTGGCTTTTTTCTATGCTAAAAATGCAGACAATTACCTTATTGGGTGCCATAGTTGGTTGTGTTATTAACTTTTTCATAATGCTAGAATGTTTATTTTTTCTATACTTTTGTGTAAGAGTGTGTGGATTTTAGCCTGTCATAATTATTTAAAATTTCATTATAAAGTTTTTTTTTTCAAAGGCTCTAACCTACTGTTACATTGTAACTTTATTAACAAGGTCATGAAGGTTCCATTGCAAATGTGTAACCCTAAAAAATTGCTTTTAAGGGTCCAGCAGAGCAGTATTTTGATAATCACATGAAAAGTAACATTTTTTGCGAGAATTCATCCATGACAAGTTACTTTTTATATATGCACAAAAACAAAAACAACCCAGTGTCTGAATATTAATTACTGTCTGAAAAAAAAGAAAATTAGTTGGGTATTATAGTTTTTCTATCTACACACTAACAAAAACAACCCAGTTTCTGATTAATTACTGTCAAAAAAAAAGAAAAGAAAAGAAAATTAGTTGGGTTTGATTTTTAAATGTAGTATTTGAATTACGATACTTTTTATATGTACGCAATAACAAAAAGAACCCACTTTCTGATTAATTACTGTTCAAAAAAAAAGGAAATTAGTTGGTTATCATTTGAAAATTTAGTGTGAATTTTTAAATGTTGTGGGTAAATTCAATAATGTAGAATTTCATAGTATTTTCTATTAAAAAGATTGTAACTATATATA
Organism: Epiperipatus broadwayi; assembly: GCA_028023455.1. Lineage (NCBI taxonomy): Eukaryota > Metazoa > Onychophora > Udeonychophora > Euonychophora > Peripatidae > Epiperipatus > Epiperipatus broadwayi. The sequence goes on from JAQFVV010000319.1 coordinate 804,466, forward strand.
TATATATATATATATATATATAGTTACAATCTTTATATATATATATATATATATATAATGTCTGTTAATTAAAAAAACAAAATTGTAATTATAATTGAAATAATAAATTTAACGGTTTACAATCAATTACAAACAATCCTTAAATCTGCAGAAGTACTTTTGGTCAATTTCTTAAACCGGCCTCAACTGCCATTAAATTCAAAAATCAAAAGTGGAAGCAAACATCATCAATTCAAATTCCACGAATCTCGTATTTTAATGTTAGCAACTTGTGGATTTATTAAGTGTGTTTTATTCCTGTTTAAAAAAATTGCCTCTTTAATTTTTTTTTTTACTATGGTTTCTCTCTTCATGAAGAATTTTCACATTTTCAAAATCAAATTTAAATTTATATTTACATGTTTTTTCATGATCAAAGAAAACTGAAGGAGACATTAAATCACCATTATTTTTACTTTTTACACGCTCATATAATAATTCATGTTCCTTCAATCATAGATGAATCTAGGTGCAGCATTGAGAAGAGATTGAAGGAACATGAATTATTATAATATAAGCATGTAAAAAATAAAAATAATGGTGATTTAATATCTTCTTCAGGTTTCTTTGATCACAAAAAAAAAATGTAAATATAAATTTAAATTTGATTTTGAAAATGTAAAAATTCTTCATGAAGAGAGAAACCATAGTAAAAGAAAAATTAAAAAGGCAATTTTTATAAACATGAATAAAATGCACTTAATAAATCGACAAGCTGCTAACATTAAAATATGAGATTCATGGAATTTGAATTGATGACATTTGCTTCCGCTTTTGTTTTTTGAATTTAATGGCAGTTGAGGCAGGGTTAAGAAATTAAGGGAAATTACTTCTGTGGATTTAAGGATTGTTTGTAATTGTTTGTAAACCATTAAATTTATTATTTTAAATATATATATATATAAAGTTTGTAAACCATTAAATTTATTATTTTAAATATATATATATATAAAGTGCCACATAATTATAAAATGACTGATTTTAGGTCTTTTTTATATAGAAATAATATTTTGTGTAAATATGCATGTGATAAAAAGAAAAATATTGAAAATTATGTAAGTGAATTATTAAGTGTGGGTTATAATATAAAAGAAATTTATCAGGTGGTTTGTCAATTTAGTAAGAAAATTAATAGAAATATTGGTGGAGAAAAAATTGAGAATACGAAGTGGATTTCCTTGCCTTTTTATAATAATAATCAAGTAAAATTTATGAAAAAAGTTTATAATAGTATATATAATGTTTCATTTTATGGATCGGTTAATTTAAATAGAATGGTTAATAATTCAAAAGAGAAGTTAGGAAAAATAATGTGAGTAATGTAATTTATAGAATTTTTTGTGGGTGTAACTTATCATATGTGGGGGAATCTAGATGTAATATGTAGAAAAGAATTAAAGAACATAAATTGTTGTATAAAAGAATTTTGAAAAATATACAGATGTGTAGTGATAGTAATAGTGAAGTGAAATTATATACTGAATCTGTTTTTTATGATCATGATAGGAATTGTACTTTTAAATTTGATTTTGATATAAACAAAATACAAATTTTAGGCCAAGAGAGAGATAATGAAAAAAGAAAAAATTAAGAGGCAGTTTTTATTAGTATGTATAGTAATACAATAATAAAGAGACAGTCAGCAAATGTTAAAATTAATGAATTGTGGAATATTTAAATCAACATGTGTTTCCGGTTGGTAATAGATGATTCCATTTTAAAAGTTGAGTTGATAATAATTATGAATATAATCAAAAATATTTCTTTATGAGTTTTTATTTATATTGTATTATAAATTGTTTACTGTTGTTTGGAAAATATTTAAGTTTCGTTATATATAAATATTGTACCTAACTGAAGTCTCACTTAATTCCAATAGGTGATCAAGGTTGTATTAGGTTAACCTTTTGTTTGAAATTTTCAGAATTTAAAAAAAAATAATGATAAAAAGTTAAGTTAACTTAGTTAATAAATAAAGTAGGATAATCTTATGTAGTATTATAATAATTGTTAAATACAATAGGATTATGTCTAAATATTTCTAAAGTATATGTGAGTTGGTTTGATAAGGGATGCTAGATAATAATTTGAAGTAAAGAAAATATTAGAAATAGTTGTGAGTTGATAAATAATATTAATTGTATTTAACTATAACTATTATGAAATTTGTATTTTAATGTCTAAATTATAGTAGTTAGATAAATAAATAGTATTAAATAATAAATTTAAAAAAATATTCTTTAAGTTTTTATTAAAACAATATAACAGTATTTATTAGATGTAATTTAATATAGCGTTTCATTTATAAAATTATTTTGAATTAAATATTCATTAATATTTGTATTGTTGTAGTTTTAAAAATAACTTTTTAAACAATTAATGTGCATTCATTTATAGATTGCACATATTTGTGAATATGTCTGTGCATGTAAGAATGACATAAATATAAAAATGAAGAAATAATTTATTTCTAATATTGATTTAGAAATAATAAAGCAAATGAATGAATAAAGTTATTTAAAATGAAATATTTAAAAGTTTAATAGAGAGGTATAATTTTAATTTTGATACTTATTGCTATTGTGTTTATAAAATATCATTAAAAGTGTTGCATAATATTTGTTAACAATGAATTTTTGACTTTGCAGCTGTGAGTCATGTTGTTTGGGAAAATTATATTGATTACATCAGTAAATTGATTCCACAGCTGGTCTGTCAAGAATATTAAAGTTTAATAAAAATAATTCTTATTGGTTTTCAAATGAATTGATCAAAAGTGGGTGTATTAAAGATTATCAGATATAAAAACAGGGATACAGGTGTCATTGAGGGGTTTATCTGATTTTTTAAAATTCTACCTGTGGATGGATCTTGAAATTTTTCTTTAATAAAAGTTATAATTTATATAAATATTTTATTATTAAAAGTAAAAGTATGTTTAAAACAATTATTTAAAACTGTATTGCAGTGATGGAAGGCTAAAGTTAAAAAAGGTAATCCATTTTCTGATAATTTTAATTCCAGTTGAAACATAATATTATAGTAAACAATGTTTGAAAGAAAGTCAGTGTCCCTTATCCTATCTACATTTTATTTATTCATTTTTCTTTATTTGAAAATGAAATATTATTAAAGCCTAAATTATATATATATATATATATATATATATATATATATATATGTTAAAACGAAGATTTGCACGGGTTAAATATATAAAATACATATTTTGCGGGTTCATCCGTGTTAAAAACTTTTAATATCAATTTACTGACGTTTCGACTTGGTCACACAAGCCATCCACAGAGTTATAAAAAGGTAGAAAGACGGTTGTAGAGGCGCTACAATCACTGGTTTGAATAAAACATTAAAAATCCCACCAATAGCAAAAATGTTAAATTTAAGAATGTTTTTTAAAGAAATCTTTCCAAATAGGAGGAAGTTTGCACGTATCATCTCGCTTATTGATACAATCTGGCCTTTTAAGTATCTCAATGGCTTCTCTGATTTTGCATTGGTAGAGATTATCACATCTGGATATGATCCTGGTACTAGAAAAATCTATTTTATGACCTGAATCTATAGTATGGAGTGAGAGTGCTGATGATGATGAGTGTTGTTTAACTGCATTAGCATGCTCATCTCTCCTAACACTGATGCGACGATTACTCATACCTATGTAAGAAGCTTTACAATTTTTACATGAGATTTGATAGACACCATGAGATTCAAGAGGGATTGAATCCTTAGGCTTGTCTCCTAACACTGATGCGACGATTACTCATACCTATGTAAGAAGCTTTACAATTTTTACATGAGATTTGATAGACACCATGAGATTCAAGAGGGATTGAACCAAGCCTAAGCATTCAATCCCTCTTGAATCTCATGGTGTCTATCAAATCTCATGTAAAAATTGTAAAGCTTCTTACATAGGTATGAGTAATCGTCGCATCAGTGTTAGGAGAGATGAGCATGCTAATGCAGTTAAACAACACTCATCATCATCAGCACTCTGACTCCATTCTATAGATTCAGGTCATAAAATAGATTTTTCTAGTACCAGGATCATATCCAGATGTGATAATCTCTACCAATGCAAAATCAGAGAAGCCATTGAGATACTTAAAAGGCCAGATTGTATCAATAAGCGAGATGATACGTGCAAACTTCCTCCTATTTGGAAAGATTTCTTTAAAAAACATTCTTAAATTTAACATTTTTGCTATTGGTGGGATTTTTAATGTTTTATTCAAACCAGTGATTGTAGCGCCTCTACAACCGTCTTTCTACCTTTTTATAACTCTGTGGATGGCTTGTGTGACCAAGTCGAAACGTCAGTAAATTGATATTAAAAGTTTTTAACACGGATGAACCCGCAAAATATGTATTTTATATATATATATATATATAGCTAAACATGTTCTTGCAATAAACTATTATAGCTGTAGGATACTAATTATATATCCTATTAAATTAAAAATATACATGAAGAAGAAATTAAAAGATATTCAAAATTTTAAAAATATTATAATGAAAATGTATCAGTGTCTTCATAAATTAGAATTGACATTAAATTTAATACTTAATTATTAATACATGATATATACATGTAAATATGCTCATACAGAATGATATTTATGAGAAAAATATGTATTTTAAAATAATAATTATCGTTTATGCCCAGTAGTATGAAAAAGAAATTATTTGGAAGTAAAACTTTAAAAGAATTTATAAATATTAATGAAGAACTTGTGTCTATCAAATATGTATTAAATTGTTATATTTGTCGTTACTTGTAAGCAATTATATGATGGTTGATCTTAATTCATAAACAAAGAACATCTTTAATTATAAAAAAAGTCTACTCTTATGTTTAAACGTAAAAGGAAATGTGTTTAAAAAAATACATTTTAAAATATTAAAAAATGATATTTAAAAAAGAGCTCTATTTTAAAAAAAATACGTTTGTCTAAAGAAGAACAGTGAAAGTTAACTAAATCGATACATTATAATTATTCTGCATTTGATCCCAGGATTATAAATATAAAAGTGTACTCAGTTGAATAATTTATTTTCCAATGCCAGCTTATGCTTGTGTTATTTTATTATTTTAATATTTAAAATTATCCTTAAAGATAAAAGAAAGTGAAAGTGTTTATTTAAAGAACTATTGAACATTTTTGTCTTGGATATCACTGCCATGTTTATAAGTATTTTGACTGAAGCTTTGGTTTCAGATAGATAACTTAACCTGAATAAATTATCTACATATTTTTAAATGGAAAAACCATTACGGAGCTGAAATATGAACTTGAGTTACTGTATTATCATTTTTTTTATTGTTTATTATATTGGTTTTTTTTAAAAAATGAAACCATAAAAAATATTTATGCTGGATATTTTGTGTAACATTTTTTTTTGCATAGATATTTCAGGTAAACTAGACTTGTAATTTTAAAGCTTAATGGGTTTATTAGAATGAGCAAATATTTTGCCATTTTTCAGGTACATTTTATTATTATATTTATTAAGCACTTCACAAGTTAGTTTATTTGATAATTCATTTTCAGAGAATTAAATATCACAGTCTTAGTTTATTATAGGGGATTTCACTCAGTTTCATTTTAAATCTACCAAATAAGTTTATCAGAGAGTATCCATTCATTTGTTTTATGAGTGTTATAGTAATAATAGCTACAAATATTTTTTATATGCATTGAGAATTAATATTCTTGCATTTAATTTGCAATCAAAAGTCCACTAGTTATTATATTTAGTATTGAATATTTTATTATGTGTACATTGTGCCTTGCCAATAATTTTATATGCATTTAATTTTAAAGTATTTCTCATAGTAGTCACTTGACACAGTTTGCTTTGTTGGTTCTTAAATTGAATATACATTTTTTGTATTTTTAAACTTCTTAGGAATAACTTAATTAATTCAGGTGAAGTATATATCCTGCTATTAGTTAGTATTTGTTAGCCTTATAGAGTTAGGCTTAGTTAATAATTTTGAGTATGTTTTATGGAGTAGACAAGTCCTCCATCCTTAATGTATTGTTTTTCCATGATTTGATAGTGCTTGTCCCCAAAAGAGGGTTATATTGTATTTTTCAGTGATGATGATCACATTTATAAGCATTGAAAATTCCATGAGAGAGGATTGTGCTTTATTGGTGTATCTTTCCTGTTCCCAGATGTACTGTAGACGAGTTCCAGACATCTTAATTTTTGCCTCAAGTTAGGTATTTTTGAAAGCCACCACATTCTTTTCCAGCTCTGAGGAGCTTATATGTTCTTATATTTTTGCCTATCATTCATGATAACTTAATGCTAATTCCACCACAGTAGGTGATGTTGCATTTGTTTTAGGTTAATGATGACAAGATATGTTTGTTTGAGGAACTTTGTTTCTTCAGGTAATGGTAGCTATTTTAGGGCTCATATGTATATCAATGTTTGAATTGTGTTGATATATTTTTATCATCAACAAGCTAACCAACAATAAGTTCTATTTATTATTAAGTATGTTAAATATACGCATATGGTATAAGTGGCAATTCACACATACTAATTTTAATATTTTCATCCAGAGTTTCGCTGCTGGATTTGTAAGTCTGTTACGGCATTAACTTTAAAACATTGAGGAAATAACTTTATGTGGTCTAAATTTATTTAAAAATGTATAACTGATCTCTGATGTGTGAATTATCCATGTATCTAATTTAGTTTAATTTTAAAAATTAGCTTAGTCTGATTTAAAAAATATATCATTAGCTACAATATTAGTTATGTTAGTATAACTAATGGTAGTTTTCAAATATATGCTAAATATGCTTACTAGCTTAGCGTTTGTTAAGCTCAGGATTATAAAGTTAAGCTTAGGGTTTCAAATACAAAACTAATTGTGGGTCATTCTGATTACTAGAAGACACTATAGTGTTATGAATTATTTTAGTTAAAAATTAGATATATGCTTATTAAATACAGACATTATAATTAAAGTTCAATATTTTAAAATCTCTAATTGTTTAAAAGAGATTAAAATTCTGTATTCAATAACCTTTACCTGCTATTATGTATAATTATATTATTTATTAATTAGAATAAACAGTGTAGAAAAGTTTTTAGAAGGATAATCAAAAATAGTGGTTAAAGAAGTTATGTAGTCTTATAAACTAAGTAAAGTTATTTAAAAGTCAAAATGCTTGTAATAAGTTCCAGCGCTATTGGCAATGTTTATATTACATTTAAATTGTAACACTTTATTATTGTTCTCAATAAATCAATTTATTATTATTTCAAAAGTTTTGTTTTGTTTGTTTTGCTTTTATATGAAAATATTATTGTTTTGGATTCTAAGTTCACAAAATTTTAAGTTTCCAAAGTTTATTACATTTTTAATTCAAAAGTTCACATATATATCACAAAGTTAATTAAATATATTTGATATTCGTTTTAAAATTATAAAGCCATGCTGAAGTAAGTGATTTTTTAGATTGAATCAAATACAGATAACTGCATTATATCAGATACTGCATATTGTCTTATATTAATTGCACATTGTCTATCATTATTTTAAACCTTATATGTCTAAAGAATTTTAATCCATCTGCATTTGAGGTCTTGAGTAGGTTGTCTGTGAGTATGGGAAAGACATAAAAAGTACCCTTGTCCATTTCTTTGCTTGAGTAATGTCTTAGATAATAGACCATTATTAGTTTAAATTTAAATTGATTCATTCAATTTGTGAAGTAATATTTGTTTTGTTTATTATTTTAAGATTGAATATATATAATAGTTATTTTATGGTCAGCTAAGATATCACTCATTTATTTTATTCACCCAGCAATTATTTTATAGGCAACTTAAACTTTAATTTTGCACAAGAGTTTTAGTTTTAGAATCCCTGAGGTTATTTACTCTTGTTGCCGTGTTAGATATAATTTAGTAAGATAATCTTTCACAATCAAGGTATCATTATTCTTATACAGAGTGTGTGTGATTTGTTGATAGGATTATTCTAATAACTATTAATTAATGATTTAAAATAATCTTTTGTATGATTTAATAGTAGATTATCAATAAGCCATAGTAGTTATAGTTCATCAGTATTGGATTTGATCTCTATCTAATTATACATCTCTGGATCATCATCTCTTGTCTTTAAATTTATTGTAATCCCACTGAGTCAAGTCGTTAAGAGACTCTCATTTCATTTATCTTCATATCATTTCTTATCTCTCTTTCACATTTCTTCTATCGTCTCATCCATATCATCTAATCCTCTTCTATCATTCATATCATCTGATTCATTTCAAATCATTTCATTTCATCTCTTTTTCTCCTTCCATCTCTCTCTCCACTATGTATCATTTCTTTCTCTCATTTCATTTCTTTTTCTTTTCTTCCACCATCCTTCTTCTCTCCTCTCCTCTTTTTTCGGTTAATATATATATATATATATATATATATATATATATATATATATATATATATATATATATATATATATATATATATATATATATATATATATATATATATATATATATATACCCAGACAAAGAAATCAAAAAAAACACTTTCTGAATAATAACTGTCAATACCCCCCAAAAATTATTTTGGTATCATTTTTAAATTTAGTATTTAAATAATATTATTTCTGATATATACACACTAACAAAAAGGACCCACTTTCTGATTAATTACTGTCAAAAAAAAAAGCAAATTACTTGGGTATCATTTTTATATTTAGTGTGAATGTAAAAATTTTGTGTAAATTGAAAAATGTATAATTGTGTATTATTTTCTATTAAAAAATACCATAACTTTTATAGGTACACACAAACAAAAACAACTCATTTTATAATTAATTACTGTCCAAAAACAAATTCTCCAGGTATCATTTTAAAATTTAATGTGAATTTCTAAATTTTTTTTTTTTTTTAAATAGTAATATTCTTTACTATTAGCTACTCTAATTTCCTATTACAAAATTAAAAAATCCCATATTTATATATAATCACAGGCCTGGTCTGTGATCGTAATATGTTTTTTGTATGTGTTTTTGATTAGCATCAACACCATCAAAGGCTGATATGAGAGAATAGAAAACAATCAAATAAAACAACTATTAATAAATAATATTAAGTTTTTAACAAATAATATTCAATTATGTTTTATTATTTTACCTACTTCTATGCTATTAAAATAAATAATTTAACTAAGATTTACAGAATTGATCATAATACAACTTAAACTACCTTCAGTTCAAACCCTAAAGTGACTAAGGTAACCTTTACCTTCCTTAACTTTACAATCAAATACAACTATTTATAAAATTAAAAATTATTCACCTAAAATTTAGTTTTAATTAAATTTATTATGGGGTGCACCAATATAAGAGTACACACACACACACACACACACATATATATATATATATATATATATATATATATATATAGTTTTTGGGTTAAACCATGTATTAGCTTTGATTAATTTCCAATGATTCAATGAAATGGCATCCACCATTGTCAAGGTTAACTTTTCGAAGAAAAGCCATTAGTTCTCAAATAGTATCAAGATTCAGTGTGAAGTAAAGGATGAGTCATCCTTTTTATTTTTTAATTTTAATAGTGCAATCTTAGTTATATATAAATTAGATAATCAGCTAAGATTTAATCAACCAATCCAAAGATTGATTTTTTTGGTATAAAAACAGATGCTCATTAGTTTCTGAGTGTGCTTTTTGTTAGCCAAGAGTGCTTTTAATCAGTCAGTTAGGTGCTTTAAAAGTCAATTTGTTTTAAAGTAACTCTCACAATTTTTTTTTAAAATAGTAAAGTATTGTATAGTGTACTAATTAAATTATTTTTAAAAGCATAATAAAAATCTATAAATTTATTCCATTTAATTTACATACTGTTGAAGCAACTAAACTTCCCTATCAATTGTTTTATCAAAACATAATTTTAGCATCACAGTAACTATAGAATGCATACCAAAAGTAATTATATACATGTGTAAAGAAAGGCTGAAAGTACAATTCTTAATTGAAAATGTAATTTTAAAATTATTAAGGAAGACAATATTTTATTGGTTGGATTAATATTTTAGAAATTATATGAGGAATTAAACAGAAAAGTTTATGGGCAATTAAAAGCAAAAATGCATTTTATTGGGAAAAGATAGTTTTATTTAAAAACCTGAAATTAATACAGCAAAAAGTTTTAATCTTTCAATATTTTGAAAGTATATCATTTTAATAAGAGTTGCAGATGATTCTTTAAAAAAAAAATTTTTTTTTAAGAATTTATTCTAAACTGTTATTCAAAATAGTAGAAATAAAGATTAAAGTTACTACAAATATATTTGATAAGACAAGTTATCAATATTAACAATGTCCACTATTATTGAATAATATTATAAAAAACCCAGTATTGGAAATTATTAGTTGGAAAATATAAAAAATACCTGGATAAATAAAAATTATTCAGATGGAAGAACTATATTCTAGCTATGTGAGAATGGTTAAATGCTAATTTCAATGAAATATATAAAATCTGCACAAATTTACATATAAGTACACTGAATCCATATCACTGTGGTAGAGATACTAGAAGACAGTATAGGATCTTGGTGGAATGAGAAAATTCCAGAGAATTATTTAAAAATATTATAAGTTAATATTGTCTTCAATAATCACTATTCTGAAAAATATAAACAATAGACTATTATTTTTATAAACTTTCATAAAAGATTAATGATTATTTTTATAGATGAAACCAGATTTTTCAAAGCCCACTTTCCTTTTCATTTTTTTTATTTTTGTTCATCATTTTTTTTAATCAAATGATCATGTGCCATGCTAGGAGCAGAGTTGTTATCTTCAAGTGTTAAAACAGTTGTCATAGCAATATGTGTCAGGGAGTTTCAATGCTTAGAAGGATTTGGTAATGAAATAAAGAACATTTTTTTAATGAGTACTTCTCATGGACTGGAGTTTGCATAGCTATATTTTTTATTATTTATGAACTAATATTAATATTATGTTTTTCTTATTATAATTGTAGATAGGAAAAGTACATATAAAATTATTTACTAATATAATATTATAATTACCATAAAGGATACTTAATAATTTTTTATAAAGTTTTAATATTTTAAGTACGGTAGTGGCTGAATGAATGTTTATATTACGCAGTATTTTATTGATTGTGGACCAAGAAAACGTCTAAAAAGTGATCATCTAGCAGAAATATCACTATTGGGTAAAAGTTAAAAAATATTATTTTTTTATGATGTATTTGTTTTTTTCTTTAGATCGTGTGCAGTATTTTATAATATTATTGTATGGACGTATGAGTATGTGTGAATACATTAAACACGTATAAAAGTTATATGAGTTAGATTTTTATTAAAAATATGCATATTTTTATTTTGTATTATGGATATAGTATGATTTAATGATGGATATAATTATATGATTCTTTATATTATTTTTTAAAATGTTTAAAGTATTGATTTTATTATATCGATACCAGTCATGTGTATTTTCGTTAAATAATTTTTTGAAAGTGAAGTAACCTTTTCTTGTTGAATAGTATAGATCGTTGATTTTATATGTGAATTTATTTATTGTTTTAAAAATATGTTTTAAAATTTTTTTGGCAATGTAGATTGATAAATCTATAAGAAATTTTAAAAGGTAGTGATTTGGGAGTATTAAAGAAACTAAAGTGATGCTTTGATATAGGTTTTTTTTTTATGGGGAATAGAAATAATTTATTATTTTAATAATTATGCAGGTACAAATAATGAAGCCCTGTAACTTGTATATTTCTATGGACAGTGTTTTTCCTTAGTATTGGATATTAGTGTTCCAAAAACCTAAATAAATAGTTGGACATTAGTTTTAGTGGAGGTTATTAGACAGAGAAGTCAGACCTCTCTTTCTTTATGCACTGTTGCCATGTTGACTATCTTATATGTGTGTACTATTGAGTTGATACTCTAGTTTGTTTTTCATACCTACACATCTGATCGCTATCATAATTTCTAAGTATTGCATCATACAATACTGTATTTTTGAGGGAGAATGATAAATAATTTTGGAATTGAAGGATCGTTATTGTGGAAGAGGATAATATAGGTTTTTCTTGCATTGAATGATGTTGAAAATGAATGCAAATGAGACTGGGAATAAAATTAAAATAAGGATAAAGAATCGTAAATATTTTCTGTATTTTAATAAACTATTTTTATGAAAGTGTATAAGTGATAATAAATTATTCACGAAACTTTTGAATAGTTTTTTTAAAATATTCTTAACTTCTATGTAATGCATATTTTAATGGAGAGTATATTCAAAGAAACAGCATGGAATGAAACAAGTAATTATATTATATAAATATTATTTTTATGTTTTAGGAAACGCATCAACACATACATATAGTTTTATATTAAATTAATAAAAAGTAAGAAGTATAATGTATGATAATTATATTATTGAGTCCACTTGTTTATTAACGAACCGGAATATATTTTGTTTAATAACAGCATCACTATTTTTAAGTTATTTTAAATAATTGAGTATAAATTGATAGAACTATATTAAAATAAGTAATCCTTTTGTAATTTATGTTTATGTTTTCTTAATTGGCGTATGTTTTGATGGAAACATATTATAGTGTCATTCAATTGTATATAATATATTTCGAACTCTAGGTATATCCATGAATATTATTGGTAGTATTATTATGAATATATTAAAATATATAACAAGTTCTAAGTCGGAGTGAAGGCTTAGATATTTACATTTTATTATTATTATTATTATTATTATTATTATTATTATTATTATTATTATTATTATTATTATTATTATTATTATTATTATTATTATTATTATTATTATTATTATTATTATTATTATTATTATTATTATTATTATTATTATTATTATTATTATTATGATGATGATGATGATGATGATGATGATGATGATGATGATGATGATGGTGATGATGATGATGATGTTTCAAAAGGTTTTTATTGTCTCAAAAGAATTACAAATTTTGCATTTACATAGTTCGTCTACATATAATATCCTGGATTGTCCATTATCATTTGAACGCCATTAGCAAATCAATTACTTATAACAGAAGGGGAAAAAGTTGTTGCTAAATTGTCCTTATTGCTAATTTGACATGCATATCCTTCTAAGTTTTTTTATAATGTTTAATTTCCTCAATTCACTATAACATAGATCTAATCTTAAGTAATGACCAGGTTGATGCATAAATGTCAGGTCTGGCCAGTGTCTTATCCCTTTTCTGTATCATTTCAAGTTTATTTGAAAAAGTAGCTGGATGTCTTCTGGAATTTTACCAATTAGGAAAGTGCATCTGGTACACCAGTATGCATTTAGCACAAAGGTTGCTGCCCTGACACTTGGTGTTAATTCCTCTCTAAATGCAGAAATTAATTGATGCATTGTTACATTAGACTTCCTGTAACTGCTAGTTATGAGATTTCTTATCTGCCTAAGTCCCTCACAGTGATATAGCAGATGTGATAGGTTTCCTCAGCTCGATGGCATAACCCACAAAAGGAATCAATTAACGTATACATTCTTTTATGGCAAAGAAAATATGTGGTAGGTAATGCAGATAGATTAAGTTTTATTAGAAAATTGAAAAACTTTGGTTCTAAGGCCCATCATTTATACCTTTTAACCAGTTTATTATTAATTCCCAGTATTGTTTCTAAAGCAATTGTGTTATTATCTTCAAATGCCTGCTATAATCGGACCAGAAGGGGATTTATATATAAAATAAATAAGATGGAACTAAGTGGGGACCCTTGTGAAAGTGATTTAGTTGGTGTGAAAGCTGGTGAATTTCTGCCATTTAGAGTAATGTGTAACTCACGATTAAAGAGTAAATTTGTTATAACATATATATGTGATTTTGGCATTTCAGTGTCATTCAATAATCTTAACAGTATAGATATATCAACATTGTCAAAAGCCAAAGCAATATCCAGCTGTACAACAATTGGGCCATATCTTTTCTTTTCTCTAACTGATGTCAAAATAGCCTTAAATAACGTAGCAGCTTGTGTGGTAGATGAATGTTATTTAGCAAATTGAGCTGGTGAAATCATCGGTAAAATAAATGGTTCTATTTTATCTTTAATTACTTTCTCTAAAATCTTTATGGGCAATGGACCCATTGATATTGGCCTTATCTCTGATAACAAAGGAATGGGCTTCTTTTTTTATTAAATGGCATGATTGCGATTGTATTAACTCCCTCCATTGTTATTATTCCCTGCGATAAATAATTTGCCAGCTGACACAGGCATTTGCTAGTCAGCTTGTCAAGGTGTTTTAATATGAACAGTGGAATTCCAGAGCTTCCTGGGTGACAGTTGTTGTCCATTTTATTCATTTTCATTATAAAATCATCTATAGTATATGGTGATTCAGTCTATGCCATTCCAAATACATTTGGCTGGTATTGTATCAATTTTCCTGGTCCCAGCTTATCTTTAAAATAGTTAAGAATTGGTAAGATCATATTATTTCCAGTAAATGTTTCATTGTTTATTTTAATTGCTAATGGCACTTTGATTTCAGGTCACCTCCCTAATGCCCATCTAATATATTGTCGAGTCCATGTGTGTTGATGCATTAGGCATATTCTACTTTTTTATTTTTTAAATAGCTCTTCAGTGTTTCACATGCTTTGTTATAAGCATTTGTTAGTATATGTATACGTTTCTTTTGTGTGTTGATTAGGGGTTATAGCCACAATACGTTTATGAATTTGTTCTGCAAGCTGCAACAACCCTGAGGGAGGTGGCTGATTTTTCACTATATGATTAATGTTAAATCACAGGATATTAATGTAAGCTAAATATTGCTGTATTGGGTTAAAGGTCATTGAAAGAATGTTATTCCACATAATATAAGTTTCTGAAAAAATAAATTCGGAAGGTTGGAATCAACATTCTTATTGTTCTAGTTAATAGCAGTCTAGAGACCTGTATATTACTGAGGTCAATTGATATGAACTGAGCTGAGTGATCAGAAATTGCTGATGGGATTAACTTCATGCTTATTAGATGATGAAACACTGGAGAGTAAAACCAAAGATCAATTAATGTTGAGATCGGTCATTATGAAATGAAACAGCATCTTCAGGTAAGTAAGCCCTTGCACTCATCAATGGAATTGATAATTTATGTATCCACTTATTTACAAACTCATCATATGTTACATTGCAGTCTCCAATCAAAATTGTTGGATTAGCTGTAGATCCCAGTGTTAAATTAATTGTGGCAATTATTGTATTTATTTTATATTTTTGCAATGACATATAAATGAAGATTACATTTATTTTAATTATTTTGTGACATAAAGTAATGATTAATAGATTTGCATCAATGTATATGATTTGAAAATTGGTAAACTGGCAAGCGGTAGCTATCAAAAGACCTGTCCCAGCTGATGGAGAGGTAGAATCTCTTGAACATGCAACAAAGCCCTCACTATTTAGAAATTTTTCTGGATCAATTTGTGACCCTGCATAAATTTTGGTTTCAAGCAGTCCCATTATATGAAGTTTTGTTTCCTTGATCCATTGTTTCAACTTAAATATTTTTTCTATTGAATTCAAACCCTGTACATTAAAAGAAGCAATTTTAATTTTCATTTATAACGATTTACTTTTTACTTTGAATTTATTTAAATTTACTTTATCTTTAATTATCCTTATTTAAGGCTTTCTATCAATTGTAAATCTTAGGCATTTTCGAACTCACTTTCAGTTTCAACATCAGTATATGTGTCCATTTGATACCGTTCTCCTGTGTCATCAAACATAAGCTCTCTTAATTTTAGCTTTTTTCCTGTTTTCCTGTTTTTGGGGGTCTTCCTGGCTTTCTCTTCTGTTCACTATTAACTTGAGTAACTTGGTCCATATTTGGCATTATTGTCTGAGTAATCTCAGTATTCGTTTTGTTCCTAGTTCTTTGTTTTTTTAGATAATTCCAGTTCTTCATCCAAATTCATATTCTCTTCATAATATTGCTTCCCATCAACATTTTTTTTCAATGTGTGTTTGTCTATATTTTTTTCTAAAGCTTTAATCACATGCATTTGTATATCATTCTCTTTTTTTTCTTTTATTTTGTATTATTTATCTTAAGGTACACTTTTTCCTCCAACCTTAATGAAGAATCTGGAATCTCCCCAATATTGCTATCATCATTATTTACATTTGCAGTTTCATTTTCTTGCTTATCTGTATTCATATGTGTTTGTATATAATTTTTTTCCTTTTCACTTCCTTGAGTTCCCACATCCGATGTCAGTATTTGCTTTACATCTCTTTGTTTATAGCTTGTTTTCTTATCTAGTCTTTCTTCTGATAAATCAAATCCTTTGTTATTTCCGTTCTTTGGACAGTCTATAATCAAATGGCTTCTTTCTCCACAGCCAAAACATTGTGGTCTTAGCCTCTTAATGTTTAAGTATAATACTGCTCCCTGATCCATAATTTGCCTTGGAATTTCTTCTGGTTTAATATGCTGGTGCAGCTTTATCTTAAAATGATAACTGTTGGTGTATATAAGTGTTGGTGTATCATTGCACAAGATTTGCTTAATGTATATTGCATGCCCAAATGGTTGGACCATACTTTTGAAATCACGAATGCTAAACCCAAAATAAGCATTTTAAATGATTCCTGAGCAATAATTTTGCAGATTTTCATTAACAACCATCATTACGTATCCATCAATTGTTTTTATTTGTGATTTAAATCTCATTTTTTGATTTTCATTGAAAAATGGTATAGCTATATATCGCAAGTTTGAATGTTCTCTTATTTCTGAGATTGAATCCCATAAGTTTTCTTCTGTTAGTTTTTGATATAATAACTCTTTGTAAAATTTATATAACGTTAGATTTCTATCTGTAATTGCCAACACTAATGATTTATTAGAAAACAATTGTTTAAAAGAGTCATATAACTTGTTTGGTATTGTGTTATTAAACTGGATGTTTATTTCTTGAATTTCTTCTTCTGTCCAATTATCGTCAGTTTGTTCTGCTGAATGATTAGGTGTCTCATCTTCATTTTCTAAACTTAGTTTAAAAATGTCTAATGAATTGGCTGTCCTAAATCTGCCTATTTGTCCTTCCCCTCCGTTTTTTTTGTTCTCTTGCTGTATAATATTTTCTAATATTGCTTTTTGTGGTTTCATTGCAGCAATATTGCATAAGATTTTTCTTTCCTTACTGGTTTCTGCAACTGATTTGACATCTGTATTGTTATTTCATTTCCTAACAACGCAATTGTTATCTGCAGACGCCATTTGAACTAGATGACTAGATTTTCTTAGGACAAAATAATAAAAAAAAAACTTACTTTGTTAACAGCGTCTTTTCTTATAATTTTGAAATCGAATATAATTTTCATAATTATAAGATTTTTAAACTAATAATTAGATTCTGTTTGCCTTTAATGAAGTACATTCATGAGCTTTTGTAAGTTTGTTCCTGATTATTGACAGCAGGTCCGCACTTCCTTCTCCTCCTCCTCCTTATTCTTCTTCTTCTTCTTCTTAATATTATTATTATTATATAAATCAGCATTTATTTTTTATAACGTCTGTATACAATTGTAATCATATTCATATCGGCTTTTTTCAAACCAAATTGTGCAAACGCTTTTTGCGAGTGTTAAATAATAAATGAATACCCTCTGACCCATACAAGATATACAATTTATGCAGCAATAAAAGGAATCCTCTTATTACTTTGACTCAAATATTTATATATGAGCAAATCTGAAGTACTGGCACAGAAAGTGTGACTATAGAACAGTCACTTAGAATTACTATATATAACTTATGAATGAATGACGCCGATGAAATTTACTAGAATTTACTGAACGTCATTCCAACTGAAATTAATCATATATATAAATCAGCATTTATTTTTTATAGCATATGTATACAATTGTAATCATATTCATATCGGCTTTTTTCAAACCAAATTGTGCAAACGCTTTTTGCGAGTGTTAAATAATAAATGAATACCCTCTGACCCATACAAGATATAGAATTTATGCAGCAATAAAAGGAATCCTCTTATTACTACGACTCAAATATTTATATATGAGCAAATCTGAAGTACTGGCACAGAAGGTGTGACTAAAGAACAGTCACTTAGAATTACTATATAGAACTTATGAATGAATGATGCTGATGAAATTTACTAGAATTTACTGAACGTCATTCCAACTGAAATTAATCATATATATAAATCAGCTTTATTTTTTATAGCATCTGTATACAATTGTAATCATATTCATATCGGCTTTTTCAAACCAAATTGTGCAAACGCTTTTTGCGAGTGTTAAATAATAAATGAATATCCTCTGACCCATACAAGATATAGAATTTATGCAGCAGTAAAAAGAATCCTCTTATTACTACGACTCAAATATTTATATATGAGCAAATCTGAAGTACTGGCACAGAATGTGTGACTATAGAACAGTCACTTAGAATTACTATATATAACTTATGAATGAATGATGCCGATGAAATTTACTAGAATTTACTGAACGTCATTCCAACTGAAATTAATCATATATATAAATCAGCATTTATTTTTTATAGTGTCTGTATACAATTGTAATCATATTCATATCGACTTTTTTCAAACCAAATTGTGCAAACGCTTTTTGCGAGTGTTAAATAATAAATGAATACCCTCTGACCCATACAAGATATAGAATTTATGCAGCAATAAAAGGAATCCTCTTATTACTACAACTCAAATATTTATATATGAGCAAATCTGAAGTACTGGCACAGAAGGTGTGACTATAGAACAGTCACTTAGAATTACTATATATAACTTATGAATGAATGATGCTGATGAAATTTACTAGAATTTACTGAACGTCATTCCAACTGAAATTAATCATATATATAAATCAGCATTTATTTTTTATAGCGTCTGTATACAATTGTAATCATATTCATATCGGCTTTTTCAAACCAAATTGTGCAAACGCTTTTTGCGAGTGTTAAATAATAAATGAATACCCTCTGACCCATACAAGATATAGAATTTATGCAGCAATAAAAGGAATCCTCTTATTACTACGACTCAAATATTTATATATGAGCAAATCTGAAGTACTGGCACAGAAGGTGTGACTATAGAACAGTCACTTAGAATTACTATATATAACTTATGAATGAATGATGCTGATGAAATTTACTAGAATTTACTGAATGTCATTCCAACTGAAATTAATCATATATATAAATCAGCATATATTTTTTATAGCATCTGTATACAATTGTAATCATATTCATATCGGCTTTTTCAAACCAAATTGTGCAAACGCTTTTTGCGAGTGTTAAATAATAAATGAATACCCTCTGACCCATACAAGATATAGAATTTATGCAGCAATAAAAAGAATCCTCTTATTACTACGACTCAAATATTTATATATGAGCAAATCTGAAGTACTAGCACAGAAGGTGTGACTATAGAACAGTCACTTAGAATTACTATATATAACTTATGAATGAATGACGCCGATGAAATTTACTAGAATTTACTGAACGTCATTCCAACTGAAATTAATCATATATATAAATCAGCATTATTTTTTATAGTGTCTGTATACAATTGTAATCATATTCATATCAGCTTTTTTCAAACCAAATTGTGGAAATGCTTTTTGCGAGTGTTAAATAATAAATGAATACCCTCTGACCCATACAAGATATAGAATTTATGCAGCAATAAAAGGAATCCTCTTATTACTTTGACTCAAATATTTATATATGAGCAAATCTGAAGTACTGGCACAGAAGGTGTGACTATAGAACAGTCACTTAGAATTACTATATATAACTTATGAATGAATGACGCCGATGAAATTTACTAGAATTTACTGAACGTCATTCCAACTGAAATTAATCATATATATAAATCAGCATTTATTTTTTATAGCATCTGTATACAATTGTAATCATATTCATATCATTTTTTTTCAAACCAAATTGTGCAAATGCTTTTTGCGAGTGTTAAATAATAAATGAATACCCTCTGACCCATACAAGATATAGAATTTATGCAGCAATAAAAGGAATCATCTTATTACTACGACTCAAATATTTATATATGAGCAAATCTTAAGTACTGGCACAGAAGGTGTGACTATAGAACAGTCACTTAGAATTACTATATATAACTTATGAATGAATGACGCTGATGAATTTTGCTAGAATTTACTGAACGTCATTCCAACTGAAATTAATCATATATATAAATCAGCATTTATTTTTTATAGCGTCTGTATATAATTGTAATCATATTCATATTGGCTTTTTTCAAACCAAATTGTGCAAACGCTTTTTGCGAGTGTTAAATAATAAATGAATACCCTCTGACCCATACAAGATATAGAATTTATGCAGCAATAAAAGGAATCCTCTTATTACTACGACTCAAATATTTATATATGAGCAAATCTGAAGTACTGGCACAGAAGGTGTGACTATAGAACAGTCACTTACAATTACTATATATAACTTATGAATGAATGACGCCGATGAAATTTACTAGAATTTACTGAACGTCATTCCAACTGAAATTAATCATATATATAAATCAAAAGCATTTGCACAATTTTATTTGAAAAAAGCCGATATGAATATGATTACAATTGTATACAAACGCTATAAAAAATAAATGCTGATTTATATATATGATTAATTTCAGTTGGAATGATGTTCAGTAAATTCTAGTAAATTTCATCGGCGTCATTCATTCATAAGTTATATATAGTAATTCTAAGTGACTGTTCTATAGTCACACCTTTTGTGCCAGTACTTCAGATTTGCTCATATATAAATATTTGAGTCATAGTAATAAGAGGATTCTTTTTATTGCTGCATAAATTCTATATCTTGTATGGGTCAGAGGGTATTCATTTATTATTTAACACTCGCAAAAAGCGTTTGCACAATTTGGTTTGAAAAAAGCTGATATGAATATTATTATTATTATTATTATTATTATTATTATTATTATTATTATTATTATTATTATTATTATTATTATTATTATTATTATTATTATTATTATTATTATTATTATTATTATTATTATTATTATTATTATTATTATTATTATTATTATTATTATTATTATTATTATTATTATTATTATTATTATTATTATTATTATTATTATTATTATTATTATTATTTGTGGAGATGAAGGAGTATGTAGTAAGATTACTTTAATTGTAAATATTGTACATTATTTATTTTTTGTTGGAAATGTTATAATAAAATTTGTTAAACTTTTTTTTTTTTTATAAATTTTTCTGTTGAATTGATTCTTTCCCATTGCAAACACATGATTACAGATGGTTTTGAACTAAAACATAATATTTGCACAGTATAAATAAGGTTATTTATTTGAGAAATTACAGGGTTTTCTTATTATTATTTATTTAGAGAAATTTCATTATCATTATTATCATTATGGTCCTAAATTAGGCATATAATTTATTACACAGAGTTATAATATTATTCCTTGCAACATATTTCCAGATTATAAGATTATATCACATATTGTAATTAATATGCCACATGAAAACTAAAAGATTATGCTATATTATTTATTTATTATTAATATTATTGATAATTACTATAACGGGGAAAATAGATAAGATTGAATTATACATTGAAGATTATTATTAATCCTTAATAATGGTCAAACATAAATTTGTCCATAATGTTGTTTTCAATAATTAATAATAGTTCAACACAATTGAAATAAAACAACTATATAAATATTTATTATTTTTATATAGTTGTTTTATTTCAATTGTGTTGAACTATTATTAAGATTATTATTAATATTTATTATTATTATTAGTTAGGTGTAGTTGAAGGTGATATTAAATCACTTATCATGCTTGACTACATAAATTTTAAATTGACTCGAATTAATTTAAAGAACCTGAGATTATTTTAGTTATATTATTTTCGATAAAGAGATTGGGATTTATTTATTAGTATTATGTTAATTAATTAATTATTTTAAAGTCATAAGAATGCTATGTATTTATTATTATTTGAAAAAATAGGGGGGGGGTAATATTCTTATGCCATTGAGGTGGTATCCTGTGGGATATTAGCTCAATGTAATTCAGATTATTACTTGTATCTCACTTCATGGTCTCATGATTTAATAAATATTTATTTATTTAATTTATAAAACTGAACCATAGTATTATTTTTTATTAGTTAGAGCTAGTTAAACAGTAGACATTAACATAAAATATCTTTATTATCGATTATAACCATTTTGCCCAAGCGTAACTATTTATTTGAGCTAGTCCCATTTTATTATTATTATATATATTCTGGAAGTGAGGGTACAATATATATATATATTGAAACAATCAGGTTGTTTCACATATATAATTTGAAGTCCCCTCTCCACAATTATATAATTTGAAGTCCCCCCCCCCACAATTTAAAACTGTCGAGATAAAATAATAATAAAACAAAGCTGACACAGTTTCAAAAATAAAAGTTAAAATGAAGAAATACAATTATGACAGCAATTTAAACTTTAATATTTCAAAATATTAAAAGTATTGTTAAAATGCAATATTTTGCAAAAGTTTAAAGTTTACAGATTATCAAAAAGAAGGCTGTAATTAAAGATTAATAAAAAACAGATTACTGTGGGCTTAAAAAAATCAATAGCTGTTTTTTTCAAAAACATTAGATAAGAGTTATTAGAATCTGTTCCCACCAAAAGCATAAAGAGATAAATAGAGGAGTAGAGATTGCTTAAGAGATTTTTGTAGCAGACTTATGGTTAGAACACATCAAGACTGTTATTAGAAAAATCCATATTATATGAATACTAGCTCAACAAGACTTGGAGAATAGTGAACAATAAAAAGAAGGAACTTATAACTAATAAAAGATTAAATGAAGAAAGAAGTGGTTAAAATATTAAATCTTCAAATGTCTGAATAATTAAAAAAAAACTTTCTCTCTCTCTCTCTTTTTCTCAGTTCAGCTATGAAATAAAATAAATCAAGGCCTGTGAAACCCCTCATTGATTGGAAAATTGATAGAATGAATTGCCTTTGGAACCAGCAGATATGTGTTCAGGTAGGAAAATTGTACAGCTTTTATAACCTATTATGATAAGTAAAAATATTTCACAAATTGTATTTCTTAAGTTAAAATATGATATAATGAAATGTTGCTTTTAAATTGATTAATACAAAAGGGAAATATATTTAAAAATGGAACACAGTGGAATAATGGATGAAATAAAAATATTTTGTAAGATATATTTATTAAGATAATCTATAATTTAATAAAATGTCATTTTCTGGATTGATTGATTATTAAAATGCTTTCAAATAATAAGTAAACAAAACGATGTATTCTGAATAATGGTCATGATTTTATAAGAAAATAAAAAAAAAAAACTTTGATAGAATAAATTACCTCTGGAACCACACATACTTAAATTAAGGAAATGTTTATATATGTGAATTAAGGAATGATAATATAATGTTCTTTGAAATAATGACTTCAAAATGAAGTGATAGGATGAATAAGTGATTCAAACCCACCCTGAATATAATAATATAATATACTTTTAAATAATGACTTCAAAATGTAATGATAGGTTGAATAAGTGGTTCAAACCCACCCTGAATATAATAATATAATGTTCTTTCAAATAATGACTTCAAAATGAAGTGATATGATGAATAAGTGGTTCAAACCCACAGTGAATATAATAAATTATATAATGCCTTTCAAATAATAACTTCAAGTTGTAATGATAGGATGAATAAGTGGTTCAAATCCACACTGAATATAGTAATATAATAATCTTTCAAATAATGACTTCAAAATGAAGTGATAGGAAAAATAAGTGGTTCAAACCCACACTGAATATAATAATATAATGTTCTTTCAAATAATGACTTCAAAATGTAATGATAAGATGAATAAGTGGTTCAAACCCACACTGATTATAATAATATAGTTATTTCAAATAATGACTTCAAAATGAAATGATAGGATGAATAAGTGGTTCAAACCCACAGTGAATATAATAAATAATATAATGTCTTTCAAATAATGACTTCAAGGTGTAATGATAAAATGAATAAGTGGTTCAAATCTACACTGAATATAGTAATACAACATTCTTTCAAATAATGACTTCAAAATGAACTGATAGGATTAATAAGTGGTTCAAACCCACACTGAATACAATAATATAATGTTCTTTTAAATAATGACTTCAAAATATAGTGATAGGATGAATAAGTGGTTCAAACCCACACTGAATATCATAATATAATGTTCTTTCAAATAATGACTTCAAAATGTAGCGATATGATGAATAAGTGGTTCAAACCCACTGAATATGATAAGTGACAATAAATCTCTTCCCAATAATGACTTCAAATTGTATTGATATGATAAATAAGTGGTTCAAATCCACACATGTATGATATGTAAAATAAAAAATTAATACTTTGGGATTCCTGGATTAAAATACACAATCCTCAATACATGGATAAAGTAAATACTTCAAGATACTTGGATAGAATAAACACTTCAAGATATCTAAGTAATTAATGACTGCTATACACATGGATATGTATCTATGTAGATGGAGGAGCTTTGAACCTAGAAGGACGATTCCCACTCAGGAACAATCAGAAAACATCTGTGATGTGCACTTGGATAGGAAGACAGCCCATATAGAGACTGTCAGCAAACTTTTCCTTCCTGTTCTTTAAGAACTTTAATTCACATTGTTGTTAAATAAAATTGTTGTTTCAAAATAAATAATATCATTTGTTGATTTCATTTACATTATTCATTCATTTATGCACTGGCTCACAAGAATCTCGTGCCTCCTGAGCTATGTCGGCATAACCAGACGATCGTAAGTAAGGTTGTAGTGAGATGGAATTCTAATGGCGCCATTTGGGAAACCAAACACATAAATTTCTAGAAGATTCCAGTCTCTATGGTGCTACATCCTCTGATGAGCAGGAAATATTGTTGTAGGGGGCATTAACATCTGCACTGGGGAATGCCAATTGATAGTTCCTTCCTGCAATATGCTCATCAGAAAATAGTTACAACCAGTATAAAGAGGTTGGATGGCAGTCCGGTTACAATATATATATATATATATATATATATATGAAGCCTATCCATTAATGTTTGAAGAATTGCTATCTTAATATAAATTGAGCTGCGATTATATATATGTGTGGGAGATGATAATTTTAAACAACTGATGGGTGCTGGTTCTGCATAAGACATGTGTATTGGACATCATTTTTTTCATATGTATTTGGTTATGTTATCTGTTGTATAAGATGGAGTTCATTATAGACAATATACTTATATCTAAATATTATTTATATATATATATATATATATATATATAGGTATACGCATTTCTTCATTTGTTATTTTTCTTTAGTTTATAAGTTATTAAATAAAGAAAACAATTTAAGATAACATAGGTGTAATAAAAATATATTATTTTTTGTTTTAAATAAATTTGGAATAAATGAATTATTTATTTATTAAAATTAATATATATATATATATATATATATTATAATAAATTTTAATTCATTTATATCCATATATTTATATATAAGCATCTGATATATCTATATATATATATATATATATATATATCAGATGCCAATAATGCTTTATTAAAATTGTAAAAAAAATCAAATGCTTAACAATAGGATTTAAAAATATAGACTTTGTTGTTTGTATTAATGATCAAAAATTACACTTTATTATTTGTTATTATGAAGACAGAAACAATTTTCAGAAGGAAGAACACATACATTATTTTCTGAATGAAGTTTTGTATTTTAAATTTATCCTATAGATAGATTATGGACTTGCAGTAGACACAATGGATTGTGAGTAAAAAACGTTAGAAAGGAAAGGGGCATGAGGCCTCTTCATTTGGTGTCTAGGATTTAAAATGGAATGATTAACAACCAAATTCTATGCTGACTGCAATTGAATTTAAGACTGCCATATCTATTTATATTGCAATGTTCCAATTGAAAATCATTGGATAATATTGAAAAATTAAACCTAGTTATGGAACCTTTTCTATGTATGCAAGCATAAAGATGCCAAAGGAAATGTGTCAAGTAAAAAAAGTTAAATTGAAGTTTTATATATATTAATATTAGCAGATGCTTAGAGAAAAATCTTGCTTATTAACAACAGTTGAAATTACACAGTGTAAAAACTCTCTATTATATAATAGTAGCACCCAGAGCAAGCCAGAGTAATCAATGAATGCAGGAAAGTTTGGGCATAAAAATTTTATTTACTGCCTACTCATCATTGAGACGCCTCAGATATAAGAGCAATGCATCTAGATTTTACAATCTAAAGCACCCATACAACAGTCACCATTTATCTTATTAGCTAACTGCAAAGATTTGAGTCCAAATTGAAAACACAATAATGCTTTCAATTTTAACTCATTGTATAGTCATATAGATTGGAATTCAGTTCAACATCTATACTTTTTGTTATCCTTGATTCTTTAATAAGCACAATCACCAAAACCTAGTGGGAAGAATTGGTATTAAGCCACTAAATAACACAGGATCACCATGCTTTAGGTTTATACAAACTGTTTATACAGAGGCAAAACTCTCCATACAGTAGCATCACTAAGTAAAAGCCAGAGTAATCAATGGATGCAGACGGGTTTATGCATAAAATCCTTATCTAGTCCCTACTCATCCAATATCTCCAGAATAGTTTCTAGGTTGTATCATTTATCAATGAGGCACCGTAGATCTGAGAGCACTGCACAAAGATCTTATGATTAATTCTCATCGATGAAAGCTACAAGGTAGAAACTGGTTTGAGGATATTGGATGATAGACACTAGATAGGGATTTTATGCAGAAACCTTCCTGCATGCCATTGAATATTCTGGCTTGCACAGAGTGACTATACTGTAGGGAGAGTTTGCCTTTGTGTAAATAGCTTGTATAAGCATAAAAAATAGTGAGCATATGATGCTTAGTCGCTTACCGGTTGACATTCTAATGGTAATATTTATAAGTGTTTAAAAAATCTTTCTTCTGAATAAAAAGACATTAACTATGAGGCATTCTATTTTGTCATTCTATAACTTAAATAATAAAAATCAAGTAAAAGTATTTGCATAATTTAGCTTAAAATTAATAATAACTTTATAAAACAATATATTATTTTGTTTTATAGTTTTAAAAGGGTAATAATATTAAGAATTCTTCATACAATTTTTATTTTTACTTGCGTGAAAAAGAATTTATAGTTAACCCTTTCTTGACTACATGCATTGATGATTTTAATTATAAATTACATATATTGAATTATACTATAGTGAGAATTAACTTTAAATGATCTGAAATTGCTATTATAAATAATTATTTATTCTAACAATCACAAATAATGATTATCTTAATAAATTTATGTTGTTGTTATTAACCTAGGTTTTTGATTTACTGTTCCATAAACTATTATGCTACTATTTTATCTTACCCTATAATATATTCCAGATGATTATTTCACTATACAGTTAAACATTTAATAAATTTTATCTTTTTTATCAAGTAAAGAGTATTTATTGTGGACTCATTGACACTCTACAAACTTATGTATCCATTGTAAATATAAATTCAATGCATGATAGAGCCACTTGGGAATCAACATATTTATTTACCTAATTTAATAATATATTTTAGCTGCCTAAGTATACCATTTATGATGTAAATTTACATTGCTCAAGTATTTAGTATATAAGTGAAGAAAATAACTTATCATAATAATTATATTTATTATAGGTATTTGCCCAAATAAGTAACACATTTAATTTGCAGTTCAACTAGCAGTCGGTTATAATATCTACAGTACCCTAGGTATTGCCTAATTTGAAGACATTTACTGATAGTCAATTCCATTTATGATACTAGTTGTCCAGGCTTATGAACAGTATATTATTTTAAACTATCATTTATAAATTTTGGTTTGTCAAAAGAACATATTTTATTTATAAAATAGTAACCAAATCAACAAGAGATTCAAACAGTCAGGTTCATTTATTTTTTACATTTTCATTTTATATTTTTTTATTATTAGAATATTATCTTTCTTTACATTTGGCTCATCCAATAAGGAATTGATTGATGTCGGTTATAAAATGGAACAAATAAATTAATGTTTTATGTCAATTTAAAAAAAAATTATGATAATTTAAAAGAAATGAAGATTAATAATAAAAAATGGATATCTATTCCATTTATTTCAAATCCACAAGTAAAATTTTTTAAGGATTTATATAAGAATGTGTTTAATGTTTCATTCTACGTTCCGAACAATATTAATAAATTAGTCAATAATTCTAAGGATGTCATACCTTTCAAGCAAAAAAGTAATGTCATATATCAAATTTTTTGTGATTGTATGCTATCATATATAGGCGAATCTAGGTGCAGTATTGAGAAAAGATTGAAGGAACATGAATTATTATATAAGTGTGTAAAAAATAAAAATAATGGTGATTTAATATCTTCTTCAGTTTTCTTTGATCACGAAAAAACATGTAAATATAAATTTAAATTTAATTTTGAAAATGTGAAAATTATTCATGAAGAGAGAAACCATAGTAAAAGAAAAATTAAAGAGGCAATTTTTATAAACAGAAATAAAACGCATTTAATAAATCGACAAGCTTCTAACATTAAAATATGAGATTCGTGGAATTTGAATTGATGACATTTGCTTCCGCTTTTGGTTTTTGAATTTAATAGCAGTTGAAGCAGGTTAGAAAGTAACCGAAAGTACTTCTGCGGATTTTAAGATTATTTAAAAACCATTAAAAATATTATTTCAATTATAATTATAATATTGTTTTTAATTAACGGATATTTTATTTATTATATATATATTAGAGATTAGTTTTCTTTACAATATATATATAATTTTTACTGAAAATTGAAGTTTATGTCTTAAATGTAATGTTATTCATTCTGATAAAGGTTGAATCATTATATTTAGTGTATTTTAATAAACAACAATACTTGCCAAGGCAAGCTTGTAAAGTACATATATAGCATATATTAGAAAAATCAAACTAATATACATATATTTCTAGAAATATTTCTTCACTAATACTTAAATATATAAATAAAACATATACCTTAAAATAATGAAAACAATTTTAAAATAAAACTGATTAATAACATCTTAAACTACCACTTTTGACATTTAAAAACTTTGTTAATATCAAAAAAACACTCAATAAATTAACTCTTTGAATAAAGTTTTTTTTTTTTTCCAAAAATGTAATGACATCTACAAATGACATAAAAACATATACATTAAAAGTAAATCAAGTAATTACCCACAAATATGCAAACACACAATAGATTGCAGTGCACTGCAAAAGTACAATTCAAAAGGAACATGTGAATTCTTTTGATCTGAATATTCAAAAATATTACAAATTCATTAATAAATTAAATACTGCTACCCCACTGGGACTCTACTTTTATTAGCATAAAATTAAAAGAATAAGGATGACAACAGCTATTGTTTTTGTAATACCAAGAAAAGCTGTACTTAAAGATAATATAATTACCTGGAATAATAGGAATAGTAGATGTGTCTAAAATAAAATTATATTTATTTTATTAATGGCTGTAAGTTATTTTAAACTCGTAGTTAGTAACAGTACTATAAAAAAAGTGAGATGTAAAAATTAAGATAATGTATACTTACATGATGTGGTGGTACTTTCTAAAAAAAAAAAAAAAAGGTAAAATGATTATTTTAAATACACTTTATATTATATGTAGTAATATTAATTAATCATGTAATGCATAAATAAGTCGTTTGGTAAGATGATATCTCTGGAGCCTCTAAAAAGTTTAGAGGAACTTAGTCTTATGCAGAGCAATAGTTTGTGAAAAATGAACTAATTTCTGGCAGGATATGCATTTACGCCAATCAATCTGAGGTGAGACTATTAGTTCCTCAGAAGTTTAGACAACTTGAAGGAGGTTTTGTTCTGTACTTTAATATTGCATTGACAATTGTAAGTCTATTTTATAAAACTGAATTGCCATGTTTGATGAAAATTTAAGTGAACTCCCAAACAAAATTTTGATTAATAAAAATACATATTGTGCAAAAGTTAATTGACTTTCATCAAACATTACTTGAAAGTCTGTGCTCAAATCACTATAGCTATGAATATGAGCCAACATGCCTCGAAAGTGACCAGCCTTTTAACTTTTGTATAGACTTATAAGAATAATTATGATAGCTTCTCTTTCCAGCGCCTCATACGCTTCTAATTTTATAATATTTAAGATTGTAAATTTTTGTAATAAATCAATAACGTTAATACACTATACGCAATATAAGTATTATATAATATAGGCATAGTTTACAGGCATGATTTTTTGCAAATGCATATGCATTTTTATTACGTCTTCAAAAATGTTGTAAACGTCATGTGTGTAATATAAAATATTAAGCAATTATAAATAATAATAATGATAACTGAAATTCAGTAAATAGTAAGTAGTAGTTCACTACAAAGAAAAGATTACGATTATTATAAATAAATTATAGTTTAGTACTGTTTTGGACTGGGCAGGGCATATTCGTATCATTAAATAAACCAGATTTATAAGTGAGGGAACGAACATATAAAGTAATTAATATGCAACTTTATCAATTTACATATTTCATTTGCATGATAAAGCAACACATGAAATCATTTTATTTCCTTTGCTGCTGTTGTTGGTGATAAACCATATTTTTAAAAATTCATTTCTCTTCCAATCGTTGCACTCAGTGAAAATGATTTTGATGTGAATCAGAATGAAGTTGTTATTAGAGTGGATCTCATGCTCAAGAAATACTCATTTTAAGTTAGAGATTGCTTTAGTGTGCACGCGCGTGCACACACACACACACACACACACATATATATATATATATATATAAACAAAACTGCCTAACACTATACTAGTAAGAAATATAATGCAAAACCATAAAACAATAGACAAAATCCAAAATTTTACCAAAATCCTTACACAACCATGGTTTTATCTACTACAAATAGACCTTTTCAAGTGAAAATGTAACTAAAAGAACAAACATATAGATACAAACAAACGAGTTTGGTGACATGTTGTTTAGTGTGGAATAAAAAAATATTTTATTAAACAATTTTGATCATAACCTACTTTGACTAAGTATTTGAAGTAATGTTATATTTCATGTCTGCCTTAAACTTGCAAAACTTTTGGTTTCTGTGCAGGAAACCCTTAAAGCTAGATAAATTGTCTAAGGTTGAAGTGAGGGTGAATAGCACTTTAGACATTGATTAAAAATTTATTGGAATTCTTTATCGTAAAATAAAATTGACTATTAAAATATTACGTTGCTATAAAAGTCAGTTTCAAAATAAAAAAATGCTTAGATCATTTGCTTTTCTAAGAAAAGATGGGGAAAATTTCACTTCTTTGCTGGAGTAAGGCTTCACAGTGCTACCCTCTGACGTTTTTATTGATATATCTTATTAAGGAGTTGTAAATAAAAATATGCCTTAGTAATCAACAATAAGTAAACCTGCTATTCCGTTAATTGTTGATTAAATGAAAATGCTATTCTATAAATGAATTAATCTTATGTAGACTGGATGCCTTTATCATATATGAAAAAGGATCTTCAGGAGAATAAACCACAAATAAATTGAATATAATAAATTAATATTTTTATGGCCATACATATATTTCAATTCAAAATTTTTCCAATGTGAAAGAAAACTGAGCTCAATTGGATATAAAATAGGTAACATAATAAACCATGTATAACACTTTTAGGAATTGTTATCAATAAAAAGGTTTTCTTTCGCACATGAACTCTACTACTGATGTAAATATGAAAATATAAATTGCTATATTCTTTTATTCTATTATGCTATTAAAATTTGTATTAATAATGTTGCTCATTTATTTTTCATCCAAATTCCAGGGAAACTTTTATTTTGCCTTAATGTGATGAGGACAACAGTCAAGAAGTATGGCTGGATCTGCATAAAATCTTGTCCTTTATGGGGACTCAGTCTAGCCATTCCCTGCGTCTATTATAAGTTAGTTAATAAAAAATAAAAAATGTATAGTCAGTTCACTATTTACGCAATCACCTGTTTGGAATTCATAGTCGCCTACTCTGATTTCCTTTGTGAACATTTCATATTTTATTATATTTTGATCAATTATCATTTAGTGAAAAGAATACTTTACTGTTACATTTTGGGTCCCAGATCACGACTACCTTGATCAAAACAAACAGGACTCAATCCTGTTCAGTTTTAAAATATTTGTTTTGATTAGCATTTGTAAAAAAAATAGATAGTGAAATATAAAATAATAAGTAATACGTGGTCGTATGAAAAAATAATTTATATTTTGTTGGAAAGAAAAGTCAAAAAATAAATCTCTAAGTGTTTTGGATAGCGATGGTTGTATGAAGAGGTTGTTAGAGATAATAAAAGGCAAATAAATAAAATAAGGCATTAAAAATGAAATGTAGTATGAAGAGGTTGTTAGAGATAATAGAAGGCAAATAAATAAAATAAGGCATTAAAAATGAAATGTAGTATGAAGAGGTTGTTAGAGATAATAGAAGGCAAATAAATAAAATAAGGCATTAAAATGAAATGTAGTATGAAGAGATTGTTAGAGATAATAGAAGGCAAGTAAATAAAATAAGGCATTAAAATGAAATGTAGTATGAAGAGATTGTTAGAGGTAATAGAAGGCAAATAAATAAAATAAGGCATTAAAAATGAAATGTAGTATGAAGAGGTTATTAGAGATAATAGAAGGCAAATATATAAAATAAGGCATTAAAAATGAAATGTAGTATGAAGAGGTTGTTAGAGATAATAGAAGGCAAATAAATAAAATAAGGCATTAAAAATGAAATATAGTATGAAGAAGTTGTTAGAGATAATAGAAGGCAAATAAATAAAATAAGGCATTAAAAATGAAATGTAGTATGAAGAGGTTGTTAGAGATAATAGAAGGAAAATAAATAAAATAAGGCATTAAAAATGAAATGTAGTATGAAGAGGTTGTTAGAGATAATAGAAGGCAAATAAATAAAATAAGGCATTAAAAATGAAATGTAGTATGAAGAGGTTGTTAGAGATAATAGAAGGCAAGTAAATAAAATAAGACATTAAAAATGAAATGTAGTATGAAGAGGTTTTTAGAGATAATAGAAGGCAAATAAATAAAATAAGCCATTAAAAATGAAATGCAGTATGAAGAGGTTGTTAGAGATAATAGAAGGCAAATAAATAAAATAAGGCATTAAAAATGAAATGTAGTGCCGAGATAGAGAGAGGCTATATGGTGGAAAGTGGGATGGGTATTCTAATTGCAAAATAAGGAAAGAAGAATCAATAAAATTAATTTTTGTAGAAAAGTTTTTCATATATAATAATTACATCTATGATTACAAGAACAAAGGTGAAAATGAATGATATTTTTAATTCTTATACTTTAAGTAAAATTGGACTGAAAGACATCAAAGATGTGACTTTGCAAGTAGTAAAATCATATTAGGTATTATTTAAATTATGATAATTATTACATGATGTATATTTTTTTCTTAAAGTTGCTTGGAGATTTAAAAAAATATTTATCTTATGTTACATGCATAAATGAACATATGGATGTGTGAGTTAATAACACATGTAGATTTTTTTATTAAGATATGTAAGCTATGAGAAATATGGATATGTTTATTTTTTTAGTTTTTATTTTATAAAGTTTTTTATAAGTTTATAAAATGATCATAATTTTGATATGATTCTTTGCTAGATAAACCATATGATATTTATTTTCAAGGCATGAATATGGAATGAATATTTTAAAATCAAATCTCATTTATATTTGTACATAAATTTGTGTGTGAAACATTTTCTTATAGTAGTCATGGTTTGGTAAAGTGAGACATAACTTTGTGTATTATTGGGAAATTTGCTTAGTTATTTTATGATGTTAAATGTCTAAATGTATTTTGAAATAACAAATGGAAGTGACAGAGGAGTAGAATAATGAAACCGTGAATGCTTATATAATAGGATGTGTTAAAAAGATAGAATAATTAGCCTATATATTATACCTAAGAAGTTATGATATAAATGCAGATAAAGTAGCCATGCACTTTGTATTTATTTCCATGAAAAGTGTTTTTTGATCTTTATGTTTAATGATCTGTAAGTGCTGAAAGAAAACAAAGACATTATTTTAAGGATATTAGATAGTCATACTAGTTGTTTCTTTACACTGATTTTCCATGTGGTTTGTTGAATTATTTTGTACTATTGAGTCTTTCCTCTAGTTATTCCTTCATGTCCTATGCATTGTATCGATATCTGAATTTCATTAGCAAAACATAGTGTAGTATAGTATTTTTGAAAGATGAATAATGCATAATTTTAGAAAAGATGATTTGTTTAGAAGAAGGCAAGATAGGTTTTTGGTATTGTAAGAAATACAAATGATATCGAATAGCATAATGTTGATGGTAAATATGAAAAAAAAAAATCATAAACTTTATAATTCATATTTTCAAATATTTTTGATTACTTCGATTCTTTCATAAATTGACAACATTTTGATAAAGCAATGCATATTTTACAGTGAAACATCAAATGAAGTATTCTAGTGTATGATGAATGTTTATATTTTATTTACTTATTTGTATTTGATATTTTTAAACATGAAAAACACATCTTAAATTTAGAATAGTAGCAAGCGAATTTATTATTATTTAATACACGAATGAACATTATTTTAAAATTTACTTTTCATTAACCTAGAATAATCTAATACAATATTGTAGGATAAATAATGGAATATTTTTGAATAATTAATACATGATATGTATTTCTAATTTTAAAATTCCTAAGCCAGAATGAAGGCTTACTCATTAATGATTTTTTTTGAAAATTGTAAATTCAATCTTTCTTTTAATTTGTTTTAATTTTAATACAATATTTGTAAGTCTTTGTTTTAAGATTGTAAATATTTTTGTACATAATTATTTTTCTAGTATAAAATAAATTTATTAAAGTGAATGTTATTATTAATCTCCTTCCCACCACAGGTTCCAATTTACAGAATTCAGAATTAAACATGTAATATGCTTTGAACATGATAAAATTAAAAACATTTATTTATTTAAACTGTAATAATTATTATGTAGAATATGACACAGCAAAAACATCATATAATAGAAGATTATTTTGTCATGATTTATTATTGACTGCCATATAATTGAATATACTTTTTCATCAGCACATATTGTTCAGATTATACCATACTTATAATATGCCAAATGAGAAATAAAAGAATAGAAATATTATTATTATTGTTATCATTATTATTATTAGTGACCAAATTATTGACTAGTAATTATTGTTCCAAATGTTAGTTAGATTAAGAATAGGCATATTATTTAGTAGTATTGTTTAGGTGTAGTTAGGAATGATATAAAATCCCTTATCATACTTAGTTACAGGAAATAATAAATTAATTCGAGATTTTATTTAAAGAAACTGAGATAATTATATTTTAATAATAGAAGTATTATTTATTTATTGATAGTATATTTGATTATTTATAATATTTTTGAAGTCTCAAAAATGCTCTAAATTATATTTCTATTGAAATAAAAAGGAGGATAGTATTCTTATGCCATTTAGATTGTATCTTTTGGGATATAGGATTAATGGAATCCTTACTACTTTACATTTCACCATATGTGTCATTATTATTATTATATTATTTATTTATTTAAATCGAACTATATTTTTATTATTATCAATTTGAGCTAGTCTAGTGGTATAAATCATCATAAGATATTGTAATACTTGTTTTAATAGTATGAGGTTGAAAGTTTGAGCAAGATCATTTATTTTATTATATTTATGTTTATACTCGATGGTGAGAGTACAATATATATATATATATATATATATATTACTCTATATATATATATATATATATATATATATATATATATATATATATATATATATATATTGTAATGTTTGGTCAAATATACCCGGATGTCTCGGTCTGAAAATACACTTGGATACCTCTATTAACTTCAACAATCAGCTAGTTCGACTACAATGTATAATTAACTTCCATCAAATCTAAAAGTGCTGCTACAGCTATCTTTTATATCCTAAAGTTGATAGTGCCAAATGTAACAATCTGGTACATCCATGTATATAGGAGAAAGAGAGCAAGCTCGCATCTAACTACAGACCTAGGGTCTTCATGTAGGATGCAAGAGATAACACAATGAAGTACCTGACTCAAGATTACATCCATCTTTAATAGACTAGCCTAAGCAGTATCCATCAAATATACATGTAATTTAAATCAGTTCATCGAATATCTCACCACTCTTTTTCAAAACCATGCCTCATATATTCAAACTCATTCATACTATATATTAGAAAGAAATAATCTTTATTTAACATTTTCTCACATGCTTATCAAACAATAAGGTGTGTGTGCATGTGTAAAATATTGGTTATAGGATTGATTGTAAAGGCTGGATCAACAAAACTACAGAGACCTTGTCATTTAACAAAACTTCATAATATTTATTTACAAAACAAGAAAATATATTCAAACATAAAATAAATTGTCAATCAATGTAAAAAAGAAAAAATGTCAAAAAAGAAAAATATTTACAAGTGCAAATAAATTATTTGGATATATCCTTATGTACTTATAGCTTTAATGTCTATGATAAGTATCTATCATTTTTTACTTAAACAATTTAAAACTATTCACCCTTACTTCTTATGATAGACACCCATAATATAGACATCTATATATCCAAGATAATAATAAAAAAATAATTAAAAGTGAGTTTGCTAACTCAATAAAAGTTTATCTGCAACTTCAAATGTAGTATGCAATTTTAGGTGTGGAAAAGTATAATAATAAAACAACACATGCTGTGATAGAACAGAAAATTATAAAGAATATTAATTTAAAAACATTAATCATTCATTCATTATGAAGATCTTAAGAATACTGTTAGCAATACATATATTATAAACTACAAATAAGTCATGTCATGTTGTGGCATTGATTATTTCAGTGACTTTAAAAAAGAAGCAAAACTCTTACCATTTAAATATTCTGTTAAAGTACTTAATTTCATGTTCATAGCTGACAAATCAAGTATTTTGAGCAGAAAGTACCTAGATTTTATTAAAAACAAAAAAAAAAAACTTTTCAACCTTCCCCTCCCCTACTCTCTTGATATTTTCTTATGTTGGACTGTTCCATGTTGGATTATAAGTAGTACTTCCCAAATATAAAATTGAGATAATAAAATAAAAATAATAAATAAAAATACAAATTTATACAAAAGAAAATAAAACATAATTTTACAATATTTTATGAATCGATGTGATCAGGCATCACTATTTTTTTCAGAGTCCTCCTTACACAAACAGTTCTTATGGTTATGCATTTTTCATTATAGAAGTTGAAAAACTCCTGATTGATTTTATATAGCACATTTTGAACTTATTTAAGTTGGCAGTAGGTAGTTTTGGGTTACTTCTCACATAGATTTCCATCTTGTGTGGATCCAGCTTCTCAAGCACTTAAATTGAATACAGTTAAATATTAATATTCATGCGGCCATAGTAGATAAAAAAATGCTCCACCCTAGAGACAATTAATCCTTTTAGCCAATGTATGTCATATTTTAACTATATATACAGGTTTATATAAATATATATGGGGTTTGCTGTTAATAAGAATATATTTATAGAGTACATATATTTATTGTTTGTAATATTGGCTATATAAACTTTAAATTAAATAAACTGTTCTGATTTTTTTTTTAGTTTTTTTTTAAACAAAAGTCATAATATTTTTTTAAAATTTAAATTGATAAATTATTTTGACTTATCTGATTACTGAATTAAAATAAGAATATTCTATGCACTTTCTTCACTATTTTTCCTAATGGCAATTAACTAGAAAAAACATTAATATTTGTTGAGACGCTGCTTTAAAAATGTCCATTTTGCAGAAAAATATTAAAATAATAATTGCTTCAATAAGATGATTTTTCATGTTAAACACAGAATAAGAAAGAAGAAATGACTTTTAATTGTTTTCTTATTATGCCAACATTATTCCTATTGTTTAAAAACTAGAATTCCTATTGTTGTATCTTTTAAAATATTTTTATTTTATTGATTCATTTTAAAAAAATAAAACAAATTATAAAATGAATTTTCAATATTATTATTATTATTATCTCTCTTATATTCAGATATTACAATACTTGATTTATTTTTATTGCTATGATTATTTTTTTAGGTCATTGTTTGTTTAACATAATCAACACAATACAATGATCAACATATATATATATATGTACAATTTTTTTATCCAAGTTTATATTTTCTTAGACAATACAATTTTATTATTAATATATATGTATGTTCTTCATTGTAAATTACCCATCATTCCTAGTACTTAATATGTAGTTAATACACTGGTAAAATATCAAAACATCTATTTTCTCCAAAATTGCTCTAGCAAAAAACTTATTATTTAATCTTTACATGCTAATTAAAGAAAAAAAAAACAATCTATCATTTCAGATGGCTAAAGTTTGTTGTGGGAGTGATCTTGAGCTACCTTCACAATACCGCTCCCCTACACAAGATCAAAATTTTACTTATAAATCAAAATTTTATCTCCTAATGAGTGAAAAGTATGTCTATTTTTGGGCATATTAAACTTCCTTAATATTTGTGAAAAATTAGAACACTTACTTTCTTCTGTTTCCTTCATTCTCTCAATTTTAAATACCTATCCTGGCATCCCCTCTCTCAAAAATTTTATATCATTCCAAGTGAGAACCTATCTTAGGGTAAAAAAATATAATTTTCTGTTCAACTTTATGGTAGAAACCTGACCATTTATGTATCTCTATAACAGGTGATACATATCTTTGTTCAGTAATCTCTCTCCTGCTCTTCTCTAGAGACTCATTGGATTTTGAAGATTATGTGAACCAGAGTATAAATCACCATGCATCAATTGGCTCAAAAATGAGGCCAGTTCTAAGGTATTCCAGTATATCTACTGAAGCATACCTGTATAAATACAATATCTTAATCATTATAACCCTAAAAATATTTGTTTAATGTTCTCTCACTTTTTTTAACTTCATTATCATGTCTACTGCTATTATTTTGTGATGAAATTACACATATTATACTATTCTATTGATTGACTGAGATATGGGGTCAATATATCTATAATTCTATGTATCTCTAATCTCTCCTTTCATATTTAATCCAAAACATTAGGTCCTGTGTGTTTTACAATGACATATGGTCCCTATATTGATTGTAAAATTTCTACCACTTGTTTTCTTAGGGGTTTTGTTTTGTTTTGGTGGTGAGTATTTATAAGTACTCAGTTCCTATCTGAAATTTATATGAATTTTCCCTGTAATTCTTCTCAGTTTTGCTTTACTATGTAGCACTTCATGAGTTTTATTTTAACTACTTCAATATTTATGTCATGATATACAGCTGTGGACATATATATATATATATATATATATATATATATATATATATATATATATATATATATATATATATATATATATATATATATATATATATATATATATATATATATATATATATATATATTGTACTCTCACTTCCAAGAAATATGTAATTATAATCACTTGATCTAGCTCAGATAAATAACTGTTTATCTAAAAATGTATCTAAATCAACAATAACTATATTTTTTAATAATATCAAATTAGTTTAACTAACACATAATTATATAGTTCTGTTTTATAAAATTAAATAAACGAATATCTAATAAAATCATGAGACTATGAAGTGAGTTTACAAGTGGCAAAGCGAATACATTAAGCCAATATCTTATAGGATATTACCTTAATGGCATAAGAATACTATCCCTACTCCTACTACTTAAATACTACATTTATAGTACTATTACATCTTTAATCTAAACTAATTAAGTACATAACTCTTAATAAACCAATTTGAATATCTTCATTAAAATTAATTTAACTTAAATTATCTCAGGTTCTCTTAAATTACTTTTAAATTAAGTATAACTCTTGTAATCAAGTATGATAAGGGATTTAATATCATTCCTAACTACAACTAGATAATAATAATAACAATAATAATAATAATCATACTAATCTTTAATCTATAATTTACTTTCCTATATTTCTACTTAGAATGTTGTTCCTGTATATCACATAATAATAATAATGTAATATAACCTTCTCTTATTCATATGGTATCTTAAATAAACATATATGATATGATATTATAATCTGAGAATATGTGGCAATCATTCCTAAAATAATTTAATGTAAATCTTTGGGAATTATTCCATGACCATTAGAATAATGTAATAAGTAAAACTTCTTAAATAAAATATATCAATAAAGGTCATTATAATTCGTAAATAACAATCTTATTTATGATCTGCAAATATTATGTCTTTATTATACTTATCTGTGATTATGTAATTGTGATGTGAAAAAATTGAGTTGATACCAAGATTTATAACAAAACTTAACAAATTTATTAATACACTTTAACAATAAATTATATACAGTATGTACAATATGCATGCACTTTGTTTTATTTTCATTTAGTTAATCTTACAAAAAAAATCAATTACATAAAAATATTAGATACAAAAAAAATTGCTTTATCAAATTCTTATTACTGAAATATTACCATAACATCTTTATGGCTTCCATTAAGTTTTTTAAAATTATTATATTACAAAAGTATTATTTAAATTATTAATTCACTTTGAATTTATCTTTTATTATTTAGTTTTAAAACACTACTATTATATCCTATAATTATTCTTAACTTACAGTGTAAATAAGGTTGATTAGTAATATACCCATTAACCTAAATGCTTATTATTCCTCAATATGATATCAAATAAATGTAAGCATTGATGTGTATTATTATAAAATAATAATAATATAAAATTATGATCACTTGCTTTCTTCAAGTATGATTTATGTATATTTCTTTTACTTGTAAAAATATGCATTGACATTGAATTTCTTTAAAACTTAATGATTAAATGATATCTTTTATAAAACATATTTCATTCATTATTTCTTTATTTATAATAAATAATAATGAGTCCCAAAACATAAAAAAACTTTATGATTCTTTATTAACAAGTTACCATCTTGTATTCTTTACCTTCAATCATCTTTACTTTTAAACAGTATAACCCATCTTATCTTTTAAACAACAATTCTGCATTTTAAACTTATTCATCATTTCATATTTTAAAATACTAGCCTTGACGATACCATTCAAGCAATATCGATAGTAAATACACGTAGGTATATGGAATAAATCAGATTTTAATTTAATAGCACTTCTATTAAATTACCATCATGGTCACAGTGTATCATAAATAAGCTATAACTATTTTAGTTCATCACCTTTACCAATAAACATAATGTCCAAGCTATTTATTCAGTTCTATGGAACATTACAACTTCAACATACAGAAAATAACACTACCATGAACAAATACAAGTTATAGGGCTAAGTTATCTATACTTGCACAATAATCACTATCATCTATACTTACTCCAATATAAACAAATCTTACCTAAAAATATTATCTTAATTCTACTTAACTTAATACCAAGCTTACATCGCTAAAATCTATTCTTACATTCTTATAATAATAAATAAATTCATGTCTGAAATAACTATCTAACCAATCGATAAGAAAAGATTATTTTATCCCTTAGTAACTTTACACATAAATACAAACAATCAGTATCGATATCCCGGTTTATTATTTTGATCACTTAAAATAAACATTAAATTCCGTTATAATAGAATCATATAATTATATTTCCCTTATATTAAAATGTACTTATAATATTATTAAAAGTATGCATATTTTTTAACATAAATAAACGAATTAAAACTATGTGTACATATTGTGTTTTTCATAATCATTTCATACATCCACACTAAGATATACACTAAATCAATACATAGTAAAATGATCAATACTTTTACAATTGTTACCATCAATAATATGTATTCCTTGACGATTATTCCATTAATATCTCAGGATCACGAACTAAATAAAACATTATTTAAATATCACTCATTCCATATCATACTTTTAAATATTAAAGTT
The DNA here is from genome assembly GCA_028023455.1 of Epiperipatus broadwayi. Taxonomy (NCBI): domain Eukaryota; kingdom Metazoa; phylum Onychophora; class Udeonychophora; order Euonychophora; family Peripatidae; genus Epiperipatus; species Epiperipatus broadwayi. The sequence goes on from JAQFVV010000319.1 coordinate 847,029, forward strand.
TTTTTAAAAATTATTAAATACTTTTTTCTTTTTTAATAACTAATTTTTAGATTAGTAAATAATTTAATGTTTTTATGTTTCTACCCTACTTCTATTTATGAATAAATATAAATATTAAAGTTAGTAAAAATAAATAAATTTAAACATATTTACGAAAAGAAAACTCCTTCCGAATAATTCACTAAAGAGAATGTCTTTTTTCTCCTGGTACCCATTCTTGATTACACTTCTGATGCCAAAACCTACACATGCTCTATTTCATGTTGTAACACAAACAATTCAAAATGACTGTTCCACATTAAATACGGTAAGTTCACTTTTCTCTTCACAAAAATCCGAATTTATTTACTTAATTATTACTTTGTCTCCAAAATTTAAAATAGTTTACCAATTCCATGGCTATGTAAATACAACATTAACAGTACTTTTTATATTTTGCACTCAAATAGTTTCCACGTTATTGTAACTTTTATCCATATTTTCTGATGTCTAAGTTTTTTGATACAGCATCAAAAACAACAGCATTCAAATTGGTTTTCATGATATAAATAAATTCCACAATAATTTTATAACCTTTGTAGGTACAGCATACCTTAATTCTTGATTTTTATTATTTTTAAAATATGATATAAATCATATCAGCAAATGATTTTAATTTTTATCTTTTTTTAAAAAAAAAAAATTAAAAGCTTGAAATTATTTTTAATATTTCTTCAGAAAGAAATATTAGCATTCCCAAAATAATTGTTTGGTCAAATACAAAGGTTTTTTTTTCTTTCAAAAACATTTTCATCATAATTTAAAATAAGTCTTTTTTTTTTATAAAATATTTAATATCATTCCATTTTTGATGAAACTCTTCGTAAAATTCTTTTAATAAAATTTAGTTGTAAACTAACACAACTTATCAGAATAAGCAAAATTATACACTTTATATAATAATAATACTTGAATTTTTGCTTCAATCCTTTTATATTTGGTGATGACTTTCCCATGTCTAAGTTGATGACAAATTGGATAAAGTAGATTGGTAAGTAGGAAATATTTATTTTTTAGCCTTGCATATCTATATCACAACCTTATAACAATAAATTACTGTACTTTTAGATTTAAAAAAATGATAAATTGACTACTAAGCTATTAATTAATTAATCGAAGTTGTAGAAACCTTGATGATGGTATCATGGTATAATAGGATAACAGTGACCCTGGAATTCCTGCACAGCTCTTTTATAGCTATCCAAAATACACATTTCATTGGTCAATTTCAACAATACTTGCTTCACAATCTGGGTAACGAACACCAGGTTAAATTTAAAACTAATAATAATTTATTAAATATTTATTTTTATTATATTATTCAATTCTTAATTAATTTTCATATTTTATTTACACTGATTAAATACTTCAAAATAACTTTTCAAAATCATATTTTAATATTTATTACCATTTCTACCTTTATTTTAAACAAATCGTATTTATTTTCAACAAAAAACATAAATCTGATTTTATTTATTATCTTCACTTTAAAAATCCAATTTAACATTTATAACAGATAATATTATTTTATTTTCAAACACAGGAGTGCATCACGTGATTTATAAAACTAAATGAGATGCTAGTAATTTAAAGAAAACTAAAATAAATATTTTAATTTATAAAATAATACATAAGTCAATATCATAGCACAATTTTAAAATAAGTATTTTATTTTTAATTAAATAATTTTACATATAATCATTAAATACAATTATTATTATTAAATAATCTATTCATTTAACTTTAAAATATTACTTTTAAAATTTACCTTAATAATTTATCTATAAGACTTATTAAATCAATATTTATTCTAGCCAGTTCTTCCAATCATACAATCTTATAATGATTTTTAGCTAACTACTTCCTTACAAATACCAACACAATTTTATACATCAATTATTTTACTTGCTTTAACTAAATTATTCAAAGATCATCAACACATAACATACATCATCTCTTACTTAACTTTAAAATTTTCTAGTAAATTGTTAGAAATAATCCATTCTAAAAAATTCATGCTTGCAAACTGATAGAAATGCTATTATCTATTTTACATATATACATTAATTTAATTTTCTCTTTTGGAGAACCATATTAGGATTCAATCATTTAGAAAAAAACATTTTCACATCTCAAGTCTGAAACATTCAATGTCTGTCCCATACTACATGCTATCCTTTTTAATCTAGGCATCATCATCTATTTGCCTAATAAATGTAAACGGACCTTCATACATATTGCATAACTTATTGTATTGTGAACTCTTCTGGCTACTGCAGTTTAATGTGACATTTCTCATTATCATTTGATAATTCTGTATAATTTGGACATTCTTTTTATTATGGAAACATTTTATGTCCCATAACATTCAAGATGTTCTAATCTATAAATTTCACTGTCTTTAATGCAGTCAGCTTTCATAAAGAGACAGTTTTCTTTCCTAATAATCCTTTGAGTAGCTAAAAGCTTTCTCTGAATGTGATTATTATGATCATAAATGTTTTTAAATTTTGATTGCCTATTGTGACAACCTTCTCCTGCTGTAAGTCTTTGAGCATATAATAATCCTCTTTGGATTCTACTACTGTTTCATGAACCTTATATTTAGAACAAATTTTAAGTTCTGAACATTGGATGCTCAGCATTAACTTGCACTTATTTGTTACCTAATCTTTCTGTTTCTACAGTATTCATGGACAAGTTTAATAAATGTGAATCAGCATCACTCTGACATGTTTTTGGGATCACTTCTTCCAAATTACAATTGCTAGAATAGTTTTCTATCTCATCTTTGGAGACCTGAAGAGTACAACCAATGAAAATTTATAATCAAGTGAAGTTTCAGCAATAAAAGAATGTTTAGTACTTTGATTGCATTAAAAATGAAATTAATTAGGCTCTTTTGCAAGATAAAATCTTGTTGCTGCTTATTTGAATTATGAATGACAATCTCATTATCCTCTTCCCAGATAAAAGTCCAATATCCAATAATTGAATGTGTTAAACTGGGTAAAGATAGAATAGATTGACTAAAACTATAAGGTTTAACTTGGTTATGCACACTCCATAATCTTTTCAAGAACTGTTCACAATTTTCTGAATCTTTTGAAGCATTCTCCAAGCTACTACCAGGATACATCCTAACAATCCTTCTATTCATAATAAATTAAAAACATCCATCACTCCTGTTGGGTAACTCTAAGATTGCAGCACTAATCCAATTATATAAACAATACTGATCATGAGTAGTATACAAATCATGCCAATGATAAGGTATACTAGGTAAGATTTCCTTTCCATCTACCTGTATACTTTCTCTACCTAACTGGGTAGTTGTTTTGTCAACATACAAGCTATTGGATGGCTAAAACACATAATAATGCTGTTTTTGTGGCCGACATTTGGCAGCTGTGTTTACATGTAATTCAACAATTCTGCTGTACTACACATGACAGACCACTTGGTCACATTGCAGTAAATTATTTATTCCAAATCGCACCCTTCAAATTTTTTTAGGGTGTAATGTGAGGGTGTGTTAAATTCAAGTAATAAAATGTTATTTTTATTTTGTTAAATCATGTTATTGAAGTATTTGATAATTAATGGACTGTTTAGACACTTCTGGAGTGAAATTTTAATGTCCAAAACATTGTACAAGGGTATGTTTGAACGTAGTCATAAGTAGTTAACACGTTTACTCGAGAACCTCGACAAGAAAATAATAGTAATGGCGTAGGAGAATGCAGATGTGGTTCCATTATGCGATTTACCAACAACAGAATGTGATGCAGTGGCCTTTTTGCAAAACAAAAACATTCTTCCAAATGCCAAAAAATGCGAATGTGGAATGTCCATGAAATTTAGAGTCGTTAAAAGTACCTGTCAGTTTAGATGTTCCGCTAGTTAATGCAGTCGAATGGTTTCCATTGGAAGTCTGACTTGGTTTGATGGCTCCAGAATACCGTTGGTGAAAGCTATACATCTAATATATTTTTGGAGCCATGAATACCTAACTGTCAAAGCTGTACAGAAAGAATTGGGCCTAGGCAAAAATTCCATTTTGCATTGGACCAACAGTCTGCACGAGCTGTGCTCTGAGAGTTTGTCATCTTGACTGTGCTGATGAAACTCTCTTTAGCCAGAGACAGACCCACCAGGGAAAAGTACTACCTTCACAATGGATTTTTGATGGGTGTACCGAGAGACACACAAATGTTTTCTGTCATGCATTCCTTGCAGATCTGCATCCACTCTTTTGCAGGCTGTGAAAAATAACATCAAATCCAGATTGACTATCTTCTTGGATGGTTAGAAGGGTTACAAGACTGTTGACCTTGAAGCGGCTGGGTTCCACCATCTGACCATCAAACACACTTACAACTTTGTGTACCCTTCCACAGGAGCTCACACCCAAAACATAGAGTATCTTTGGGGCCTGCTAAAGTCTTGCAACAGGAAACAATGGGGAACTCACATGAAATATCTGCCAAATTACATGGCCGAATTTATTTGGCATCGACTCCACAAAGATAAAGATGTTTTACTGGCCATACTTACAGAGATGTCTTTATCATCAAAACAGCATGTCAGCATATAGTAGGCATCTTGAATTATTTAATTTGTTCATATTATTTGGGATACAGTTTATTTAAAAATCTTTTACACTTTTTTTTGTAAATAGAATACTGAAATTTATTTTTACAATTGTTTTAAGTTTTGACTGAAATCAAAAGTTTGAAAAGTTATTTATCAGAAGTTTAATATTTGATGTTATTTTATTAAAAGTGAGTTTTAAAGTTAGTGTGTGTTATTTTTAAACCTTTATAAAGTTGTTTATCATTATATCAAAAAAAAAAAAATCGTCAAAACTTTTATTTTTGTCGATGTAAGTTTTTAAAAAAATTGGCAAGTAAAAAAAAAAGCCCTCTAAGTTTAAACTTTGTTTTTTAAAACCAAACTTTGTCAATGTTCTTTTTAATCATTTATCGATTTGTTTATCTTACTTTAAACAAATTTTTTATTAGGTTAAACAAAGGTTACATTTTATAAAAAACAATATTAATGAGAAAAAAGAGGTTATACAGTTGTTTTTTTAAAAGAGACTGATTGTTGTGATAGTTTTTGTTAAGTTTTTAGGAAACTGGAGTAACTTCCAAGTCTCCTCAACTATGAATTTTGAAGATAGGAATTGACCTCTTGATTTTATCTTTTGCATTGATTACAAGAAGCATGAGTTTTTTTTTAAATATTAATAATAAAAACTTTATTAATAACATAAATATTTACAATTTATATAAAAAAATATTTACAATTTATACAAATAGCTAAACAAATAATAACCAAAACACTAAGCAATTGAAATATTTCATTATTAAGACAAAAAGGCTCCAGGCCATTAAACAGTTAATTCCTACTCTAGAAGGTTGACCTTTAACAATATAATAGGAGAGTCTTATGACATCAAGCAAATGCAACTCAAAAAGGTGAAGCATGTAACAAATGTTTTATTAGCCTCAGAAATAAGCGACCTAGTAGAATTCTAACTTTTACTCAAAACAAATGTTTATCAGATTATCTCACATAGAGTTATTCCAGGGTCACCCCAGATTTGAGTCATCATCTTTCTAGGCAAGTATCTCTGACACTGATTGAAATAAGTTTCCCAATCACTGTAGAGTTTTCTCAGCCAGTTGAATTTCTTATTGTCAAATATCATAGTACATCTTATATACCATGTTGTCTTAAGGGTATGCACCATTACCATTGCATTATGGGGGTTAAATTTCTTAAAATATTGACTATATAAAAGTTTTAAGTTGATGATTGGTCTGTGGAATACTCTAGCTCTTATCTGTTCAAATGCTGAACATTCTTTAAATAGATGCTGGAAAGTTTCATCACCAGATTTGCATAGTGGACAGATCAGATCCAAGTTCATATGTAGCCTTTCATTTAGAACCTTAGCTGTTGGAAACAAGCCATTCATCAGTTTGAAAACAAATTTTAGGTAGGTTTGACGTGCATATATAGAGTGGAACTTTTTCAACACATTTTTTTATTGATATATCCAACCATGCCTTATCATGACTTTTAAAATGATTCACTACTTCTTTATATTTAATACCTTCCAAACTGGGCAAATTCAGATCATCCTGGAGATCCCTATAAGCAATGAGCAGGTCAGTTATAAAAGATCTTCCTTTACATCCAATTTCATTAAAGAAGCTAGCATGATCAACAAAAGGTCCAAGAAATTGACTTTTAAATGTTAATAAATGTACTTGCCTTTATGTAAGATATATATAGCCCAGGATCAATCAGGACAAGACTTCCTTTTTCTATTGGAATTTGCAAGGTTGATATTGGGATCCATCTTGAAGTTCTTCTCCAGACATATTTCTTTGCGATCTGGTTTATTCGGAGTTTTGTTTTGTTATGTAGGGATACCCAGGGTGCATAGTATGCCAAAATCCCTGAAACAATGGAATTAAAAATTGATGCTCTTGTAATTTCATATAATTTAAGTGAAGAAAATTTACTTATTTTATCCTCAATTTTTGTAATAATTAATTTATTTAAATAGGAGTTCATCTTTGTCTTGGACATATAAAATGGTATGCCCAAGAAGGCAGATGAGAGAGCCATAAAGTTAGATGGCATTTTTTTTACCAGTAACTAACTACCAGGCTGCAGACATTATGGGTTGAATAACTGAGCCAGTTTCAGCCTGAAAATTTTCTAAAATATTCATCACAACTTGGATATTATAGCTGTTTTGAAATATTATTATAATATCATCAATGAAAGCTGTAACAGCAACCTGTAAACCCAAATGTGGCAGATAAAGGCCGGGAACGATGTTCTAAATCTTACAAACAAGAGGATCTATATAAACTGCAAACAGAAGATCCACCAAGGGAGAACCCTGTGAAATACCCCTCTTAGGGATAAAAAATTCAGATCTTCTCATAAAGTTTTTAAGAGAGATTCTACTATTTTTAATATAATTTTCAATGGCATTCACCAACCATATGTGATCTGGAATTAAAAGGCAGAGGGACTGAATCAAGTAAGACCAATTGACCATGTCAAAAGCAGCCCTAAAATCTATTTGAATAGCCTAATATTGGGTTAAGTTTAAATCCCTGGCATATTTAATAACCTCATGAGTTTTTAAGGCTGCATTAACTGCATGTCTACCCTTAATAGCATGGTGCGCGGAAGATATTCTGGTATTAATAAGGTAATGTAATTTCTTCGGGAAAATTCTATCCAAAATCTCCAAGTCAATATCTTCTATGGAAATATGTCTCAAGTCATCAATTGATGGATTTTGCACTGATTTATCTTTTTTGAAGCTAAAAATTACTCTGTTGCTCATAAAGGGCCACTCAATTCTCTCATAAAACAACTGGTTAAAAAATCTCCACATTGCAAATCTGAGAGCATAGTCAAGCTGTTCATAAACAGCAGCTGGGATTGAGTCATTCACCATTATTGATTGTACCTTGAGTATATTAATCTCATCCTGAATATCTTGATTAGAAATATACTCTTTCTGTTCCCCAGTTATGATACTACTGAATTGATTAATGAAACCTGTGCTAACACCAAATTTCATTTTTAACTTTTCAAATATATAATTATCAACATAGATTCCAGAGGCAATGCTGTCATCATCTTTGGTTATACTGGCAATACCCCTAGAGTGGGAGATGTATAATCTAGCATAGTTTAACATGGGTTTTGATATTTTACTCAAGTTAGGAATTAATTTACTGAGCCATATTATATGAGCATCTTGATGCATAAGCTGATATAAGTTGTATGATGATTAGGTCTGAGATTAGTAACGTTGCATAAAACTCTCTGAATTTCAGAGATTCTATTTTTCATTTGATTCATTGATAAAGTATTCTGTGCATTCTTGTAACATATTCTAGAGAGATCTTTTTTAATTTTAAACCAAGCAATACAGGGTGGTAAGTCTGAACATTTTGTATAATAATTAATGATAGTTAGGATAACAGATAATTGGTCAATCGAGGATAGAACACAATCTTTTATGTTTCTCCTAATAGAAAATCTATATTGATTTCTACCTTTACACAGAGATGATCTGAAAAACCAACCAGCGATGTATTTATCTTTGACTCATTGAGCTTATGCCCAGACACAAAGAAAAAGTGTATAAGAGAAGAGAATCTTCTATTGAAGAAAAGTATATGCATTATCCGAATATTTTTCATGCAATGGATACAATAAAATTTCATTCATTTTATTTTGTAATGCACTAGGAAGAGATCGGAAGGTACAATTAAGGTCACCACCCAGTATTATAATCCTTGGTTTTTGTAAGAATCTATTCTGAACATTATGGATTATATTTACTATATCATTACCCTTAGCTATAGAGTATGCAGCAATCAGATTGTGCAAGTTGGCCTGATAAACAAAGGAAAGCACAATATAGTTTGTTTGTAAAAACAATAACTGAATTCTTTCAATCTCAGAATGCATATATATTAAAACCGCTGCACCTTGTGCGGTTCTATAATTAGGTTTAAATAGTAAAATATTCTGTTAAGATAATTTATCGATAATATAACCGGGTGTATTATGATTAATTTTAGTCTCAGTTAAAATTATAATTTCATATTTTTCTTTAGATAAATAATCAACAATTTTATCAACCTTACCTGGTCTATTTAAACCTTTAATATTAAGAGTCAAGATATTGAGGGATTTGTTCATAATTACTGGAATTAATTGATTCTTTATCCACAAAAATATCATTTATAGTTTCATTAATCATTTTATCTGTATCCCTGTGATAATCTATTTCAGTATTAATCTCAGAGTCACTACCAAAATGATTTAGCATCGTAGGGTTATTCTTAATATCATTGTAATTGAATTAAACTCCTTCTTCTGCATTTATTCTATAAATAGTATTGCTATGAACACACTCAGTAAGGTTATCACTATTGATATTTATTCCATCACCGATATTTACATCAGAATTTACATTGTTGGAAACACACTCAGTCTCACTGGGGAAAACCTCATCAACCTCCCGAACAAAACTATTTACATAAGATGATAATTCAGTGTACTCAGAAGATTGGCTTGGACTGTCACCAATGCCATTACTATCACAAAAATCATTATCAATATTTTTATTATTACTATCTACAATGTCTGCCAAGGTCTTAAGATTATTAGTTCCACACAAATGATTGTTTCTATCAAACTTATTGCATTTTGCACAATTCCCAGTAACATACAGTGCAGCTATATGACCAACTCTGTTGCATTTAAAGCACAGAGGGGGTCTCCCTTTCAAAATAATAGCAATTGGCATTTGGTCTTTGATCAACTTATGTGGTATTTGATCTTTCACAATATCTTTTTTCAGCTTAAGCACAACTTTCCATGAGTTTGAAGGAATTTGGAAAGAGATTCCAGGGGTCATCTCTCTTTCCAATGTAATTACTTCCACATAATTGTTTAGCTGGGTTTTAAAGAACTCAATGTTAAAGCTAGGGGAAGTGTGTAAAACTCTACGAATACTAAAGGATTAGGATCTTTTGATACCTAATATATCTTATGGCCATGTACCTCCTTTATTAGATGCAAGATCTTTCTGTTCTTTGTTACAATATTCTATAGAAATAAAGCCTCTTGCTGGGAAGAACACATTGTGTTTAATAGTTGGTATTAAACCATTATTACTCAACAAGATTAGATATTCATTTAAATCGGGCTTCTCTCAGATATGCTCACCGTTTTTGTCGTTAGTTTGTATAATCAAAATAAAAATGGACGTATTAGGGAATATGCAATTAATAAAAAAAATTTTCCAATAAGAGTTTAACTTAATAAATGTTTTTGAGGTTAGACACGATAACTTTTGAGCGTGCGATAAATTAACATTCAGCTCAGCGAATTGTGTCAGTTTGTTAATATTTTTGGCTGATCTATTTGATTCTATTTTATCATCTAAAAACCTTCTGTTATTGCTAGCTTCATATTGGCTGTTAGGTTGATTTTCATTAATCAAAGTTTGAGGTTGAATATAGTCATTAAGGCAATCGGTTTTTCTTTTTCTACACTGAGAGATGACGTTCCAATCAGCGCATTGACACGCTTCAACGTTACCATTTAAGTTCATAACCTCCAGGAAACCAGCATTCTCAATAACGGATGCGGTAGCATATCTTGCTTTTTTAGAAATTATTTTTATATCTACATCATTTTGGTGAGTATTAAATTCAGAGTTGCTTATTAAATCAGGGTTACTAATTACTTTTCTTAATTTTAGCTTAATATTGTTAGCATTAGTAAAAGGCTGCTAAAAGTTTGAGCCGCCATTTTCTTCCATGCTAACGTTGGCTTTTTTGTTCGGGTGAATATATACAGATTGAGCTCCCTCCTTATTATCTTTATCTTTTAACGCACTCACCTTATCCTCATGGATCTTCTTGCCTTTTTCCCCATTGGCAAATTGTGCCAGAGTAAATACAATATAACGTTTCGTCAACTTCTGAAACTTAACAGCTTAGTGAAATGCTGAGCATGCGCTCTATATCTGAAGCATAAGTTTTGATCTGGTTGAAGCTGGGTATATATTAACTAACAACTCATTTACCAGATTGAATAAGTGATAAAAATTGAAACACTTATTATATATTTTCTTATTTAGTTAGAGTTATTACTTTTAGTGTAATAACGATATATTAAAGTTCTCCAATCATCCAGGTAACAATTTTATACATATCGTTACTTATGATATTAGATATGATTAAATACATAATTTATATTTGGACCAGGTTGTATGAGTGTAACTAACTTTTAAATTTATATAAAATTTGTTATATGGAATCTATAGTATGTTTGGTTGGCTCTTAAGTTTCAATCTCAAATTTATAAGAAGTTAATCATCCTTAGTTAGATAATGTGGTCTATAAGAAATATTTTTATGCATAGATCCTCTATGTTTGGATTAATTTTTTAAAATGTTATAATGTGCAATAAGACATTCTAATGATAAGAATTATATTTTGTTAGTAGAGTTTTATTCCTAACGAATTCTTAAACTTATAAATAATATAGAAGGTTAAAAAATGAATACGATAAAGGATATTAAGATATAATAAATAAGCCATATATATTCTAAATGTCATTTAGGAGTGCTAAGCAAATAATTTTACTTGTTTTTAAAAGAGTGAAAGATTTATCTAGTATTAGCAAGAGAAGTTGATTAGTTATTAGAAATAAACTGATTAAGGACATCATAAAACATTTATTATTATGATTATTAGTATTTAAATTGAGGATTTATTTTAAATAATATGCAACCTATCCCAATAGAGCGTGAATGTCTGTTGAGCGCTGTATGATAACATACTTTCATGTCCCAGGTTTTGATTAAACTTAGAAAACAAACTTTAATATTTATTAGATATTATATATAATATTTAATGAATAATTACGTTTGTTACATTTGTTTCATTTGTTTATCAATTTTTTTTATACTTTGATATTTTAAATTAAAGCAATTGTTATTTGTAATATTTCTGTTTTCTCACTATTAAAACCATCGTCGAAGCATATTTGCAAAATAAAGGTCATATTTTAACATATTAGATTACATATAAATCTATTTGGAATGGAGACACAGTTATTGTTAAAGCTGATGTCTGAATTACAAGGATATAGAATAAAAGAAGATACTAATATTTATCATACCCCGAATTAATACCTAAACTTTACATCCATACATTTATTTTCTTATTTTAATGTGAATGAATACAATTCAGTCATAACCCTGAGATAAACCGTTACTTAATATTATTTTTAAAATTGCTAGCCTTAGATCAATCATAGATAAATTTATACTTAATTACTATATATTTGCTTAAAATTTATTAAGAGTTGCATCACACGCATTCAGAATTACCCTGACAAATTTATTGATTTAACATTTATATACTACTAAAGTATAAAATAGTATTATTATTTATTTTATGTCAAAGTATAAATATTAGAACATTTATCTCAACGTCTTGTCTTGCGCACCTATTTATCGCAAAATCTTGAAGATCTCTCATTACTGCTTTATAGTTTAGGAATTGACTTTTTAAAACGTGTTCCCCGTGACATTTTTGAGACTACGGTTTATATATTATTCGAGATGAAGATTCATGCCATTTTACAATAAACATGCATAAAACATTAATTAACAAGAAAATTGCAGCCATCTCTTCTTGTTCTCCAATTCTTAAAATAAGGAGTCATCTAAAACACTTTGTTTAGAAGGGATGATTCTTTAAACCAATCGTTTAATGTATCTAAATATATTTTAAATGGATTTCTCACAATAACTGATAAGTCCTAAAATAGGTAATAGACTACCTCCAGTACTCTAAAACAAATAATCTTGAGATTAAGATTCATATTATAGTACAATAAATATTTTAAATTATTCTCAAATGTGGCATAAGAGAATTAATAACTATTGAAAGAGATCAATTTAAAACGTATTTGGATTCATTTCATCGATTGATCAATTATTTATTCTTTCTAACCAAAGCGATTTAGACAGTCCTCTAAATTAATAAATAAAGCACAAAAAGCAGATTCCTGCTTTTGTCTTATAAATTGTTTTACCCTGGAATAGAGAATAATTTAAAATATTTATTATGTAGTGGTATCAATCTGAAATTCGAATACAATATACATATATTGTACTGTATTTGTTTTAGAACAAGTTTCGCATGGCAATTTAGAATTTTAAATTTTGCATGGCAATTTAGAATTTTAAATTATCAAATTCCCGAAAAGAAATTAATATTTATTTTCAAATATCATCTGATTGTATTTTTTAAGACAACTTAGATTATATATATTTTTTAAGATAAAGAGATTAAAAAAGAGATAAAGAGAATAACCATACATTAGTTTTATTTTTGCTAAGTAAGGATATAAATTTTTATTTTCAAAAAAACTAAAACTTTATTTACACATTAGAGTGGATACAAAAGAAATCAATGATAGGATAAAACAATGACAATAAAAAAATTTCCATGTATACATATAAGTGTGGTATGAAAGCCATGTATATAGAAAATTCAAAAGTTGTATTAGATCAATAATATAGTCTCAGGAGCTGCATAGGAAAATAATGCAATTATGAAAGAAACATAGTTAAATATAAATAAAATCAAAGATTACACTAATGCCTTAAGGCAGTGCATCATGTGCTTAATTAGCTAGGAATATACAGTAAGTCAAACCTACGTATAAGGTTTGGAAATTCCATTGATTAATGATTATCCTGGCCCAATGAGTAAGAGTATTATAACAATATTTACAAGTTGATATAGATAAATTAATTGTACAGTATTAAACAAATGCAAAGTTTGTGTGTTAAATATAAGGTGAAAAACAAAATTATTTTAATTTTGTCAAAGTTAAAAGGTATCAATAGGATGGCCATGGCTAACTAAAATCAGGGAGGAGGTATAAAAAGGAAATATATCTGGCATCTTGAATTTTAGATCTTCTAAAAAACAGTTTACTACAAAATTGATTTTTCTAAGAAGTGATATAAAATGTACTAACCTCCTCTCACGAGTGTATTGAATCGTTGTAATATGTGTGAGTAGAGAAGAGTTCATTTGCCAATGTTTCTTCCTTTCTGAATACTTAGAATGCCTAAGGTGAATCCATCACCTACTTAAATCATTGAAACACTGGATGACCTAGAAGATGGAAAGAGAGGATACAACCGATTTCTCTCAGGACAACAAAAACCATGCATGGTAATCTAAACATCAGCATAATTGAACAATTCAATTTACCTATAATAGACTTTATTTCCTAATTTAAAAGTGATCACTTTCTTGAAGTATAAGAATATCAAAGCTTGTGTTGAGCCAGACTATAAAAAAGAATCAGAATCTTAGAAATAATAATTTTTAATAGCCATTTAAGTTTATTTTTTATACCGTTATTCTCTATTTAGTTTTACAATGACTATAATTATAACTTAATGATTCATATGAAAATTATTTGCGTTGTTGTTTATTTAAGTTGGTTATTAATCAAATAAAAATATTTAAATTGTATAATTATTACTTTCATAAATAAATTACCAATACTGTATTAAAAACACAATCCTCTGGGTTTTGCAAATACTTATATAATAGTAACTAATAAAGAAAGGTGGGATTAAGCCAGTGGATTCTTGTATAGAATCCTAGAGCCTTTCAAATAAATTAAAAACTGGTTCTGTCCTCAACTATTATTCAAATTTATTTACATTAAGGGGCATGAGTGACCAGGAAAAATAATCTGATTCGCTAAAATTACCTGACATATTCTAATGAGGGAATTATCAAAGCGAAAAAGAATGTAATTTGGTCAATGAATATGTAAAGAATATAAATCATATAAATCCTAAGATACTAATGGAGAGTACAATATATATTGTAGAAGTATATCTATACTCACACATCCACATAATCAATATGTATACATTATATTTGTATTCCTATTATATTTATAAAAATAACTATGTAATTTAGTAAATTAGTATTTTTCATTCTTTAAAATGAAAAGCCATTGTTGAGAAAAGACAATTGGCATGGTGATGACCTCGAAGTTCACATGCAGTTTATAGAATTAAAGGGAATGAAATTAACTTAATGCTTTAATATCGAATTGTAATGTAACAATATATAATATGATATGCTTCAGCAAGCTCATGCAACTATATATAGAAAAAAATCAAATTTTTTTTAGAAGATTAAAAAGATTCTATTCTTTCAGCTATATCCTCACAAAGACTTATACTGTGTTCGATTTAAACGAACAATGGATAGGATAAAATCTATATATTGAACGATTTAATACTTATTAGAAGAAATTTCTAATATTCTTAAAGAAAAGTAATTTCTAAATTATTTAATTTGAATATATTTTCGTATTCTATAAAGATCATTCTAGTTGGAGTTCTAACTGTAAATTTCATTTTTAAAAGAACATTTTTATAAAAACTTCAACTAAATTAAATTAATGTACTTTACATTATAAGAAAAATAGAAAGTGAGTAGAATAGAAATTTATTGTTGGATATGTAAAATGTGCTTGTCTAGTCATATATATATATATATATATATATATATATATATATATATATATATATATATATATATATATATATATATATATATATATATATATATATATATATTATATGAATAACAACTTTTTCCAAATGCCTTAAAAATTATATAGAAGCTATATCTTCAAAATGGAATTATAATTGATAATAAAAGAACTGGGTATAAAAAGTTTCTATCTACATACAAGGAGGAAACTAATTGTCAACTTGAGATCTCATATTATCTTCTTCAATGCATAACTAAGGAATTAAGAATTGCATCTTTGAAGGATTGCATTAACTTTTATAAATATTTAATTTTTAAAATTTTTAATTGGGAAATATTAATATCATTTCCTTTATTATCAAATTTATTTCATTAAAGAAATGAATAAGATGACAGAATTTATAATTGAAAATATTTTTGTTTTTATTTATAATTAATAAAAATTTAGATATAGATTAAGAAATATTAACATGGAAAAGCTATATAAAAATATAAAGGGATAGAGTGAACTTAGAGGTAAGAAATTAAATTATTTTTCAATTCACATACTATTATTTTTATGACATGACACTCCTTTGTTTGTACTAATCCAAATAGTCTAATAACCATTATGTATGATAAGTGGATAAATGACTAACAATGTTATGAAATATATATTTTTATATTAATAAACATAAATTATGTACAATCATTTTAATGAATGAAAACATTATATAGAAATAATTGGATTATTATTTGAATAATCTAATCATTATATAATAGTGTTAATATAGTAGTCTTAATATTTAGATACTTATATTCTATATAAGTTATAAAATCATGTAGTGTTGTAAGTTAAAAAATATATCTACTATGGGTAAATAAAATATATTTATATTTTTAATATATGGTAGTAGATATATAAATAATTTATATATATTTTTAAGTTTAAGTTATTTATTTGTTAAATAAATAATTATTATGCTTTATATTAAACTAAATGAAGTCTTCAATTTTGTTTTATTTATTTATTTGATTTTATAAGATTAGAGCAAACATTTAATATAGTAATCTTTATTGATTATTATATTAACTTCATGAAACCCATATTAAAGAGTTAGTGAGGTTTTTTTATTAATATTACTCTAGTATATTGATAGGAACCCCTGAAGAGAGTCAATTGTTAAACTTCCTTGAGTTCAAAATCTGAGCATAATGGTTAAGTCGATTAAGATGAAAATTGATGTGGTTTAGATATAATAATTGATTAATAATAAATTATTTATTGGGAACAGATATAGTTTTATATCATAATTAAATCACATCATTCATGGTATCCTATATGAAGACCTTAAATCTGACTATAGTGAGATTCAACTGCCTTAACTTATCTTGCTGAGAGGGTCCATACCATTATATATATTGTAGCATTTGTTTATACGGTACAAATATATTGGCATCCGGTAAGATATTTAAAGGCTAAAAAAAAAAGTAAGTTTAGCAATCTTTTAAAAGAAAAACATTTTAAAATTTTTTCTGATTAGTATAATTTATTTTTTTTTAAACGTACAATGAAAGTTAAATTTTTCGTCTATTTTTTTTTATCTGGTTAAAAATAAAAGTAAAAAATCGGAGAGAACAAAAGACACACAAATTACTAATCCAGATAAGCTAAACGAAAAATATTTTAGCTAATTAAAGATGG
The DNA here is from genome assembly GCA_028023455.1 of Epiperipatus broadwayi. Lineage (NCBI taxonomy): Eukaryota > Metazoa > Onychophora > Udeonychophora > Euonychophora > Peripatidae > Epiperipatus > Epiperipatus broadwayi. The sequence continues at coordinate 863,928 of JAQFVV010000319.1, forward strand.
CAGAATTATGCTAAAAAAATAAAGTCTTTGTAACTTAAATCTAAGAGAGAGTGTACAAGATTATTATCTTATATGCTGATAAAATGACAAAACGATGTGCAGAAGTTTCAAAAATGGATCGAGGTATAAAAAGAAGAGGACAATTTTGATCTATGTCTTCTCTTTAACTTCTAGTTATATGTCTAAAAGTTGTAGATTTCCATGAGTATAACCTGTGGCAGTAATATACTTCTGCACAAGTACGCCACTTGCCATATCACAATGTCATGCAACAATGGAAACAGGCCTTGTGAAGATCGCTTTTGCAATGAAAGGGTTACTACAACCGTGCCTTTTCTCCAGCTATAGAATGGAACAATAATGGAAGATGCAGTCTGTAGGAACCAATGAAAATTATTATGAGCTCCGGATCCCAAAACCGACACCAACTTACGAGTAAGTTAAGAGTAATTTTTCTCAATTGTGACAAAGTTTGCAAACAATTCTTAAAAATAATACCAAAATAATCCTGATTAAGGCTTTAAATTTTTATTCTTCAAGAGACTCTTGTTTACCTAGGAAATATAATTGTTGAACTGTTTTTTTTATTGATTCCTATCTGGATTAGCATGTGTGTCATCTTTCCAATTAATTAATTCATGTGTTTTATTTTATTTTATTTTATATTTTAATTTGTTAAAATAAAAATATTTATTTCCAATAACCCTATTCATTGTACATTATTAATGGTTATTAATAAATTTATTAATGTTAATTATTAAAATTTGAAAATATAATTTACCTTTGCCAACGCTGTATTGAAACTCAATCCTCCGGAGTTTCCATATAATTTTATTGTAACTAACTAAATAAAAAGAGGTTTACCCAGTGGATTCTGATATAGAATCACGGCACCTTTCAAATAAAATAAAAGCTGGCTTACATGATCCCATTATTTTAGTAGTTACATTAATTAAAAGGGTGTTGTGTGACCAGGAAAAATAATTGCATCCATTAAATCTTACTGAATTGTCTGATGAAACAAATTTAATAGATAGGACATAATTTGGTCACACAGTACAGGAAGTTAACTCATACAAAAAACCCTAATAGAGCAGTTGACGTTACAATGGTGCCAACTAGGGCCTCAAAACAAACCACAAACTGAAATACTTTGTAATGGTATAAAGAACATTACAATGATGACCAAAAAACTCATAGTTGGAGAAGAAATAGTTTAAAAAAAACGAACTAACTAATTAAACCCTGATTATACAAATAAAAAATATTTTTTAATATGACTTACAGAAAGAAATATATATATATATTTTAATATGTCTAAAAAAAACATGATTGCATCTGATTTTGAATTAAACCACAAGTAATTAGACTGGTTAGGTGGTTACTGGTGAGGGGGAAAAGCATAGCCCCGAGCCCTTATATGCAATATATAACATAAGACTGTGTTTAAATGCCCATCAGTCTATTTCTAGCAGGGATCCAGAGAAAGAGGAGGGTAGACCAAATTGTCATGAGCCTATAAGACTCAGAATGATGATTAACACTCGTTTGTGATTATAACTTGGGCATCTTATCATTAGTTTTACATTGTGCAAATCATTTCCGCCATGTTATACCCTAAAGTGTGTGTTAAAGCCGCACATCCCTTGTGTGTAAATGTACAAAGATATATCAGCACGCTAATAAAAAAATGAATAGAGACTTAAAAAATAAGAATCACATTAGTTTAAACCCCTATTTTATTCTTATCTTCTGGCATCGGTGGTATTGTACCATTTGTTTATATGGTACAAATATATTGCCATCCGGTAAGATCTTTAAAAGCTAAAAAAAAAAAAAAAAGTAAATTTAGCGATCTTTTAAAAGAAAAACATTTTTAGATTTTTTTTGATTAGTATAATTTTTTTTAAATGTACAATGAAAGTTAAATTTTTTGTCCATATTTTTTTTTATCTGGTTAAAAATAAAAGTAGAAAATTGGAGAGAACACAAGACACACAAGTTACTAATCCAGATAAGCTAAAAGAAAAATATTTTAGCTAATTAGAGATGGCAGAATTATGCTAAAAAATAAAGACATTGTAACTTAAATATAAGAGTGTACAAGATTATTATCTTATATGCTGATAAAACAACAAAAAGACGCACAGAAATTTCAAAAATCGATCGACATATAAAAAGAAGAGGACAACTTCGATCTAGGTTTTCTCTTTAACTTCTAGTTATGTGACTGAAAGTGGGAGGTTTCTGTGAGCGTAAACTGTGGCAGTAATACACTTCTGCACAGGTACACCACTTTCTGTATCATGATGTCACACAAGCATTGGAAACAGGCCTTGTGAAGATCACTTTTGCAATGAAAGAGTCACTACAACTGTGCGTTTTCTCCAGCTATAGAACAGAACAATAATGGAAGACACCAACAGGAGAGACCAATAGAAATTCTTATGAGCTCAGGATCCCAAAACATACACTGACTTACCATTAAGTTAAGAGTAATTTTTCCCCATTGTAACAAAGTTTGCAAACAATTCTTAAAAATAGTATCAAAATAATCCCGATTAAGACTTTAAATTTGTATTCTTCAAGAGACTTTTGTTTACCTAGGAAATATAATTGTTGAACTGTTTTTTTTATTCATTCATATCTGGATTAGTTTGTGTGTCGTCTTTCTAATTAATTATTTCATAATGTGCTTTTTTAAATTTTATTTTATATATTAATTTGTTAAAATAAAAATATTTATTTCTAATACCCCTATTCATTGTATGTTATTAATTATTATTAATAAATTTATTAATGTTAATTATTAAGATTTGAAAATATAATTTATCTTTGCCAACGCTGTACCGAAACTCAATCCTCCAGTGTTTCCGGATACTTTTGTCATAACTAACTAAATAAAAGACGTTTGGCCAGTGTATTCCGATATAGAATCCTGGCGCCTTTCAAATAAATTAAAAACTGGCTTACATGATTCCATTATTTTAGTAGTTACATTAGTTAAAAGGTGTTGTGTGACCAGGAAAAATAATTGCGTCCATTAAATGTTACAGAATTGTCTGACGAAACAAATGTAATAGATAGGACGTAATTGGGTCACACAGTATGTGAAGTTAACTCGTATGAAAAACCCTGATAGAGCAGTGGACGTTACAATATATATATATATATAAATATATAATATGATCCAAAAGTCATCAAACATTTAAAATGTACTTGTAATTTTATTGTTAAATGATTTAATTAAAATTCAAATATTATTTATACTTTTCCAAATATACTGAATTTTTATTAATGACTGATAGATTAGAATATAATTCCTTCTCACTAGTATTATTGTCCACTGTTTTTGAGACATTGCTGATTTGTCCACTATCATAACTAGAAAAGAATCAAACCAGTTATCCCTAGATTTTAGAAATTTGAATTTATAATGATGTGCATAAGTATAGGGCAATTAAATATACCCGTGATATGGATATAATAGCATAATTACTTAGTATTCGCTGATTCATATTTATTGTAGATGTCTCTGTAGTGATATAAATAAAATGCATGTTGTAAACATAGATTAAGACTAAATAAAGAATGTCATGAAATATTTTATTGCTGTTTATGAAAGAAAATAATTTATACTTTTAGAAAAATAAAATAAATCCCCCAAAATGTATATACTTATAAAACATCTTTGATTTAATATATGATATTGCAAAGTTGGAGCACTGAATAATAAACAACAGATATATTACAAATGAATGCATACAAATAAATTTTTTTATAATGTTACTCAGGAAATTTAAAAGTGAGTTCAAATTTGAGTGACATATATACAATAATTGGTATTAATAATTTAAATTTATAATTAATTTTATGTAAGAAATATTATTATATTAGTTTTAAACTTAGATAATAAAATATTTATTAACCTGTCATTAAAGATATGGATTTAGGAGTTGTAACCCCCCCCCCATAGTATATATGTATAAACCAACTTACATATACATTAATAATATCTAAGTAAAATAATATACTATATATTTATCTGTTATGATTAGAAAACTTATAATTACTTTCTATAAAGAAAAATTGCTATTTTGGTATTAGAGCTGCAATATGGAGTATGCATTACACCTACTGTGCCTGTTCACATTCCATATTAATCTGCTGATAAATTTTTAGTCTTTAGGTCTGATCAAAATAAAGTGTACATGACCTTTTTAACAAAAAACTAACACAAACACGAATCTTGTACATGGTATTTTGGCAAGATTTACAAAGTTATCCGGAGGTTGATATGAATGTGAACAGGTGTAGTAGGTCTAATACATGCCCTGCATTGCAGGAATAGAAATAAATAAAAGTAAAAACATATTATATTTATAATTTTCAATAAGAAATGTATAATTTTAAACAAGACATTCAAATAAAAACGATTTGGACACTAACAACTTTTAAGAACATTTGAAATATAAAAAAGTGTTATTTGTGATCTTAATAACAAATGACATTTGAAAGCAAAAAAAAAAAAATGTGATTTGTAATCTTAATGAAATGGCAGCATTACACAAAAAATTCTTAGTTTAAATAAGCACTAAAACAGTAAATGAGTTTAGTTTTTAAATAATATTTATAAAAAAAATATTAAAAATATATACAATTTTCATATTAACAACTTTTAAGAATGACATTCTCAATCAAAACAAATGTGATTACTGATCTTAATGAAATGACACCATTATACAAAAACATTGTTAATAAACAAACAATCAATGATTTTGGTTTTTAAATATTTATAAAAACACATTAAGTATACTCTTACGATATTCACTATGTGCTATATAACAGGAAATGTCACTTTGAAACAAGAAAATACCACCACTACAGAAAATGGAGATCTGTATTAAAAATTATCTCTCCGAAAATGTAGCACATGATTACAGAGTATGCTGGGATTTTCAACAGAAATGCTAATACATATATTTTTTGTTATAAACAAATTAAACCCCTCCAAAAGTAACAAAACCCACAAAAATACATATTAATTATGAGACTGAAAATATTAAAGTATTATGAAAAAAAAAGATCTTGTTGATAAAGAAAAACACATTTAGCCCTAATACAACTCTAAAATCAGCACTTATTAAACACGTTTCTATCAATTTGAAAGCATGAATTTATCAGACACATAAATGTCTTCAAACTCAGCCTAACAAACTAGAGAATATATGGGTCTGAATTCAGTTCAGTTTCACCATATAGTAAAAGCCTCTGAAATATATAGCATTGCAAAAACCTTCAAAGATACACTTATAATAATTAAAACAAGTTATAAATTGCATAACTCATGAAAACAAAGCTTTTTAGAGCTATTGCTAAGCTCCATCTAGTGATCATAAAATGCAAGCTTAAATGTAAGTTATGAAATTTACAACTTGTTTTAATTAATATAAGTGTACCTTTGAAGGTTTTACAATGCTATATATTGCAGAAGCTTTTACTATATGGTGAAACTGAACTAAATTCAGACCCTTATAGCTATCTAGTGTGTTAAGCTGAGTTTGAAAATATTTACATGTCTGATAAATTGATGACTTCAAATTGATAAAAACTAGTTTCTAGTCTCCCAACCCTCCACGGACATGAGCCAATAATCTCAAAAGCAGCTGGCCTGGAGGTGGGGATTATGATAGAGGTTTTGAATTCTATCTCTTTCAATAATTATGAAAACAAAGCTTGTTGGAGCTATTGGTAAGCTCCATCTAGTGATCATAAAATGCAAGCTTAAAGGCAAATTATGAAATTTATAACTTGCTTTAATTATATATATATATATAACATGTGAATTTTACCAAATTTCACTTTTAAATAATAATTGAACTGCCCTCTAGTTGCCAAGTTCCATAACTTTTACAATAAGAGAATGGACCACCTCTTAATGTATTTTAGATCTTTTTATGATGTTATATTTATTCATTATTAATATATATATATATATTACTTTTTTGTTTAGGTTAGGACGAATTGCTTATATCAATTTACTAAAAAAAATTAAATTTAAAAATTATTTTAGAAGTATGATGTATATAATGTATTGACGATCTTTTAAAAAGTCTAGTTAAAGCAAATAAGAATATTTACTATATAATATTGTGTTAATATTTAAAAAAAACAGTTAACTAAAGATAAATTATAATATTGTATGGTTGGGAAAACTGGCCATAATAAATACTGCATTAATAAGTCTTGTAAATAAATGTTTAAAGTAAATTTTAAAAGTAATAACATGAAGTTAAATAAATAGTATATTTGAGTTATAAAAATTAATATTTAATAACTGAATTTAAAATGTTTATTTAAAAAGAGTATTGTGGTACAAAATAAATATTTGGTTTTGTGATATTAAGCTATTATTTTAAAAGTTGCTATATTATTATTTTTTAAAAAAATATTTTTTTTTGTAAATTAAATTATTTATTTTATTCTCAGCTAAATTGTAAGTGTTTCCTCTATTTTTGTAAGTCATGTGATGTGTAGATATTCACACGTGTGTTTGTGGAGTTTTTTTGATAAAGTTGCAGGATTGTTTTAAAATTCTATTATAAAATTTAAAATATTATATTTGATTACCACAAGATAAAAATAAAATTAGTTAGTATAAAATATTAAGTCGTGTATTTATTATTACTTTAAAAAAAACCGAATGTAATAAGTAAAATTAGATTTTTGTTTTGTTTTGAAAAATAACGTTTTAAAAAGCTAAAGATAATAATAAATATTACAATATAATTTTAAAAATTATTTTGAAGTGTTTAGTAGATATAAATAAAATATGAAAATTAACTAGGCAATTAAATAATATAATAAAGAATACATATTAGATAAATCATTGTTAATTTTTAACTTTGATTCCACGTTGTTGGCTAAGGATGTAAATAAGAAAACAGAGCATTGTTTAGTTAACCAATCAGGGGAGTACTTTATTTGGGTATAAAAATCGGTGCACAATTATTTTCAGCATACTACTACTATAACTACTACTCCTTCTGTTAACTAAGTGTGCTGTATTAAACAACTTAAATTCTATTAGTTTGCAGTATAAAGATTAAGAGTACCATTAATAGTCAATTAGGTACTTTAACCTGATATGCTATGTGGCTACCAGGCAATGCTGCGGTACCATCAACAATCAGTCAGAAACCTGCAAGTGATAAATTTTTTTTCAAAACTGCATGAAAATCATCAACTAAAAAACCCAAGGCTAGACATATCAAAATGCTAAAAATCGGCAAGTAAAAAATAAATTTATATCAAAAACTGCATTAAAATCGACAAGTAAAAAAGCCCGAGGATACACATATCAAAATGCTGAAAATTGACAAGTAAAAAATAAATGCCTGATGCTGTATATATTCAAGAAATATTGCAAAAGTCCAAATTTAAAAAAAAACAACACTCAAAATGCTATAAAATTTAAAATTAATATATATATTGTGCCATTACAATTTAGTCACTAGATAAATTTATAGTAATGTGCATGTAGAAAAGGTAAACCAAAAATCATCATCACAATTTTATATAACCATAAAAGAAGCTGTAGGGCATCCAAGTTCAAACCCTACCAGATTAAAATCTTAAACACTTTAGACAGAAAGAATGGGTCAACAATTACATGCTTTACTTGTTTGTGTGTTGATAGAAAGGTAATACACACATTTAAACTATTTAATATTTAAATTTTCTGTTAAAAAGCAAAGTTATAATGCATACATATAGGCAATGTATGTGTAAATTAGTTATTTGTTTTATATTTCAAATATTCAACATTTTAACTTTCTTTAAAACTAAGCTATGCTTGATCAATTCTAACATTTTTTTCTATACTTCTATTTTGCTTTTCTTTAATTATAAGTGGGATTTAAAAGTTACAGATTTAATTAAATAATTGGGTTATAATTACTAAGCTAGCAATTATATTATTTAAGGTTAGTTTATGAATGATTTGAAAGAATGAAGGATGTGTGTACATTACATACAAAATTTTACATTTCCTAAATATTGAAAGAAAAGGAAGTATTAAATCTGTTAAATTATTTTTTTGTACAATTGTTTGTTAAAAGAGGAAATCTGTTTAATCAGATATCAATCTTTGTAGCAATTTTTTTTTGTAAATAATTGTTTTTCACTTTGGAAGCTTATAATGGGTCAGAACTATGATTTTTGAAATTGTCTTATCAAGATCTAAAGAAGGAAGCTCAAAGATTTGAAGTGTTACCTGGATGTAAAAAGAAAGAAAAAAGAAAAAAAAACAAAAGAAAGGAAATAAGGATTGAGTCTATTTTTTTTAAACAAAAGTGTCTGGAAAAAGGATTAAACTTTTCAGTTGAAAAATCATTTAGTTGAAAATAAATTAGAGATCTAATTAAAACAAATTTGTCCAAAAATAGCAAGTGATGCTATCTCTGATTGGTTAAGTTAGCTAAAAATTGGATATAAAAAGCTGTCTTGAATTATTATGAAGATTATTGTGATTGATTCAGATTATTAAACTATCAAATTTGAATGTTGAAAATATAAGAAATGGTGGGCTAGAAAAATTATATGTATATCCCATTTGCCGGACCATCTGGGGGAAGCTGCACATCACATAGGAAAGAAAAGATGTGTCTAAATAATATTCTACACCTTTCAACTGACCAGATAAATAAGATGTTTTTAATAGAAGGAAGAAAGCATTCACCTGCATTCAAAGAAGATGAATTAATCTACTGATAAATATTAATCATCAAGTCCAATTAATCGTTCCAACAACTGATTTTAAACTCAAGAAAATTTATAAATGTGAAAACAACTGCTGTATTTCATCCACATGCTTGACAGGAAGAGAAGAAAAATTAATATAATGATTTCCAAATTGTCCACTAAAGCAAATAACCTCAATAGAGTCATCATCATTAAATAGTTATACACCTCAGGAAAGAGATTGTTCCCACATAGTAGCTGCAGAAATATAGACAAGTTTGAACCCTTGGAAATTCGCCACAAACAAAAGATCGGTAATATGACTTTTTATATCTATTTTCTTTATGATATCAGTCTTAAGAAACATTTTAGCGATAAAGTGGTATATTTTATTTAAAGAACTTTTAAAGACTATTCAGATCGATTAAAACAAGAATGTCTTACTAATAATAACTTTGAGCTTCATAAATGACCTTGAAAGTATGAAAATTATTTGTTTATTAATTTTACAATATTAATGTGTAAAACAATTTTTTTTATGGTGTTATGATTTTAGTTTTAACTGATATATTATTATTATTTTGGTTTTTAATAATATTTTGTTATCATGGGATAAAACACACACATACATAATGATATTTTATATGTGTATAATTGTGAGTGAATGTGAAATAATGAGTAGTATTAGAATATTAGATTATTTTGTTTCAAGTTAAGTATAGCGTTTCAGAGGTAGAAGAGAGGGGGGAGATAATGATTTAAAACTATTTTCTAAAACTTGCTCTTTCAATTCTACTAACATTTTTTTTTACATTCTATTTACATGTTAGATTTTTAAAGTATATGTGTTAATGAGCAGATAATATTTTTTGTCTTGAAATACTTTTCATGGTCAATGTGACGTCCAACTTAATACAAAATACATTTGAAGGGAAAGGGGGAAGAACTTAAAATTAATCTGAGGATTGTTATATAATCAATTATTATTATTATTCATGTCAATTTTCATATTATCTAGAAATTTTTATGTATATGTTAGAACTGTAGTAATAAATATTAGTTTGTTTTATTAAACGAGGCATATATATTTCATTAATTGTAGTCTTTGTTAAGTGTGATTATTCATCATCATCAATGGTTGAATATTAGTTATTGAAGATATAAGTAAATATGCTAAAATTAAGCAATAATTATGAATTTCTTTATAAAATTTAGTTTTATGTTTAGGCTTAGTCCTAGAGCTGTAGTTGAAACCCTTGTCATTATCGTTATTATTATCATCATCATCATCGTCATCAACGTTTTAATTAATGAGCTGTTTAACTGTTTAAAGGCCATAAATAAATATTGATTTTATAATATTTAGTGATTTCTTAGTATTATTATAACCACATCCCATCATCTATTTCATGCAAGGATGAGTGAATTGCCATCCTAAATTAGTTATATATAATCTGAGCTAGTGAACTTATAAAATATTGAAACACATTTGTTATGTTAAGATCTGAGAAATGATTTATGTCTAGTATACTCCACTTTGGTTTATAGAGGTTTTACTTTTACCTAAATATTAGTGCATATAGTGATATGGCTCAAAAAGCAAAATCTTCCATTTTATTATAAATAAAGTACCAAGAAGGGATTCAAACCCGGTACATGTAAAAGGTTATCAGATATAACCGTGTCTAGATTCAGATAATCTAGTGGCGCCCTGCTAGACCATATTCACTTAGTATTTGTTTAAACATGCACTTAACATCAAATCAAGAGATGAAAGTGGATAAGATCTACTGCCTGTATACCTGAGTTATATTTTATTGAATTACTAGTGTACTCACTTCACGTGATTTCATATACCTGAGTTATAATACATTGCTATAATACTGGTTATATAATAATTTGCTTATAATAATTCTTGATAGTGTTATATTTTGAACCTTTACTTAGGTAATATCTTTTGAACCTTATTTATATGTTACAATATATATATAGCTGAAAAATTTAAAAAAAAAAAAAAAAATAGCTGAAAATACGTTACCCCCACCACAAGTAATAATTATCAACTTAAATTGGCAAGTAAAAATGCCTGATGCTGTATATATACAAAAAATATTGCAAAAGTCCTTTTTTAAAAAAAAAAAACAATCATAATGCTATAAAATTTTAAAGTAATATATATATATATATATATAGCTGAAAATGAAAAGCAATATACAAGAAGCCATTAAAAATGGTGAAAGGCAGGAAATGCAATATACAAGAAACCATTAACGATGGTGGAAGGTGGGAAATGCAAAAACAGAATTTCATCAAATTATTTATTAAGCTTCCAATTTGCATTTATCTGCAATGCATTCAAAAGCAATTACTTGGTCTTTGCTTTAAAATTATGGCATTATCATTTAAATTCGTCAAGCAGTATATAAAAAAATAATTATCAACGTAAAATATACCCCTAACACACAAAATAACTGAAATTCACAATTTATGTCTTAGGTGTAATACTTAAAAAATAAACTATTGTAAACATTATAAAATCATTTAAATTCATCAATATTTAAAAAAAAGCAATATACAAAAAACAATTACCAATGTTTTTCCAGAAATTTCATGGATTGCACTGTTTTCGTTTCAATAAATTATTTTTCAAGCTGTTCCAGAAAAGCTATGACTTCATAAAGATGACTAAAAAAAAAAAATATTTGCAGCATAACGTTTTGAAGATACAAAGCTTTCGTGAAATAGAAAAATTATCTGCAGCATAAAAATCCATTAGCTATCAAATAATAAAACGAATTAAATATACATTATTTTTTACAACTTTTTTTAAAATTATAACATTTCCCATTTAACTTAGTAAGCACTTGACTGTCTTCAACATAAAAATGCATTAAAAAGGTTATTATTAAATTTAGAATTCACAGGTTTGAAGTGTTTCCCAAAAGTTTGTGCATGTTTACTGTTGTATTCATCTGCGTAAGAAAATAATCCACATTAACTAGTCAAAAAATAAAAATCCCAACAACCTGTATTTCTAGCAGTATGAAAAAATTACCACGTAATAAAACTAAGCAGGTATTTCAAAAGACTAATTCACTTACATTTTGGATTAAATTTGTCAGCTTTGGAAATTATATTTTTTTTGTACAAGGTCTATTATGTCATATTTCATTAATGAGTAGAAACTATGATCCAATATATTACAGAACCATTATATTTCTTTTTTTAAATTTTTAATTTCCATATGTGTATAGATTTCATTCAGTATTTTCCTAAGAACATGCATATGTAATGAAATGTTTAGACAACTATTTATCAGTTTCTATGTTTTACGAGTACATTAAATGATAATTTTAAAAATGGATTTGATTTATAGTGAGCACCTCCATTTTTCATTCATTTGGTAATGTTAATAAGTTTAACCTCAGAAAGCAAAATTTAAAAAAAAGTTGTAAAGTTAACGGATATTTAATTCGTTTTATTATTTGATAGCTAATGGATTTTTATGCTGCAAATATTTTTTTTATTTTACGAAAGCTTTGTATCTTCAAAATGTTATGCTGCAAATATTTTTTCTTTTACATGTCATCTTTGTGAAGTCATAGCTTTTCTGGAACAGCTTGAAAAATAATTTATTAAAACAAAAACAGTGCAATCATTGAAATTTCTGGAAAGACATTGGTAATTGTTTTTTGTATATTGCTTTTTTTTAAATATTGATGAATTTAAATGATTTTATAATGTTTATAATAGTTTATTTTTTAAGTATTACACCTAAGACGTAAATTGTGAATTGCAGTTATTTTGTGTGTTAGGGGTATATTTTACGTTGATAATTATTTTTTATGTACTGCTTGACGAATTTAAATGATAATGCCATAATTTTAAAGCAGAGACCAAATAATTGCTTTTGAATGCATTGCAGATAAATGCAAATTGGAAGCTTAATAAATAATTTGATGAAATTCTGTTTTTGCATTTCCCACCTTCCACCATCGTTAATGGTTTCTTGTATATTGCATTTCCTGCCTTTCACCATTTTTAATGGTTTCTTGTATATTGCTTTTCATTTTCAGCTATATATATATTAATTTAAAATTTTATAGCATTATGATTGTTGTTTTTTTTAAAAAAATTGGACTTTCGCAATATTTTTTGTATATATACAGCATCAGGCATTTTTACTTGTTAATTTAAGTTGATAATTATTACTTGTGGGGGGGGGTAACGTATTTTCAGCTATTTTTATTTATTTTTTTTTTTTTTTTTAATTTTTCAGCTATATATATATATATATTAATTTTAAATTTTATAGCATTTTGAGTGTTTTTTTTTTTAAATTTGAACTTTCACAATATTTCTTGAATATATACAGCATCAGACATTTATTTTTTACTTGTCAATTTTCAGCATTTTGATATGTGTATCCTCATGCTTTTTTACTTGTTGATTTTCATGCAGTTTTTGATATAAATTTATTTTTTACTTGCCGATTTTTAGCATTTTGATATGTCTAGCTTCGGGTTTTTTTAGTTGATGATTTTCATGCAGTTTTTAATATACATTTATTTTTTACTTGCCGATTTGCAGCATTTTGATATGTCTAGCCTCGGGCTTTTTTAATTGATGATTTTCATGCAGTTTTTGAAAACAATTTTTATCACTTGCTGGTTTCTGATCGGTTGTTGATGGTACTGCAGCATTGCCTGGTGGCCACATAGCATGTTGGGTTAAAGTACCATCAATTATATTAATTTCTAATTCCAAGAAAGTACAGTAATTTATTATAAGTTTGTATAATACAGAGATGCCATGATAAAAGCTAAATAATTCCTTATCAACTGATTTATTAAGCTTGATCCTAACGTCATGTTAAACATGAATAGATCATTGTTAAATTTAAATTTATGTAAAAAATGTCAAAATTATTATGTTTTCATTAGGCATATAATTTTGCTTGTATTAATCAGTAATGGTAATTTGCTATTGAGATTACAAAATTGGACATCATATGGGAAGTTTAAAGGAGATTCACCAGAAATTAAAAGTAAAGAAAAAATGCTTTTATTTGGAGGATTGATTTTAAAATTAAGACAAAGGAAATAAGATAGTAAAGTTTTAAAAAACTTTTAATTTGACAAAATAACTATTTTGGGAAATGCAGAAATGTTTCTTTATGAAGAAATATTTAATAATTTATTTTAAAAATATTTTAATAATTTTAAAATATAAAAACTAAAACCATTATCGAAGCGTTTCACATCTTATTGAAAGGAATCTTTAAAATAGGTAACAAAATAATCCTATTATTAATTTGTGTATTCTGGTCATACAAAAGATGTTAAAAGTTATTTATGGAGTTATTTAAATATGTAGTAAATGTTTAGAAACACTGAATTAGTGTTGTCATACAGGGGACTCTATAAACAATCATGGGATTTGAATGAAAGTAGCAAAACTTTGAAATTATTTTATTATATGATATTGAAAACTACTTTCAATAATTATTTGTTTGTTGAATAATGGGAACCATGAACTATTATTTTATAAACTTTTAGGAGCAGATTCATTGTTATTTATGAAGCAATCTGGATATTTAAAAAGTCGACTTACCTTATTTTATTTTTTGAAAATTGTCATTCATTTTGTTTTAAAAGTGGAACCAACAGAGCATGTGTGATTTTGGCATCATTAGAAGTTTCATCAACAAGCACTGGGAAATTGAAATACCCAATTGAGAAAAAAGACATTTTTCTTTAAGGAACTTATGGGCAAAGTTTTGTTTTCGTAAATATGATTTTGAATTATTTCTTTTTACTAATTTTTAGTGTTAATGCTTATTCATAGGTTAGAGATAGGAAAGGAGCATAAAAATATTAAACTACTTACTAACATAGTGCTTAGATTCTTATAAAAATATTTAATAATTAAAAAAAAACAACTTAATATTTTAAGTGTGATAATATTGAATGAATGATATAATATTTTATTTAGTTCGTGGACCAGAAAACATCATTTAAATGGTAAACTAATAGAAAGATCACTTATGGTAATAATTATAAAAATATTAATGATTTTATGTTTTTTTATTTTTATTTTAGATGAACAAATTATTATGTCTTTTTTTGTGTGGATGTGTGAAAACGTATAATATATCATGCATACACAGAGCTTATGGGAGTTTATTTATTTAAAAAAATATGCATACTTTTATTTTACATTTTTAACATAATGAGAATATAATTATATGATTCTATCGTAACTGAACTTAGTGCTCATTTTAAATGG
Organism: Epiperipatus broadwayi; assembly: GCA_028023455.1. Lineage (NCBI taxonomy): Eukaryota > Metazoa > Onychophora > Udeonychophora > Euonychophora > Peripatidae > Epiperipatus > Epiperipatus broadwayi. The sequence continues at coordinate 878,958 of JAQFVV010000319.1, forward strand.
TTAAAGTATTAAAGTATTATATTGATACTAATTATTTATATTGTGGTTCAAGAGTTATTAAAGAAATGAAGCAGTCTTTTCTTAGTGAGCGGTTAGGTTGTTATTTATATGCAAATTTATTTATTGTTGTAAAGATGTGTAAGAATTTTAGCGATGTAGAGTGATAAATCTCTAAAGAAGTTATAAAGATAGTGACTTGGAAGTAAATTAAATGAAACCAAGATGATGTTTTCGGTAGGATTTATTAATATAGGAACAAGGATAATAGATGATGATGATTATGCAAGTACAGATAACTTAGCTTTGTAGTTTGTATATTTTCCATGGCATTGTTTTCTTTGTGTTATAGTTAAATCTTCCACAGAGCTGAATAAATAGCCTGGATAGTATATTTTGTGGTGGAGTTTATTAGATAAGTCATACCTCATTTTTATACACCGTTACCATGATGATTATATAATAGAGGTACTCGTAGGTTAGACTCTAATTTATTTTATATGCCTATGCATCTGTTTGCTATCAAAATTACTACTATTACATCTTGTAGGGTTGTATTTAAAATAGGAAATGATAAATAATTTTGGAGGTGTGGATTGTATTGAAAAGAATAAGATAAGTTGTCTTACTTGAAGTGAAAATAGAGATGAATACAAAGATTATAAAAATATGTTTATCAATTTTCATATTCGAAATTATTTTTTATAAATATTTGTCAGGATAATTAAAGTAGGTTGGTGAAAATATTGAATAATTGTTAAGTATTTTAAAACTTAGATATAATGCATATTTTTGACAAGTAATATGATAAAATCGAATCCTGTTTAAATGATGCAGATAGTTATAGATTTTTATAAATGTTATTCTGTAGCAACGATATACACTGAACACATACATTTTATCTGATATTAAATTAATATTCAATCAGTAGTATAATTAGACCGCTATGTTGCTAATTAAATTTATTCATGTTGTTATTAATTTGGGAATGACTACATGATATGTTAAATTATTTTTAAGGAACTAAGTACAAATTAATAGATGAATATTAAACTGGTTAATTTTTTTAATTTTGTATCTTGATTTTACCAAATTAATGTACATGTAACAGATATACGTTATATTAATATTTTAATAAGAGATATGTAATTTAAAAAAATATTCCATAACTTTTTTTTATAGTTTATTTCTGAAAAGTACAAAAAGTATGATGATATAAAGTTCATTTAATAATGTAAATAGTGTATATACGTTTATTGTTGAAGTTATTAATAGAGTTTGTTAAACTTGTTTTATAAATCTTGGTGTTGACTCAATTTCTCCACAACTCAGATACATAATCACAGATAATTTGAAATTTAAATATAATATTTGCACAACATAAATAAGATTATTATTTAAGAGTTATAATATTTTCTTAATATGATTTCTTCAAGAAACTTCATTTGTCATATTGTTATTAAAGTCAAAGAATAATTACAAGATATTTACACAGAATTATATTATTATTGGCTGCCACATATTCTCAGATTATAGGACTATACAACATATTTATAAGATGCCATATGAATAATAAGATAATTATATTATATTATTATTATTATTATTATTATTATTATTATTATTATTATTATTATTATTATTATTATTATTATTATTATTATTCATAATTAGTGTTATAATGGGAAATAGATAAGATTAAATTATATATTGTAGATTATTATTATTATTATTATTATTATTATTATTATTATTATTATTATTATTATTATTATTATTATTATTATTATTATTTATTACTATTAGTGTTAGTCAGATGTATTTGAGAATGATATTAAATCCCTCATCATGCTTAATTACAAAAATTATAATTGTCTAGAATTATTATAAAAGAACCTGAGATTATTTGAGCTAGATTATTTAAATAAAGAGATGAAGATTGTTTATTGGGATAATATTAATTAATTAATGTAATTATTGAATATGTAGGAATTTTATAGATTTAGTGTTTAAGATAATAAGAGGGAAGATAATATTCTTATGCCATTGAGGTAATATCCTATGGGATGTTGGCTAAATGTATTCATCTTGCCATTTATAAACTCACTTCATAGTCTCATGATTTTTATTAGATATTTATTTATTTAATTTATGAAACTGAACCATATTATTATATATTAATTAGAGCTAGTTTAATAACATACAGTATTGGAGAATATATTTACTACTGATTAGATACATTTTAGATGAGTATAATTATTTATCTGAGCTAACCCATTAATTATTATTACATATTTCCTGAATGTGAGGGTGATATATATATATATATATATATATATATATGTATTTGAATATATATATATATATATATATATATATATATATAATTATTCAAAACAATACAATAATTAAAACAGTAAAAAATATTTAAAAAAACAAACAAATATATACTACAATTTAAAAGACATACTTTCAACTATCTATGTAGTCGTTATCAACTAGATTCAAATTGTATAACAAAAAATCATTACACATGTAAATATGTTATGTAAATATAGTTCTGATAAAATAAGTAACATAAAGCTATTTACTATGGATTTGTTAAATATTGGATATGATCATAAATTAATTTATAATATTGTTTCTAAGTTTAATAATAATAGTAATATTTTAAGTGCTATATATATTGATAAAATAAAATATACTTGGATATCAATACCATTTATTTGTAATGAACAAGTGAAATTTATAAAACAGATATATAAAAATATATGTCGAGTCACATTTTATATACTTCTAATTTAAATAGATTAATAAATAATTCAAAAAATAGATGTAGTATTTTAAATCAAAGTTGTGCAATATATAAATGGCTGTGTGTTTGTGGAAAGACATATATAGATGAATCTCATTATACATTGGAGAAAAGATCAAAGGAGCATTTGTTGTTATATAAACAAGTACAAAAATCAAGACAAGAGAATGTTAGAAATGATGATGTATCACCATCAGTATTTTTTGATCATAATGTAATATGTAATTATGATTTTTATTTTAATAAAGTTAAGTTTTTGTGTATTGAATGAAATAATAATAAATGCAAAATTAAAGAAACTATGTTAATAAAAAGTGAAAAGCAACATTTGATAAATAGACAGGCAGCCAATATAAAAATTAATGAATTCTGGTAAAATTGATGTATGATGTATTTCTTTTTGTTTAAATTTGTAACATTTTTTTTTGTAATACAATTTGAATCTAGTTGATAACGAATACATAGAGAGTTGAAAGTACTTCTATTAATTAAATTGTGATATATATTTGTTTTTTTAACTATTTTTACTGTATTTATTATTGTATTATTTTGAATAATTATATATATTTTATTATAATTGGAATACAGACATTGATTATATATATATATATATATATATATATATATATATATATATATATATATATATATATATATATATATATATATATATATATATATATATATATATATATATATATATATATATATATGAGAGTAAGTCTCATAATGGTGCACAATAAATTTAAAAATAGTTTCTAAACTAAAAAAAGACTATTAACTTCTATTGAAACATATTTAGTTACATTGAAAGAATGATCTAAAATGCTTTCTTTCTAAGCAATGTGTTTTAGATAATTCTCTGTGATATATTAGCTTTAATAAATAATGGATTTTTAGGAATATCTAGACCCATGATCCATCCTATCTTAAGAATGCTTTAATTGTTCCAATTTTTAAAAACAAAAACAATAGACAAGATTGCAGTTATTAAGGAATATCATTACTATTTCTTATAGCAAAAGTACATTCAAGAATTTTGTTGTCTAGATTACCTTTAGTTATAAATCAATAATTACCAGGAATTTAATGTGTTTTTAGGGAATCAAAAACATTATTGATATGATTTTTGTTGCCAGACAATTGCAAGAAAAGCTGTTAAACAAAGAAATGTTTTATACATCGCTTGGTCAAGGCATTTGATTCAAATACTAGGACAGATTAATGGCATTGTTTGAAGTTAGTTGATTCGTTACGAAGTACATATTCATATTATACAGCTTCAACATGAATCAGAGGAAGTATTATTCCTACAGGTGGAAATAGGAGGAGATTGGTCCAAGCTTGGTTTCAACTTTTAGGACAACAGTTTTTGGAAGTGTTTCTAGATAGATTAATTAGACACGGATTGATATAGCATAAATCAATGATGTGTAAAATTTTGAATCTGTTAAAAAAACTTCAACTTCTTGGATTCTGTATTTCCAGTATAGTGATAATTGGACTACTATTTCAGTTCAAAAAAGACCTTCAGGATTTCATTTATGGTTTAAATGCAACTTATAAAGATTTAGGTTATTAATTAATATTCAAAAAATTCAAGTTCTTTACCAGCCATTATCGGAAGAAGAATTTTCAGCAGAGTTAAGTTTGGATGGTCATCATTTTGGGAATGCTTCTGCTTTTAACAATGTAAAGGTTAAGTGTTTCATCTTAACAAGATAACTATTGTAATAAAGCTGTGTATAAATCTGTTATTTTACGTAATTTATTGTATGGATTCGAATCTTGGATGTATATTGATACAATTATAAAGACACCAGAAAAGGTTCATTTAATGATCCTCTAAAATTTAAAAAAATACTTTGGCAATATCCTAAAACTAATCACTATGTTCTTCAGGTTGCAGCATGGGAATCCACAATTGTAAATTGGCATCTTCATTGTATTGGACATGGAAAACGACCTAATAAAGTGTTTCATAGCAAACTTGAATATCGGTTTGGTTATAAAGATTATCAAAGACATTTTAAAGAACTGCGGTGTCTGGCAGAGAAGAGCGCTACAATTAGACATGGTATTAAGATATTTTAGAAAGAAAAGTTTTCTGCAGAGGAAATTAAAAAAAAACATTGTAAAATAACAAGAAAACAGAAAAGTGGATCAGCATGTTCTATATGTGGACATATTTATGGTTCACAGATTACTGCAAAATTCATTGTTAGATGTTTTCTCCGTTCATGTTTGGGGTGGGTGAAATGTCTACACTCTTTTTTAAGTGGCTGTTTATTGATATTATAAATGATACATTATTTGGGTACATATGTGTAAGATTTATGGGACTAATATACTGATATTTCGGCTAAATCACACAGTCCCATCAACTGGCTAATGAATATTCTAAAATCATTTGTAAAGGTGTTATAAGGACTGAAGTTTAACATGATTGAAAGTTCCGACAATAGAAAAAGAGGTATAAACATTTTTATAAAAATAAATAGCAGAAATTATTCAGGTTAATGTGTTTTTAAAAAAATTCTTACCCATATAAAGGAGTTTACATGTACCATCACGGTTGTCTTATCTTATTTACTTTATTTATTAGTTGATCTATTATCTTTTCAAACTGTTACAATTTTATTTTGCTCGTTTTCTATATCATTTCTTTCTACTAGGTGAACTTTCTAGACTCTCCTCCATTTTATGTCTACGCTTACATTTTAACCTATATTTTGCAATCTTTGCTTATTCAATAGACCACATTTCCTAGTCTTAGTTTTCATCTATTTATATACTAAAATTTACAACAGCTCATGGATTAGCTTATACTACTCATCTAATTATATTGTTAAAAGAATTTCCCAAAATTGAAATTTTATTTATATCTTTTCAAATTTACTGAACATTAATATTAGCCCCAGCATTTGAATATAACATATTCTGCTCAATATTTGATTCCATTTATTTGCAGACGATGATGGCTTGAACAATATAAATTTAAATTTCATTGGCGATGTGATAGTAAAAAGGGTATTCTCACAAATGTGGTGATAAATTATAAACGGTTCTGGCACTGTGGATACAAAGTGGAACAAATGAATATTGAGTGATGAATAAAATTTATTGTAGGAGCAACTGAAAAGTAATGAACAAAACTAATATTAATAGTCGCAGGGGAAGACTATGAAGAGATTATCATAGGATGCTTAAATATTATTGATGTTTATAGAAAACTAAAATATTTTTTTAATTATAATTTGATTAATATTAAAACACGACCATTGTTGATATTTGATATTTAATATATCAATGGTTTTAGGTTTGTTGTAAAGTCAGAATAGAGCGTCATTCCATAATAAATATATACTACTAAAAGTATATTCCAAAGAATAACATTTAAATATAATTTAATGTAAGGTTACTCAGAAAGTTTAAATTTGAATTGGTGATAAGAGAGAGGAACATATATCATTAATTACATTTTACATATTAAATATGAATTTAATGATATGAAACTGATATTATTGTGGAAGTTTAAAGTTTAAAAAAATTGTATATTAACCTGTTGTGACGGAGGTGGTTGTAGAAGTTTCTACAATAAACAATAAACAAAATAAAAGTATAAACAAGTTTACATATACCTTATATACATCAATAAAAATACGAGTATATATTATGATAATGTTAGTGTAAGCTTGTAATAATTTTAGAAAATAACAATTGAGAAACAATTTTTGTCATTTAACAAATGACAATATTTGAAAGTAATTTGAGTACAAATAAACATTAATTATTGTTAAGAGTGACAAAAAAATATACGTATTCTCTATTTGAAGATAATTATATATATATATATATATATATATATATTACTTTTTAATATATATATATATTGTAACGGGAATTAATATCCTTAATTCAGCCTTTACAACTTTCACTTTTTAATTTTTTAAACTTTTCTAATTATTTATTCTAATTTTATAAAACCATATTATTTTACAAAAAGACCTTTTTAAAAAACCCGCTACTCAATCAGGAGAGTAAATGTGATTATTACTTAAATATGAATCACACACCCGGTCAGACTGCGATTTAATAAAATATTAAACCGACAGTCATTTTTCCAGAACGAAGTAGTTCCCCGGCTACATAAAACATTCCATGGGAAAATTTATAACGGGTTTAAAACCCAGGGCACCATCTAATAATCAGATTAGAATCCATGAGATGTCACCAACACGTTTCAAGCACTTGACCCATGGCTAGTTCTTCACATGATACTGGCTGCACATTTGATTATGAATGGAGAGAGAGAAAGTGGAAAAAACAACATTAATAATTTTAAACATAATTTATTCTAAAAAATAATAGTAATTATGAATGCAATAATAATAAGACATAATTAAAATGTAAACACATAAGAAATATTACACATTTAACAAATTTTGCATGTTTATTTTAACGAGTAAGATTTAAAAGTTTTATTCTGATATTTACCTAGGATTTATAGCGCTAGTTTTGAACTTTATTTGTCATTTCAACATTGTCTTTGTAGCGGTTCTATTAGTCTTTAATTTCCATGGTAGGTATCATAGTTCCTGGATTGTTTTGTAGGTGTAGTTGGGTTGTAGTTGGGTGATCATCCCTTTTGTCCTGGATCTGGTTAGTTTTATGGTCCTGGAATTAGTATTTCTAACTGAAAGAGCTTCTTGTGGTCGCAAAACGAGTCAGAGTAATTTGTTATGGCATTTTGCTAAATGGCACATGGGAGAAGAATGGAGTAAAGGACCAAACATAACGTTCGGTTCTAGCCAATTTTCTTTTTAATCAGGCTTGAAATTAACTTAATTCAAACTTAACAACTCTGGCTGAACTCAAAAACTGACTGAAACTTATCTAGAAATTTAACACTGAACTGAAAAAAATAGATAATGTGTGCCTTTTATATTACTCTGACCCCACCTTTGCTCGAGTTTTCACCCTGTTATCAATACATCTTACCTCTTAAAAAATTTTAATTATAATTTTTATTTCTTTACTTTCTGTTTTTTTAATTTTAATTACAGAGATTAGAATTAGTTGAACTAATCAGTCTGGAATTTTAATCTCCCACCTGATTAATTTTGTACAAACTATTTTCACTAATCATAAACTTTTTATTTTTATTTTAATTAAAAACACTTTTTTGTTCTTAAAAAATATCTTTGTCAGATAATAAAAGAAAGACTAGTTATAATTATTAGTTTCTAACTTATCTCTAAATTTCCCCCATATTTTAACTCCTGTATTTTTAAGCTATTGATTCTGATATATTTTTTAAAAAAATTATATTTTTTTAATAAATAAAAAACAAGTGAACTATGTAACTCGTATATACACACACCACTGCGCAACGCTTGTACATACATACTATTACAATATATATTGTACCCTTTTGTTTAGGTTAGAATGGATTATTTCTAACAATTTACTAGAAAATTTTAAATTTTAAAGTTAAGTAAGAGATGATGTGTGTTATGTGTTGATGATCTTTGAATAATTTAGTTAAAGCAAGTAAAATAATCGATGTATAATATTGTGTTGGTATTTGTAAGGAAGTAGCTAGCTAAAAATCATTATAAGATTGTATGATTGGAAGAACTGGCTAGAATAAATATTGATTTAATAAGTCTTATAGATAAATTATTAAGGTAAATTTTAAAAGTAATATTTTAAAGTTAAACGAATAGATTATTTAATAATAATAATTGTATTTAATGGTTATATGTTAAATTATTTAATTAAAAATAATAATGTAGGAGAAAAATGTATTTTTGGTCTTATAATGTTAAAATACTTATTTTAAAATTGTGCTATGATATTGACTTATGTAATATTTTATAAATTAAAATATTTATTTTAGTTTTCTTTAAATTACTAGCGTCTCATTTAGTTTTATAAATCATGTGATATAGAATATTCACACCTGTGTTGAAAATAAAATGATGTCATCTGTTATAAATATTAGATTAAGTTTTTTAAAAATAAATATAATAGATGAAATTAGATTTATGTTTTGTGCTGAAAATAAATACGTTAGGTTTAAAATAAAGGTAGAAATGATAATGAATATTAAAATATGATTTTTAAAAGTTATTTTGAAGTACTTAGTGAGTGTAAATGAAATGTGAAAATTAATTAGGAATTGAATAATATAATAAAAATAAATATTTAATAAATTATTATTAGTTTTAACTTTAACCTGGCTTTCGATTCCTGGTATTGTGAAGCAAGCATTGTTGAAATTGACCAATGAAAACGTGTATTTTGGACAGCTATAAAAGAGTTGTGCAGGAATTCCAGGGTCACTGTTATCCTATCATAACGTGATACCACCGTCAGGGTTTCTACAACCTCGGTAAATTAATTAATAGCTTAATAGTCAATTTTTTTTTTAAATTCTAAAAGTACAGTAATTTATTATTATAAGATAGTGATATGGAAACGAGTGGCTAAAATTAAATAATTCTTGCTAGCTGATCCGTTTTTATTCAATTTATCATCAACTTAGACATGGAGGAGTCATCAGTGAACTTAAATTTATGTAGGAAAATATCAAATTATTATTGTTTTATGAGGCACATAATATTGCCTATGTTAAGCATTCATGCTGACATAATAGTCAATTTAATAGACATAACTTTAAGGAAAAGATTCAAATATGCAAGTTCAAATAACTTTAAGGCATATGTGCCGATAAATAATTATTCATACAAAAATAATAAATAAGTATCCTCGTGAAAATAAAGATTTAGGACCGGTAAGAAGGTATCTCATTTGCCAGCTCAGCATACTCTTATACTCATTTAAAAGAATGGGGATCAAAAAACTCGCATAACTAATTAATATGAGGGTTAGAGAAAGTAAATGATAAAAAAAAAATAAATATATGGCAGTAGTCACTTTAGAATTATAATGTCTTTTATTAACCCAATATTCCCTACCATTTATAACATAAATATAAAATCAAAGTTCCCAAATTGAATAAATATATAATGAAAATCATACAATACATAAATCATTTTATAAACAAATTATAAGCATATGGAAATACTTGTCGAAATAATTGTTAAACTAAATAAAGGAAATTTCTTTCTTAATAATAAAAGTATATTAAATAATTAATATGGGAGAGATAGTGCTCTGTGGATTATAAACTCACACGTGTGTAAAGCAAATAAAGAAAAAATAGTGTTACATACAAGATATATTGGTTTGTGTACTTACATAAACATATTTATGAAGTGGGTATTAACTTGTTATAAAATAAACACACACATACTGTGCCAGTCAAAACATGTTTATCCATCTAACACGAGCTGGAACTCACAAAATGTACTTCAAACTCAGTCAAACCCGAGATTTAGGTCAGGGACCAGCCTGGATTCGAACCCACTCTTCAAGCACCAGATCTAACACCCAATGGATAACATAACAATGGTAGCACACGAGATTTAATTCTTCATCTGGCCCACTAGCAAATCGGAGAAAACAATAAGACTCATGGACTTAAACATATATATAAACGTAAATACTAGACATTCCACGGATAAAATCTAACATATTTAAATAATAGGGGCTTTACTAATGAATACTTATGGGCAAATAGTGAATTGGATTGATTTAATAATGAGACAGAAACTGATATATGATGAATTAAAATATATTTATTGACAATTGTTGTTGGCAAATGCACACAGGCATTTTATTTATAAAGTAACATTACTCTAGGCCAATAATTGATACGTTGGCTATTATTTAATTGCTCCAATATTATTTAATGGAAAAAAATACCCTACTATATAACTAATCACTACATTAACTTTTACCAGTTATGCCCTTTCATCATTAGTTCAAGTGGCTATTGTACGTGAAATCAAACCAAGTCTGGAGTGAAGCTTAATAATCCGTCTTAATTATAATAAATTTATATTAACTATGGACTTTTAAAGCATCCCAGATAGCTTGAGATCGAACGGGTTTTCAAGATTGCTTCGGATCAATGCCGAAGACTGCATATTAGAGAGGAAAAAGTTGGCTATAACGATTTTACTAATACGCTAGGCACAAGTAAAGTATAATAATAAAGTGACTCTGCGGATGGAAGAATAGTTTTAGGGTTTTTGTGACAAACAACGGTTTACCCAAGAACCGGTCATCATACTGCTAATGGGGAACCTTTATTTGGTTCATAGGCGGGGGACTTACGTGCTAATCTGGCCTGTAGCTCAGACTTCGCTACTGCAATACCCATAAGAGAAGATGTGCTGGCAACGCCGTGGCTCCATCTTAAATATAAAACAGCACAACGAAAAAATATTAATAAGTTCCACATCCGCCAAGCCGAAGGATATTATAAATTAAAGATCATATATTAAATGAACACTAGATCATCAACTTGATCAAAAGAGCCAACTCTTCTGTAGCATGAGAAATATGATATGCTACTGACAGGAATGTATATACAAACTTTACTTTATCCCATTCAAACTCTCTTAAAAGGTGGAAAAGTATATTTAATAAGGGACTTACGAATACTTAACTAAAAAATATACTTATAATTACACTCCAGGCTAGTTTAATCTTTAGTAACATAATAAATAAAGGTTGAGAAGCCACATTTTATATTTATATTAATTAATTTACTAAATGACAAAAATATGAATTTGGGTTTCGAAACAGCGCACAAAATGACGCTATATAAATAATTTAAATTTATATGTATGAAAACATATTCTATAATTAAATGCACGCCATTTCGAAACATAAGCACAACTAATAATAATTAAAAATAAGCAAAAGAAAAGCAAAATATAACTGCAGTGATTAAATTATATAGCAAAACATTAATTAACACAGAAATTTACAAAAGTATTTCATATTATAGAATTTAAAATATTTTAGGAAACAATTTAGACAGTTTACACTATTGTATTAGCAAAAAGTATTTCATTTAAATATTATTTCAAAAACAATTTAGATAGAAATTTCAATAATATGGTTAGCTAACCTGTTTTGAAGAAATAATGAATGTTTTTGAAATGCACACAGAGCTCTGCGATTTTAAATAATACTAAATTAGTTCTGTAGCTAAGGAGAGATTCGAGCCGGAAACGAAGGTGACTTCTTTGGCGGCTTATGGCATCTTTAATTTAGTTGGGAGACGATTTTTAAAATAGTGTTTGTTTAGCTGGATTGAAATCGGAACGAAGGCAAATAAATTATTTTTACGGCTTATGGTATCTTCAAATTTAGTTGGTGTAAGCTTGGTTGTTCCTTTGGCATTTGATGGATTGAACTAGGCATTCCATCACGGGAAAGCAGCAAAATTTTGCCTGACTTTAGCCAGACATGTTAAGGTTGAACAATAATAAAACTTCTCCTGTTGACTCTCTTCAAAAGTAAGATGGATTCTCCTTCCCACTTAAAATAAGGCCTATTTATATCCTTCTACTAAACTTTAACACCTTTCTAAAATTTTGTAAACCTCGGGACCAATTGACTTTTAATTAAAGCAAAATAATATAATTCAATTTCTACAACAACTGATAAAATCTCTGAGGTGTTATATTTAATTTCGTTAAAAAAAATGTATCAAAATATATAAACTATATAATTTGATTCATTTTCATTAATTAAATTCCTTTTCAGGTGTTATTACTTAGCAGAAGGAATGGTATTCTGATTTAATGAAAAAGTCTTTTGTTGCAAACAAAAATCAATCAGAAAACAGATTTTACTTTTTTCCCCGGGTGGGTCACTAATTGATATCCTGTTTACAAAAATTCTCATTTTTAATTGCGAACAGATAATTCTTATTTTATAAAACTAAATAACTTTCAACATATTTGTTTATTAAAAAAAAAAGCAAATTTAAAGAAAATACTTGTTTCAACTATATATGTAAAACATTAAATCAGAAAACCATTAAATAAATCAAAGAAAACATTTACATTACTTTTATTTAAACTTAAATATATATGAATCATTTTGCCGTTATTCCAAGGTTTAAATTATCCATCCACATACGAATATAATAGCGAATATAATTAAAAATTGACTGAAAATTTATAAAACATTTTATAATAATTTATGAGCATTTCTCCACTATAATTTTATCAAACCTGTCTAATTATAGCGTGTTTTCGTAATTAAATGGATGATGCAATTTAAGCGGCCATTATAGCAAAGTTTTCCCGCTCGACTTATATATAACATTTTTACATATGACATTTTTACATTTAAGATAGGTTCGAAACTAGTTCGGATGAGTAGGTCATTAGGTTGATGGTGAAACGGAAAGGGATTGGAGATTTCCGTTTCAATACAAAAAATAATAGTATAGCCAACAAAGTTTGTAGGCTTCATTTTTCTATGGGATTTGAGTGGGCAGTCGATCTGTTCATCGACTGCAACAAGGGATGGACTTGATGGTGGTACAAGTTCGTAAAATTAGTCATCATCACTTTTGGTGTTTGGTGAAATCGGCTTTTCCATTATGTTGGGATGGCAGTAGCAGAGCTGGACGGATGCACTGAAGTTGGCTTCTACTCCATAATCATTTTATATGCAGGCAAATGCTTGATTGGCATCTTTAAGTTGGAGAGACAGATATTAAATGGGATATTAAACACTATAGATCATCCTTTCTTGTTTTAAGAATCCTAGGTTAACTGCAGTCTTTGATTGCATGTTGTAGTTAAGCTTTCATCAGAATCAACTGACTGGTTAACTGTTAGATTATTTGAATGATGGCTTGGATTAATGTCTGTTGATTTATAATGACGGAATGAGTATTATTTCTTTTTCTTTTGATTAGAATAAATCTTCGGCTTATATTCTATCAGAATCAGCATGATTAAAAATTTTGCACAGCTTCACATGTTTCCAGAATAGCATTAACTTCCCAAAATTAGAAATAGGCTCCCAGTAAGATTTGCCTTTTTAACAGCAAGACAAAAGTGAACTGCTCTCTTTGAAAAGTAAATTGCTCTCCTCAAAAAGTAATGGTAAACTGCTCTCTTCGAAAAAGCAAAGGTGAACTTCTCTCTTTGAAAAGCAAAGATAAACGGCACTCTGGCAACTTCAGAACAGATATCCCACCTCAATAACATCTCAATTCAGGTATCCCCTCCATGATACAAAAATTAAATAGTCCTTATTAATTGGTTTTAGTTTTACTAATTGATTTGGCCAATTCTTAAAACATTCCAATGTAATCGCCCAAGTGATCTCTAAAAATTTCATTTCCAATTAGTTTTATTTATATCCATTCAGATCACAATTAAGAAATGATAACACCTTTTTACTTTTGATTAATTATGTTATCAGAATGAAAGTTTTATTTGTTTTAACAAAAAAAATGTTTTACATAACTTGAACATTCCCCTCTCCATGCATTATCACAAGGTTAATTAAACTCTTTTGTCCAGTTAAAATTATTTTAGAGTGACTTGAAGCCAGATTGCCTTTAGGCTTTTTCTAAATTTAAGACAATGGCCCCCCTCCCTTTCTCAAGTGCAACTGAAGAGAAAAATATCCATTAAAACTCCATTTTTGAAATTATTTTTAAATATTTGAACAGTATGTTAAATTCTCACTTTTACATTGATTGTCAGCACTCACAAAAAATAAATAAATACGTACTGACAAATTGTAAATACACGTGTTAGCATTTCTTTTTAACAAACAAAACAAAAATCTTCAAAATTATAATTACATTTTGGAGTTTGTTCTTTCCTTAAAAAAATAATAAGAAATAAACAAAAATCAAATTTACAAATGCATATTTCTAAGCCTTTAAATATTGGCTTTAAACATATGTGTGTGTGAGTTTATATTATTGCCACAGTTCTCTCTCTCAATTTATAATGAATATTGATTATGTTAATTGTATAACCCTCCTTCTTTAATGGCTATTTAAATATTTTAGACCATTTATTCATTTAGCCTTAGCTTGTGCTTGTCGACATCAAATGTGCCTGAAACAATACCGCTTTCCAACATGAGACATTTAAATGAAGTTGATCATTTAATGTCTTTCTTATTAATCTTTTTTTTCTTCAAAAACTTAAAATTTTATACTATGGGTTTCAAGGCTCTCACATTGTAAGTGCTCTTGATCCCTTGCTCTGTCTTAATTTGGAAAGCATTATTTCCTTTGCATTCCACAATTTTGAATGGACCTTCATAAAGGTTACAGAATTTTTTAAATCGAAATTTCTCCAGTATATTTACATGGGGAGTTCTTACTATAACTCTATCCCCTATTTTTAATTGATGCTTTGATGCACCCTTCCATTTCTTTCTCATAGTGCTCATATGCTGCATTCAGGCATAATACTTTTTTCTGTCTGTTTCCATGTCCACAGTTTCACCTGTACCTTTGGGTAATTTTATCTTAAACAACTTAGGGGCTGGTTTTCTGAAATGAAGGCGCCTTGGAGATAATCCTGTGGATTTTCTAACAGACCAATTAATAAAGTTGAGTACTCGAGGTAACTGCTTGACCCACCCTCTATGGTTGTCTGGTATATAAGTATGAAATAGTCTTCCTAGCTCCTGCATAACCTGCTCGCAGGGGTTTGACTGAGGATTGCAGATGGAGGTGAGTGTAGGTTTGATTCCCAATTTATTTGTCCACTGTTTTCATTTTTCTGATATGAAAGATGTCCCATGATCCGATAAAATGGTCTGAGGTTTCCTGATCCACAGAAAATGCAAGGACAGCAGTACTTTAATAGTTTTTTGGGTAGTAGTCCTAGATAATGGATAAGCAGTCACAAATTTGGAGAAAAAGTCATACACCACCAACAAGTATCTTTTCCGATTGAAGGGTGGCAGAGGACCATAAAAATTGATGACCATTATCTCCCTTGAGTTTTGAGGAATAATCGACTCCATGGGGTTCACATAACTTTTGTTGGGTGGTTTTACCCTCTGGCAGATTTCATACTTGTTCTTCACATACATTATATCCCAGTCCATCCGTGGCCAATAAAACCAGTGCCTGAGGCAATATTCTGTTTTTGGGGTTCTGTATTGCTCATATAAACAATGTATATATTGAATGAGAGAATGCCTCATCTTCATTGGTACCATGACCCTCCATTCATTTTTTCCTTCTTGAATTTGATAATGCAATATTTCCTCCACCAGTTTGTATCATTGCATGGTCCTTTTGGGTATTGAATCATCTCTTAGGGTTTCATCCTGACACTGCATTATAATTTGATTTAAACCTGCCTCATCTTGTTGCTCTACAGCTATCTGAGCCAGTTCATGCTCTATGGATTCATCCACACATAAGATCATGTTCTTCATGTATGCTTGGTCCACATTTAAGTGCCTTTGCTGGAGAGGCATGGGATGGTGACTTAAAGTATCAGCAACTACATTTTTAGCCCCTTTGCAGTACTGAACCACATAATTGAACTCTTGGAGGAACAGATTCCATCTCACAATGTGGCTGTTAGTGAGGTAACTATGGTTGAGGAACTCTAAACTCTTGTAGTCGGTGATCACCACCACTTCAGATCCCAATAACATGGGCTGGAAATCCTGGAAAGTCATACAATGGCTAGAGCCTCCTTCTCTGTGACAGTGTAATTGATTTCAGGCCCATTCAATAAACAGCTTATAAAATACAACACCCCTATTCTCTGATCCAGTTGGATCTGAGATAGGGTGACACCCAGCCCATAGCCACTACTATCAGTTTGGAGTAAAAATGGTTTGCCAAAGTCTGGGTATGCAAGCACCACCTGTTTTATGAAGCTCATCTTGACCCCTTCGAAGGCTTCCTCTTTATTTGCAATACAGTTCCATCTCATTTCCTTTCTGAGCAGCTTAAAAAAAGATTCCATTTGGTCGGCAAATTTTTCACAAAACCTGTTGTAAAAATTTGCACATTCCTAAGAATGACTGATTCTGGCATTTAGGTTTAGGCACAGGAAATTCCGTGATAGCCTTCATTTTATCGCGATGGGGTTTAGTCCCTGTCTGGCTAACCAGATGTCCCAGGAATTCAATCTCCTCTGATATGAACAGACTTTTCTTCATGTTTATCTTAATGCCCTTTTTCCTACTATCTCTGAAGAATAATTCCAACTGATGGAGATGCTCCTCCAGTGATGTGGTTGCCACAACTACATCATCCACATACATAGTTATAATTTTCTTTGTTTCCGCTGACAAAACTTAATCCAGGCATCTTAGCAAACCAGCTCCACTGTTGACCAAACTGAAAAGCATTTGGTTAAATTGATAAGAATGTCATCCATATCTAAAAGCTGTGTACTAATGGTCTTCTGGGTGCAGCTCGATTTGCCAAAAAACTGGCAGTCAAATTGAATGTTGAAAATATTTTCTTTTCTTTAAACTTCATTAATAAATCATGCATGGGTGGAGGGATGGTACAATCGGGTATTGTGGCCATATTGAGTTGCCAGGTATCTAAACATAGCCAGATGGCTCCATTTTTTTCATACAATAACTAGAGGATTGCAATAAGGAGAAAAACATTTTACAATAATTTGCAATTGCTTCTCCACCTCCTCTTTGAACTGATGAGGTATAGGGTATGATCATTCTCAGAATGGCTCCCCAGGCTTTAGTTTAATTTTTTGTTGGTATCCCCCCTAATAATCCCAGGATTTTCTTAGAATATATCACTATAGATCTGCAGTATTGTTTTAATTCTTTCTTGACCTTCCACAGAGACCGATCTCACTTCGTTCACCTTTTCTACCAGCATATCTGGGACAGCCTGATTAAGGCAACATGTTCATTTGTCATGATATAGCTGAGGGAGTAAAAATATGGTTTCTTGGCCATTGCATACAAGTTCCTTTTCATAGTTTTGTATAAATTTGCTCCTATGCAAGTAGTCTGAACTGAGCCCCACCTCATGGATTACACTGTTCATTGTTAGAAACACATAGGGGTTACTTGACCGTTGATTTCTAATTGCAGCCAGATTTGTCTCGGTGCAAGTTTTACTTTGCAATTGTTTTCTAGTATTACTTTGGTGAGTTTCAATGGAAGGATCTCAACCTCTGGATATGCACTGGTATAATTCCTCTGATATCACAGAGATTTGATTCTCTGAGTCCAATAAGGCTGTTTCCTCAATCCCTTCCAGAAACACTCATTTTAGGACAGTTCTGCAGAGCGTAGTTCGGTACACTGTCTTCACATTAACATACTGCATTTGACATTTCCAGTTATTTTTTTATGCCTTCTCCTCTTCTTTTTAGCCTTGCTATGGCTGTACTCTTGTTTTGTCTCCTTTTCTGATCTCTCTTTATTACTTTGTTGAAGGAATTCACCCTTTTTCTCCAATCTCCCTTCTATTTAATTTGACATTTCCCTTCTCATACCTTTCATTTCCCTTGATGTCTGGTTGAGATCAAGTCTCATGGTACTGATAAACCTTTCCATCTTTGCCATTAGGTTTTCATTTGCCACCATGGATTTTCCTTCACTTTGAGGATCCATTGCTTCCTCTATCCCACTTTCACTTATTTTAGGCTGGCCTATTTCCGCCCTTTCCCCATTTATTTCATCATGCTTTTCACTCATAACTATCTTTTGTAATCTGGACTATGATCTTGTCCACATATATAGTATTATTTTCAATTGTTTATAATTTTGCTTTGTTATACGACTTTAACTAAATTATTTCTTAAAACTATGGTTTAACGCTACTTTGATTAACTTAATTTCTCTTTACTTATTTCTTTTCATAAACTTATTCAGCACACATCATACCAAGCTCCTCTATCCCTACCATCATTCATTTCTTCCTTCCGTGTTATATTTCTCTTATACATTTATTAAC
This sequence comes from Epiperipatus broadwayi, assembly GCA_028023455.1. Classification (NCBI taxonomy): domain Eukaryota; kingdom Metazoa; phylum Onychophora; class Udeonychophora; order Euonychophora; family Peripatidae; genus Epiperipatus; species Epiperipatus broadwayi. The sequence continues at coordinate 897,650 of JAQFVV010000319.1, forward strand.
TATAAATAATAAAATTATTCTGAGATCACCCTTCAAACACCAATAGAAGCATATAAAAAATAAGCTAACATTAAATTGTGCATGTATTTGAATTGTTTTCAAAACAAAATGAAAAAGAAATTGATCGTGAATAGTATTACGATTCTGTTATGTGCCATCAAAAACAAAATTTCCTATCATGCAATTTCACAATTCTAAATTATTCAATAAAGATTTATTTTTCCTTTTTACAAAAATATCTTTATTCCTGAAGTTCACCACTAGTTTTTATAAAATATGTAGTTTACACTTGTATACAGTAGTCTATTTCTTTCTACAACATTTTATTTATCCAACTCTTTCGTTTATTTTTACTATAAACATTTATATATAGCTAAAACAATCTAATCAATAGTATTGTAGTGACGAGGATCACTTCAAAACAAAATAAAGTTTAAAATTGTTATATATTAAGATTCACCGCTTGTTTTTATACAATACATAGTTTATACTTATATATTCCTGTTTATTTTTATTAAATGTGCAGTGTATACTTTAATATTGCCTTTTATTTTTATTAAATATGTATATACAACAAAATAAACTTAATCAGTATTATTGTAGTGACAAACGTCACTTCAAAAAAAAAAAGAAAACAAAATTTAGAATTCTTATTTATAAAGATTTTCAATCGTAAATTCTTTTCTCTTTTTTCAAATCTTGTCTCTATAAAAAAAATCATTCCCAATATTTTTGAGATTTTGCGAGATTTTCTCCTTTCTTTAGTTATGTTTAGTTGCCATATTTTTCCTATACTGGCCATGTTAAGTAAGGCCCAACATGTTCAGATGCCAAAATTTTTTGCTCTATACCTACCTTTGGAGGATGACTCTAAACCAACCCTCATGCCACTCTCAGAAGGAAATTTAACTGTCCTCCTGAAAGGATATGCAAGTTCAAATAACATTAGGACATATGTGCCAATAAATAATTATTCATACAAAAATAATAAATAAGTATCCTTGTGAAAATAAAGATTTAGGACCCATTAAGAAGGTATCCCATTTGCCAGCTCAGCATACTGTTATATTCAGTTAAAAAAATGGGGATCGTAAAACTCGCATAACTAATTAATATGAGGGTTATAGAAAGTAAATGATAAAAAAATTAAATATATGACAGTAGTCACTTTAGAAATATAATATCTTTTATTAACCCAATATGTTCCCAAATTGAATAAATATATAATGAAAATCATACAATACATAAATCATTTTTATAAAACAAATTATAATCATATGGAAATACTTGTTGAAATAATTGTTAAACTAAATAAAGGAAATTTCTTTCTTAATAATAAAAGTATATTAAATAATTAATATAGGAAAGATAGTGCTCTGTGGATTATAAACTCACACATATATAAATCAATTAAACAAAAATTAGTGTTACATACAAGATATATTGGTTTCTGTACTTACATAAGCATATTTATGAAGTGGGCATTAACTTGTTATAAAATAAACACACACATACAAAAAATAATAGTATATCCAACAAAGTTTGTAGGCTTCATTCTTCTATGGGTTTTGAGTGGGCGGTCTATCTGTTCATTGACTGCAACAAGGACTAAACTTGACGGTGGTACAAGTTCATAAAATTAGTCATCATCACTTTTGGTGTTTGGTGATCTTGGCTTTTACATTATGTGGGACAGCAGGAGCAGAGTTGGATGGATGCGCTGAAGTTGACTTCTACTCAATAATCATTTTATATGCAGGTAAATGCTTGATTGGCATCTTTAAGTTGGAGAGATGGATATTAAACAGGATATTAAATACTATAGATCGTCCTTTCTTGTTTTAAGAATCCTTAGTTAACTGCAGGCTTTGATTGCATGTTGTAGTTAAGCTTCCATCAGAATCAACTGACTGGTTAACTGCTAGATTATTTGAATAATGGCCTGGCTTAATGTCCGTTGATTTAGAATGACGGAATGAGTATTATTTCTTTTTCTTTTGATTAGAATAAATCTTCGGCTTATATTCTATCAGAATCAGCATGATTAAAAAGTTTGCACAGCTTCACATGTTTCCAGAATAGCATTAACTTCCCAAAATTAGAAATAGGCTCCCAATAAGATTTGCCTTTTTAACAGCAAGACAAAAGTGAACTGCTCTCTTTCAAAAGTAAACTGCTCTCCTCAAAAAGTAAAGATAAACTCCTCTCTTCAAAAAGCAAAGGTGAACTGCTCTTTTTGAAAAGCAAAGGTAAACTGCTCTCTGTGAAAAGTAAAGATAAACTGCCCTCTCGCAACTTCAGAACAGATATCACACCTCAATACAATCTCAATTCAGGTCTCCCCTTCATGACACAAAAATTAAATGGTCCTTATTAATTGGTTTTAGTTTTACTAATTGGTTTGGCCAATTCGTAAAACATTCCAATGTAATTGCCCAAGTGATCTCTAAAAATTTCATTTCCAAGTAGTTTTATTTATATCCATTCAGATCACAATTAAGAAATGATAACACCTTTTTACTTTTGATTAATTACATTATCAGAATCAAAGTTTTTTTTTGTTTTAACAAAAAAAATGTTTTACATAACTTGAACATTCCTCTCTCCATGCATTATCTCAAGTTTAATTAAACTCTTTTCTCCAGTTAAAATTATTTTTTAGAGTGGACAGGAAGACAGAATGCCTTTAGGCTTTTTTTAAATTTAAGACAATGCCCCCCTCTCTTGCTCAAATGCAACTGAAAAGAAAAATATCCCTTAAAACTCCGATTCTGAAATTATTTTTAAATATTTTTAAATAACTGTATGTTAAATTCTCTCTTTACAGATCCAGTTTAATGGCAGCCTCTGAATGCAGATCTCCTGCATCATCTCTCACTTGATGTGAATATATTTGCACTAAAAAGGAAAAATTTCGAGAGAAAATTACAAAACTATATCTGTGAGTACAATCTTTATTATTCTATGCAATTATTTAGCACGAATTACTACTTTAAAGTAGTTTTGAAACATTAAATTAAATAACGTTTATTAATTACGATTAACCGCAAAAATGAACTCTATAATAAAGCCTATACTAAGGCCAAAATGCTCTAATGGAAATATATATATATATATATATATATATATATATATATATATATATATATATATATATATATATATATATATATATATATATATATATATATATATATATATATATATATATACTAACTTAAAAACCTCTGATGACTCCCAAAGTTTGGATTACAACAATAAACCCTCCAAAGAACCTAAGAATAAATCTACAATGGTAGAAAGCATTTCAAATAATCAAAATCAATTTTTTTCTTTTTCGACTACTAACAACCCGATAATAAAACCTATGCTAAAATCGAAACACTGCCACATGAAAGGGGAAAATAATTCGAAATTATCTAGTGATTTCCAAATTGTAAATGCAAAGATTGCAACCCCTAATGAACCTAAAATTAGCATGGAAAATGTTTTAAATGATCATACCATTAAAAAAGTATAATTCCTCTCATAAACTCTGAAACAACGGGAAAACTTTGCGACAGGAGAAAACTGATGATCCCCCAATTACAGCCTCAAACAAAAAGGTGAATCATTTAGAGAATACCAAAACTTTACAAACATCAGCAAAAACTAATCTATCTCCACTAAATAATCCAGAATGGGGAAAACAAATTAACAACAATAATTTTTATAACACAAATCTAAATCCCATAATATCTCCAAAATATTTAAAGAAAAATAAAAATACCAAAACTATAATAATAAAACCAAATCAGAACTCGACCATAAACCATAATGATATGCACTCTCCCATTCCAAAACAATCTTTACTAAGTCACCCAGAGCTTGACAAATTCAATATCACAGGCACTGAATACAGGGATTCAACCCAACTACCTCACAACTCTAAGCATAATAAAACCACAAGGCCAATGATGAATGAAATGACATATGCAAACAAAGTCAGAGCTAACATAATAAAAAATACACATCATCAAACATCACATCCTGATAAATACATGGAAGCAATTTGACTTTTACAAGAAATAGAAACAGAACAGTCTACAAAAAACTACTCTAATCCTCAAGCAACATGTACAGATAATTCTACTTGTGATATTCAGAACCGTGAAACAATAAATGAATGTTTTAACCAAACCATCCCATTGATACTCCACAAATCTCTACTCAACTATTATAATGAATGTTCTCTTATACTTTCCACTATAGATAACTGTTTAAATCTGTACACATTTCCTACATCATCATTATATGAACTATGTAAAGCACATGGCTGGTGGAAATCGATCCATAAGATCCTCTTTTATCCAAATGAAAGATATCTTATCATCCAGTTCACAAACCAACAAGTTAAAGCTGCCTTTGGAAATAGTCATAAACTCCTAAACAACAAATTTCTTGTCTACATTTACCTCAACCGCCCAGTTGTTTTAATAGAGTGAATTCAAAAATGTACCATGGTCTTTGAAAAGGCAGACCTTCAATGCCACTTCAAAGACTATGGCACCATTACCAAATTTCAATACCTAGTAGCAGACCATGATGATCCCACAATATGCATCAACACCGCACAATTTCAGCTAGTTTTTAAAAAATGAATTTCATCTCAATCAGTCCCATCTCTAATTCAACATGGCAAATCTCCACTCAACATCATCTTTCGTGGCCTTCCACCCCAATGCTTTCATTGCAGGCACAGAGACTATCTAAAAAAAGATTGTCAAAAGAGAAAATGCATAATTTGTGGAGAGATTTGGTACAAATTCCACAAATGTGATAGCGATCAAGAAAATCAACATCTAACAAATACATACCTATGTCTCAAGAGATTTGGTACAAATTCCACAAATGTGATAGCGATCAAAAAAATCAACATCTAACAAATACATACCTATGTCTCAAGCAACGATATATCACTAGCAATACCATGGATCACACTACATCATCATCAAAAATTTCTAATGATAAAACTTCCTTGGAAACAGAACAATTTCAACTCATTCCTGAACAGCTACATACCAATGACAATTGTGTATCAACATCAGATACAGCAACAATCAGCCAAACAGACATGGACACTGATGCTAAACAAAGTGACACTACAATGGCCAACAACAGAATTCCACATAAAAAAAACATAAAAAAACAATAGCTCTGAACAATCACAAGAAAGTAGCAATAGCAATGAATTAGACAATCTTCAAGATGCAACAAAGACCAATATTCCCCCACCAAATAGACCTTGTAAAAAATGAAGAGACCATTCTCCAAAAGTCACAAGTTCATATAACCTCACAAATGAAACAAAAACAATAGACCAAAATAACAACATACAACAACTGGTTGACTCTTTGTCTCAAAATAAAGCGGCCTCACATCAACATAAAAATGATAATGAATGCTTACTCATAGACTTATCTCCATCATAGTGGCCTATTCCTGAACCTATTCAACCAGACCTCAACTTATCTAAGAACCTAATACAATCTGAACCTTACCATCACCCCACCAATTTGATGATGGAACAGAATATTATGGTCTTAGAAACTGGATCACTTTTCAATCAGGCAAAATCTCCTACACGAGAGAGCGGTTTCACTATCAATGATGACTTTCAACATAACGTCGATTAACGTCAGAGGCATGAAATCCCTTGGCAGAATCCAAGCATTATCATTCTGGCTTAAGCATAATACACCTGATATTTTTTGCCTCAAGGAAACAAAACTTCACACACTATCTGACCAAAACATCAAACAGAGAATTAAAAAATTCAGATACTTCCATTATTCCTTCTCCTATGCATCTGGTGAAGTAGCAATTCTTTTTAATAAAAAATCTAAAATATTCTTTTTCAAAATAATTCATATAGACTCTAACTGCCTCATAGCCATTATACAGGTAAATGGATGGACACTTAACATAATAAATGTTTACATGACCAAACATCAGATATAATCTATAGAATCATCCACACTATGAACATGGTGTTAAGAAATAACCCTTTTCCTGCATTGATGTGGGGTGACTTTAATCAAACATATGATTCTTTTGAAAGGAGTTACTTAAAATCACTGACAAGGGGAAGACAGCTTTTTGATGTGTCTGCCTTTTCATTCTATTGATCATGGTTTAAGTTCCTCATTGATCTTTTATACTTCTCTCCTTCACTTGCTCCCTTCATTGAAGCTAACCTGTGGTCTGTTGTCTTTATGGACCACATGACACTAGAGGTCCTTATCAGAATTGTGGATAACACACATTCGTAGGGCAACATTCCACAAACAATGAGGATCCTCACAAATGAATCTGCCACTATACAAATCATCTCTGAGATTTACATATCATTCAACTCTGCTAATATAAACACACTTTAACCATGTGATAAATGTAATAATTTCATAAACATTCTACAATCACATGTACATAAATGCACTCAACATAATAAAGGTACCCTTAAATTACTAAGTCAATTGGACAAGATAGCTGACACACTTAAACATTTTCCCATACAAAGGCAAAATATCCAAGAAATTACTCACCTTAAACTACAATACAAAGCTACCCAACAATCCCTGGCTGAATACCTATCAATTAAATGAGCACGCAGTTACTTAGCATACCAACACTGCTGGACTCAAGGTTACATCAGATGGGCCCTAGGATCCAACCAACAAAACAAGGCAACCTCATTGATCAAGATACACAGTAAACAATATATTGGCCTCTCCATGTTTTCCAAAATAAGAGACTTTTAAAAAAGAAAATTGCAACCTATTGGTGTCACTAACATCCGTAGAGTTTTTGTTACTAACAACCCTATAGAATATAACATCACAGATGGTGATATTCTTGACAAGCTGCAATCACTCCCAGAAAGTGTCCATCCTGGCATGCATGGAATTCCCAGATTTCTACTTTTACACCTAAGAGCTTTTACTATCCCAGTAATCCATGGAATGATAGACCTCATCATCACTGGAAGTCATCACCTAATAAACTTATGTCCCATCTCCATGGTACCATTTTTAAAAAAGCATGATGCACAACCAGATCTTAATAACTTGTGTCCTATCTCAATGATTCCTTTATTGACAAAGATCATCAAGAGCATCATTAAAGTCAAGATTCAATATAACATAATCAAACAACTTTCACGCTATCAATTTGCAAAAAAAGGCACTTCAACATCCAATGCTATCAGCCCGTTCAGACTTCTGGTCGATCTAGTGTGGAGACAAAGGAAGTCCTGGCCCATTGCAGTCCAACTTGATATAGCTGGGACATTTGACTCTGAGAATTGATGTTCTTCTCAGTGTTCTGGAACAGCTGAATGTACCACCCATATACATTCAAATGATTGAGAACCTGCTTTAAAATCAGGAAGTGTTCTTATTCCTAGATGGTTGCATTGCCCTGGGTTTTATGCCCTACATCTCCATCCCCCAAGGTTCTCCATCTGAGTGTACTTCTCTTTGCTGCCTATATCAATCCAATGCTGTTGAACATCGAGGCCACGTTTTCTGGTATCGCTGTTCCACTATTTAATGAGAACATCACTCACATCTCCTATATGAATGATGTAGTTGTGTTTCTTTAATCCCATGATGAACTGGGTAGGCTGAAATAACTTCTTGATCACCATGCCAAATTATCTGGTCTCCTTGTCAACCCAAAAAAATCAGCTATCTGGTCAATTCTTACTGCCCAGAAGATCTCTGGTGGATTTGAAGCAGTGCCACAGACATTTGTGGGATTTTACCTATCAAAAACAGCCACAGTAATGTGTGAAGAGATACAGGACTCATTATTAGAGAAAATTGAAACCACAATTGCATCTTTGTCAAAAATATACCTTTCCCTATTTGGGAAAGTAGCCCTTTTAAATGCTCTCATTCTTCCAAATATAATATACTATTTGGCAGGGTTCATCCCCACCAAGGTATTCATCAACAAGTAGAAACTGCCTGTACAAAACTGTGTTGGGCGGGCCGATCACTCATAATTAGCTTGAGAATCCTCCAAAAGCCCAAGACCTTAAATGGTCTCTCACTACATTCACTAACTATATTCAACTTACAACATACCCATAATGTACTCTACAACATCTTCAAGGAGAATGAACGTGCTCAATGCCCACTTCTAAAAAAGGACATTCAACCTACTGATTGGCCACCCCCCAGAGGACGTGCCTTGCTCTTTCAACAGCAGATCAACTTTATCTTTGATAACATCCAACCAACATCAACCTTATTTCAAAGAAAACTTGCATATTGGGAAGTGTTTGATCTTCTTGACCATCAAAAACAGAGGATCCCCAGCTGCCTTTCAATCAACATCTCTCGAATGAGAAGGATGACCAAGTTGTGGAAGTTGCCACCAAAAATCGTGGACTTCCTGTTGAAATTGAACCTGCATGCCCTCCCAACAAATGCCTTCCTCGACTATAAAAGGGGGCAAGATATTGACTCTAATTTCACATTCTCTCAAAGACAGGAAGAGACTACCGATCACTTTCTTTTCGAATGCACAACTTTGAACCATTTAAGAATTTATTTTTAACAAAACATGACAAGAAATCAAATCAAAATGAACCTCAAGACAGCAATTGAAAAGGGCATATTCTCTGAGATCCGGCTTTCGGCCATAATTACCTTTTCCATCTGGGCATTGTGCTGTAAGCTGGTGTTCCAGGCTGAGACCTTGAATAATATATTCACAGCATTTTGCCAAATACCAAACAAAAAAATGGATAGAGATATGTGCATTGCTGACCCCTTCACAGCTGCACAAACCTGGTACTCCATTGCAATTGGATAGAGCTCTCTGCAACTTTGCTGTTTATTGGGTGGCTGTTGTTTTTCTTCATTTCATAAAACTGAAACATGGGTATTAATACTACCTAATAACAGCATCTTTTTTTAATCTTCCCTGCTATGAACTTTAGACAAATTGGGTTTCTATGGTCTATTTTTGGAACAACAAACAAGTCACAAATGTTTCCTGTGCAAACATTAACTCAAATATATCCTCTTTTTTTGCATGCTATTTCATAATCATTTACTTGTTTTGTACTTTTTGGTCTGTATTTCTTTGGTCTAGGTGTACAATAAATTTGTTTTTTGAAAAATAAATTCTCTCTTTTACATTGATTGTCAGCACTCACAAAAAAATTAAATAAATACCTACTGACAAATTGTAAATACAAGTGTTAGCATTACTTTCTAACAAACAAAACAAAAATCTTCAAAATTATAATTACATTTTGGAGTTTGTTTTTTCCTTAAAAAAATAATAAAAATAAACAAAAATCAAATTTACAAATGCATATTTCTAAGCCTTTAAATATTGGCTTTAAACATATGTGTGTGGGAGTTTATATTATCGCTACAGTTTTTTCTCTCAATTTACAATGAATATTGATTATATAAATTGTATACCCCCCTCTTTAATGGCTATTTAAATATTTTAGACCATGTATTCATTTAACCTTAGCATGTCCTTAGCCACATCAAACGTGCCTGGCAAAATATATATATATTGAACCGGGTTCGAATATGTGGATTCAAATCACCGGTCTCTTAGGCAGAGAAGAACATATTCAGAGAATATGTATGCCCAAACGATAGCTATAAAGTATATAACTAGCATTACATTTCCAGGACATAGCTTCTTCTTGGCTGTTGAGTTCAACACCAAGTTCAAAGCACTTTTTTTGTTTGTGTATAAACACAGGCACCAGCTGCTTATTCTAAAAGAATACTAAAAGAATAGACAATGCACTTTGAATAGTGGCCACTAACTCAATGCCTAAATCCATGACTAGCTCAGCTTTTTGTAATCACTAAAAGATTATACATAATTAGTGGTTAAAAGACTTGATAAAAGGGAATTGATAAAAAGAATTTATAAAAGAGATTGACCGACAAATAAAGTTTAATTTTAAAGATAATTTATTAACTAACATTTATTTACTAAATTTAAACATTTTCTAATTCTAATAAAACACACGCATATTTTAAATTAACATTTCTAAATAGTCTAAATATTCCTATAGATTCAATAACAGAACACTCTAATTTAACTAATAAATATTGATAGAATGATCACGCACATATTAACTCATGCACACACATAATAATAATAATAAAGGACTACATAGCATTTGAAATTTAATCACACGCATATCAATAGTTCATTTATGTATGATATCGAGTTCATATAATTAGACTCTTGGAGGATTCGCGTGAGTTAATGAAATGCAATGGCTATTACAGTATAAACAAAAATAAGCAAATGTTTTACCTAGGATTTTGAACATAGATTTATCACTTTGTTTTCTTCTTGTTTGTTGTTTCTTCCAGTATGAATGGTTCCAGTATGAATGCTTCCAGCCAGCTGGGATGTTTCCTTGCTGAGTTTCCTGATTTTCACGATTATTACCATCAGAGACAAATAGATACTGACGGAGATTTTCTAAGATGTTAAGCTGACATTATTTCATGGGCAGATCTGCTGTTTTCTCAGACATCTGGGCTGGAGATAAACATGTGTTCCCAAGATCTTCTCAACACTGCATTTTGTTTGTTAACTGCTCAATTACTTTGTGAACTGAACTCACTCAATTGATTTGCGGAACTGCTTGTCTCAACTCAATTAATTTGTGGAATGATTACTGTCCAATAAAAAGAGTTTATTTATATCTGCAACATGTTGTCGAAATCATAATCATTTAATAAACATGTTTTGAAAGATTGCTTAATTAGTAATAGCCATGCAGAGATGTTGTTTTATATTTTAATTAATAACCATTGCCATGTTTTTTAATAATAATCTTCTTTAACTTTATAATAACATTTATTCTATTGTTGACAATTGCACATATATACGCACAAATATTAGTTTTAACATTATTTTTTCTTTAATTAAACTTGAGTGAAAAGAGATTTGTATGTTTTAACTTTTTAAATTATATTTTTACGAATACTAATAAAAACTATTTATTTCCTTTTGTAAACCTTTAGTTTCATTTCTCAAACCAAGACTACCCCTACCCTCTTTTGATTAATTAATTGTAGCTTTTTTATTTCAAAACCTAACGCTAGAAAACTATTTAATTCTTATCTTTTTCAAAAACAAGCTGCAATAAACTCTTCAACATTTAATTTTGTTTTTCTTTTATGATAGATTACTTTAATAATAATTGTAGATAAAATTATATGTGCCTATATCAATATAGGTACAATATATATATATATATATATGTATATATATATATATATATATATACATATATATATATATATATATATATATATATATGTGTGTGTGTGTGTGTGTGTGGTGTAATTATATAATTAAATATACATAAATACAGTAATTAGATAATTAAAAATTTTATCCACTTAGGAAGCACTTTTGATTATCCTAGTAATCTTTGTTAAATAACCTTTTAAAAGGCTAACCTTCCCACAATTCTATGATCTTAATGTTTGCTGCCTAAGTGCTCCTAAATGGATAAAATTTTTAATTATCTAATTACTGTATTTATAAACATTCAATTATATAATTACATATAATTTATATATTTTGATGCCACATGAATGTTGAACTAATGTAAGTAAATAATAATAATAATAATAATCGTATAGAAAAATAAATGGTGCGACAATATAAAAATAGAATAAAAAGTTACATATATAGTCTTTGATTAATGAGAAACAATTAGGATTAGAAGAAACAATAATATTTGTGTATGTTTATAATTATATTGCCAAAATATATAATTATTATTACTTCTAGTCCTTGTATATTATTTTTTTAACTTTTGTTTTTGTCCATTATCTTTTTCCAGTAAAACCAAGTTATACAAAAAAAATCTAACACTTTGCTCCAGCGATAAGAATTCATTGAGATGATATCTTACTTTGCATTTATTTACTGAATATTAAAAATGTATTCCATATTTATTCTTAGAGTTTTGAAATGTATTTATTATATACAGAGGGAGATTTAAAATGAGTTTCCCATTTCTATGCCAATTTAAAATGAGTTCCCAATCAATTGCTAATTCCTCTGCAATTTATGACTAAACTATTTTATCCATTTTGGTTTGAGGAAAAAAATGAAATTTTCCAATTAACGAAATGTGTTTGAAATTCCTTCAATGATCCATGTCGTAGTTTGTTGGGCATTCTTCGTTAATCTCTTTTTCTTGTTTTTTGGCAAGGCACAGTTGTGTATACATATATGATAAAGCTTAGCTGAAGTAGTTGAGTGTTTTATTTAAGCTAGTTCATGCAGGTCAAATAACTTTATTTCTGTACACCATGTTGTCAGCAAATAAATTGCAAAAGGTTTTTTAGCAGATCATTTGTAAAATAATTATAAAACACACCAAATCTTGTTATTTATTCAGATCATTTGTTTAAAACTCACTTTACTTTGCCTAGTTCATTTACAATACAAATTATTTGACATTTTAATTTATAGTGTGGATATGGGGACCAATGGTTTTCGCAGTAAAATAATCTGCTAATCCATGCTATTCTGTATTTTCATATACTCTCCAAGATGTACAGCCATTGATTTTTTAGTGATACCATTTTGTAGCTTATCAAACGCAATTATATCAATAAATCTCACTATAAAGTTTTTCTTAATAAACAGTATAAGAAAAGCAGCTACCTCATGATCATTCTTACTATTGACTGTTTAAACAACAGGAAAAAAGTATCGGATTTGTTATTGACCATCGGAAGTTTATATATATATATATATATATATATATATATATATATATATATATATATATATATATATATATATATATATATATATATATATATATATATATATATATATATATATATATATATATAATTCTGCAAATTATCATTAAAACATATATGGAGGTTCTATCAACAAATTTAAAACTTTTATAAAAGTATTTCTATCTTTTTCTGTTTTTATCAAAACTAACTACTCAACAAACATCTCTTTTTAGTAGTTCTGTATCCAATTTCTGTTTGAGATTAATGTTTTTATTGAAATATGAACAATCACTAGGACAAAACTTTATTTACAAAGGTTTTATAATAAAAAAGAAAAATGCTATTAATTGTTAGAATTGTTATGATTGAATCGTTTATTTTACAGAATTTTAGAATTGAAGTACTGTTAAATATTGGCTTTTATATTTGATATTTAAAACTAGATATTAAAGTTGGTAATCATCGCTACAAAATATAAATATTTTAATGTCTTATGTTTAGAATTAATTTTGTAGTGAGTAATTTTATTATTATAACTTAAAATTTAGATAAAAAATATAATTTACTAACCTGTTGTTGAAGACGAAGTTGTAGGAATTTCTAATATAAACGAAATAAAAAGAATAATAGAATAAAACAAATATCAATCATTGAGGTATCATCGTAAAATAACATCATAGAAATTTACCTGTAGTGATTGTAAGAGTTCCTGAAAACAAAAGTTAACACATAATAATAGGCATTTACAAGTTTAGAATATGTAAAATTCATTTTCTTATAAATAATCAGGCAACATTTCAAATAATAAAAACAAAAGCAGTATATGTATTTTATAGTTTAGCCAAATTTTATATATATATTAAAATGAAGATTTGCATGGGTTAAATATATAAAATACATATTTTGCGGGTTCATCTGTGTTAAAAACTTTTAATATTAATATACTGACGTTGCGACTTGGTCACACAAGCCATCCACAGAGTTATAAAAAATAGAGATATGGTTTAGAGGTGCTACGTTTTATTCAAATCAGTGATTGTAGTGCCTCTACAACCATCTTTATACTTTTTATAACTCTGTGGATGGCTTGTGAGACCAAGTCGAAATGTCAGCATATTAATATTAAAAGTTTTTAACATGGATGAACTTGCAATATATATATATATATATATATATATATATATATATATATATATATATATATATATATATATATATATATATATTGTAACGATATATAAATATGTTGTTACATTTATTTAAAATAAAAACTTAAAAGTTCGCAAATAAAAGGAAAAAACTAAACACTAAAATTAATATGTTTGTTAAACATATATATATTCACACAGATGCTAAACTTTAAAAATATTTTTTTCATAAACAAGAAAAAAAAGTATTTGAACGTATTTTTTTTAAATTAAAAAATACAAGATTGAAATATAAAAATATTTTAATAAAAAAATAACGTAAGTTAAAATAAAAACAGGTATTAATTAATTCCTGTAATCTGTAAATGGAAATGATTGTTTATTAATTATCTAAAAGCTGTTTAATTAAAAAGTCAGATGAAAAGTTAGATAAGAGAAAGAAGAGAAATTAGCTTGACCAATGGAAGCACTAGGCCTTGGCTCGGACCCTAACGAAAGTGATGGATTAGTGACTTTTGTTGATTGAATCCATGTGGATAATATAAAAAGGGAAATACAGTTTTTCGGACAGTTCCAGCATTGTGTGTTTGAGAGATGTGGTATGACGCACATACCACACTCTCTATAAAAAAAAATGAAAAGACTGTGATACCTTGAACCAGCTATTGCCATCTCCAGAACATTACCTTCCAACGGAGGCGTCGCAGAAATTGAAAGCAGAGGCCTGGACTCTTCTACCATAAGCTATATGAAATGAACAATTGTTAAAATCAATTAAGAACTTTCGTCAAGTTTTACAAATTGATAAACAAGCCAACTGAAATGTTAAAACAGACTCTTATCTCACTTTTGTAAGTTTTTTAAATCAAATTAATAATGTTTAATTTTATATGTTTTCCGATTGATGAACATCATTTCCATTTTTTTTTCTTATTGTAAAGATTATTTAAATGTATGAAATTTAAGTTGTTTATAGACACTTGCATGGATTCGTTTGCGGTTAATTATATTTTGGTTTTCATATTTGATCAAAATATATAGACATTCGATAAATAATGATACCTTACGGTGAGTATCTAAAATGTATTTATTCGGATGTCTTTTAAGTTATTGGTGACAATGCAAGTATCTTATGGTGAATACTATTGGGTTACTTATAAGTTTCCCTCTGCGATTGTCGGTATCAATAATTTCGTATTTTGATCATTTATGTTAATTTTGAAATGTTTTTGACCGTGGAATCTATGTAATCGATCTATACCCAACATTTTTAAACAAATCTGTGCGAACGTATTTAAATGTTAAAATTAAGTCGGGCGTGAATGGCTATATAGTTTTGTAAAGTTGTATTAAGGGAGGGTAATCTTAGGTTATTCATTTCGTAGTTGAATTGGTTCAATGGATTGGATATATTTGTGTAATAGTAGATGTAGTATGAGGTCCGCTATGGGCAGGATTATAGATATACGCCACACACCCTCTGTTTGCCTATGGATGGGTTTGTAAGTCGGCAGAAGACCGCAGTCCATTCCTATGGAGTTTTTTGTTTATTGTTCTACTTGCCAACAGATGTCACATTCCTGTTGGTGGAGAGTCAATGTCTTCTCTATTTCTACTTATTGTTCAGATGTACATTCCTGACAATATAGTATTTTGTGTTGTCGTATCATGCTACATTGAATACATGAATGTATCAGATGGATTGGCGCCAATTTGGTTGCGAAATTTGTTGCCTAAGGTTAAATCAGGGAAGAATATTTTCTTTTCAAATGCAGATCTATGTAGTCTATTCATACTTGACTATCTAAATAATAATTAAACTCATTGAAACTTAGTTAAATGTAAAATTAAAAGTTAATATAAAAATCTAAAATGTTAAACTTATTCCTCAAAATTTAAATATTATTTTATATGTGCATAAATAAATATTTTTATATGTTAATTTCTGACAGTGGCTTTTACTCTTGATATTTAAGATATAAATTAAGATATAGATTTTTATCTCTGCGTCTCCACTGAGCTAGTGACTTGGGCTAACGATCGGAATATTTAAATAAAGTGGAATCTTAACAGTGTGTATCTGCCTACTTTATAAATTTTTCTAGGCTCAAATGCCTAGATGGCGCCCTTGTAGTGCAGAGATTGTTTTTGCGGTTAGATTCGATCTTCACTTTCATTCCGATTGGTACAATATATATATATATTGTAATGATATATAAATATGTCATTACATTAAATTGAAATAAAAACTTTTAAGTTCACAAATAAAAATAAATGTATTAAAAAAAACAACTTAACGCTAAAATTAAAATGTTTGTTAAACGTATATATTCGAAAAGATGCTAAACTTTAAAAATATTTTTTTTCATAAACAAAAACAAAGTATTTGAATGTACTTTTTTATAAAAAAATACAAGATTTAAATATAAAATTATTTTAATAAAGAAATAACGTAAGTAAAAATAAAAAAAACAGGTATTAATTAATTCCTGTAATCTGTAAATAGAAATGATTGTTTATTAATTGAAAAGCAAGCTAGCCTTGGGCTCTTGTGTAATTAAAAAGTCAGATGAAAATTAGATAAGGAATAAAGCGATTTTAGCTTGACCAAGGGAAGGAAATAAAGACCCAGACCATAACGAAAAAAATGGAACAGTGACATTTTTCTTCATGGAATCCATAGGAAGACTATAAAATGAAAAATACTGAGTTCCAGTCAGTTTTCGAACTTGATTTGGGGAGACGAATGACAAGACACACTTGTCGTCCTCTCTCACTTATTTTAAAAATGAGAAGACTGTGATACCAGAACAGAACCAGCTAATGCTACCTCCAAAATATGAGACCGGACTTCCAGGAAAGTATCCATGGGAATTGCCAACAGGAACCTGGACTCTTCTACCATAAGCAATATGAACTAAACAATTTTTTAAATCATAAAAAAAAGAATAATTAAGAACTTTCATCCGGGTTTGATAAATTAATAAACAAGCCAACTTAAATGTTAAAATGGACTCATATCTGACTTTTGTAAGTTTTTAGATCAAATTAATAATGTTTAAATTTATATGTTATGCGTTGATAAACATCATTTCCATTTTATTATTTTTTATTTGTATTAATACTTATCATATAAATTATTTAAATGCATGAAATTTAAAGTTGGGTATAGAAGTTGCATAGATTCATTAGTGGTTAATTATGTTGCTGTTTCATTGTCGATTGGAATATATAAGTCATCATGTCACTGCAGTGTCTTATGATGAACACCATTGGTTTTTTTTATATTCTCTATGCAATTAACATTATCGATGACTTTGTATTTTGATTGGTTGTGTTTATTTTGAAATGTTTTTAACTGTGGAATCTGTGCAGCTGATCTATACTCGACATTATAAAACAAATTTTATAAAATTCATCTGTGCGAACGTATTTAAATGTTAAATTTAAGTCGGGCATGAATGGCTATATAGTTTTGTAAAGTTAATTAAGGGAGGGTAATCTTAGGTTATTCATTTTGTAGTTGAATTGGCTCAATGGATTGGATATATTTGTGTAATTAGTAGCTGTAGTATGAGATCCACTACAAACAGCATTGCATATATATGCCACACACCTTCTCTTTGCCTATGGATGGGTTTTTAAGATGGCAAAGGACCGCAATCCTTTCCTATGGAGTTTTATGTTTATTGTTCTACTCGCCAACAGATGTAGCATTCTTGTTGGTGGAGAGACAATGTCTTCTCTAACTCTACTTACTGTTCAGATGTACATTCCTGACAGTATAGTATTTTGTGTTGTCATATTTTCATGCTACATTGAATACATAAATGTATCAGATGGATTGACACCAGTTTGACTGCAAACTTTTTGGCCTAAGGTTAAATAAGGGATAGAATATTTTCTTTTCAAATACAATCTATATAATCTTTTCATACTCAACTCACTAAATAAATATTAAACTCATTATTGAAATCTATTTAAATGTAAAATTAAAGATTAATATAAACATCTAAAATGTTAAACTTATTCCTCAAATTAGAATGATTTTATATATGTGTAAAAAAATATTTTTATGTGTTAATTTCTGGCAGTGGCTTTTATTTTTTTATATTTAAGATTTAAAGTTATATTTTATAATCTCTGCTATTCAACTGAGCTAGTGACTTGGGCTAACGATCTGAATATTTAAATAAAGTGGAATCTTAACAGCGCGTATCTGCCTACCTTATAAATTTTTCTAGGCTCAAATGCCTAGATGGCGCCCTTGTAGTGCAGATTGCGGTTAGATTCGATCTTCACTTTCATTTTGATCATTATAATATATATATATATAACAAACTAACCAAAGGAAATACATATAAAAACAAAAAAAGACTTATAAATCCAATAAATAATATTATATTTCAACCAGGGGACTGGTTTTCATCAGAAAAAAAAAATACACAGTAAAATGGTGATAATCAAAAATTACAGATTTGGTAAAAGATTAAAAATTTAACGAAACCCCACTGATTTTTATTTTTATATTTATTTTAATTTAAATAGAATTTAAGCTTGATTAGGAGGGAATGTAGTTTTTTCTTTTTTTGTTTGAATTTTGTCATTGATTGGGTAGATATTCTGTGTTAGATTTTGTGACCAATCAGGGGGGTTATTGTTAAATTTTTAATCTTTTACCAGATCTGTAATTTTTGATTATCGCCATTTTACTGTGTATTTTTTTTTCTTTCTGATGAAAACCAGTCCTCTGGTTGAAATATAATATATATTTATTGGATTTATGTCTTTTTTTGTTTATATATATATATATATATATATATATATATATATATATATATATATATATATATATATATATATATATATATATATATATATATATATATATAATACGACTACATGACAATTATTTTTTCTGTTTCGTTTTATAATTTTATCACTATTAAATTTCAGAAGTTTTAAAAATTTATAATTCAATTTCTATTTATATTGCTCAATTGTTTCTCTCATTTAATTATAATGTTAGACGTTTTTATCAGATTTCAAACTTTATTTATACCTTTCCAGATTTACTGAATATTAATATTACCTCCTGCATTTGCGTATAGCATCTTCTGTTCCATTTTATGTTTCACTTATTTTCAGATGAAGATGGCATGAACAATACCATTTCAAATGTCATCGCTCTGTGAACATAAATAGGGTATTGTTACAAAGACAGTTATGAATTAGAAACAGTTCTGGTGCTATGGATTCAATAGCGAAGCAAACTAAGATTGAATTATGAATGAAATGGATTGTAGGAACAACACCAGAATAATGAGCAAAACTGATTTTAATAAAATACGTGAAGTCTATGTAAAGATTATTATGGGATGTATATTACAGATGTTTAAAAAATGAAATGAATAATTAAACTTAATTACTACTAAAACATAACCATGGTTGAAATCTGATACTCTATCACTGATTTAATTTTGTTTGTGTAGTCAGAATAGAATGTTATTCCATAATAAATATATACTACCAAAAATATACTCCAAAGAATAACACATTAGTACAGCAGTATGTAAGTTTACTAAGAAAATTTAAATTTGAGTTAGATGCAAGGAAGATAAATATATATCATTAATTACAGTCTACATATTAAGTATGAAATTAATTATACGTAACTGATATTATTGTGGCAGTTTAAAGTTAAAAATAAATTGAATATTAACCTGCTGTTGCAGAGGCGGTTGTAGAAGTTTCTGCAAAAAAAAAAAACAATAAAGAAAATAGAAGTATAAACAAATTTTCATAAATTTTATTTTTATCAATAAAATTGTGCAGTGTTTATTAAGATAAAGCAATTGTAAGCTTGTAATAATTTTACAAATTTTCATTTGAGAAACAATTATAATCATTTAATAAGTGATAAAATTTGAAAATAATTTTACATCCAAATACATATAAATAATTGTTAAGAATGGCAAAAATTTATAAGTATATCACTGTAATATAAATGAATCATACCACACATTTTAAGCACCATACTCGCATCTGTGACCTCGCCACCTCTAGTCTTCATGCCACACGTTGGCAAGTACCATAATCGCAACTGTAACCTAGCTTCCTGATCTAATTAGTTACCAACGACTCATACTGCACATTTTAGCGACTAAATTCTCTTATGCAACCTTTCGTGTTCTCATTATCACGAATATGAGCCTAAAAAAATGAAAATGTAAAACTAACGAAATGATTCCTGGATTGAATAAAACTAGCATGAAACTGTCTATCCAAAGAAGATCACAAGGCGACTAATAAAGATAAAAACTTCTGGTCAAACCAGCTTTGAAATCCACACAAGCAAAATGAGATGAGTTAAATTTGATATTCCGCAAATTAATAAAAAAAACTTATAATTATATGTCTAGAATGATTATGAAAATTCAACTTATAAATGCAATGATAAGTAAAAAATGATGTAGATGACTAAATGGATGATGGAAAGTAATAATGGAATAGTGGAATGAAATGAGTCTAAGAGTGAAGAGAAAAGAACGAATATATATAAGAATAATGAATGATTAAAATGATGATAGAATAAGAGTTAATGAATAGTTGAGATGATAAAAGAATAAAAGTTAATGTAGGATCAATCAATTATAATAATGAATTAATGTCAAATGAGAATGAATAAATAAAAGAATGGATCAAGATGAAATTGAAGAACAATGTTAATGATGGAGACTGAAATCTTAAACTATAAACTAATATTGTATTAGATGGTAAAAAGATAAGGTAAATAAAAATAGGGATTTTAAGCTTGATACAACCAGACTATTTATCATAAAGTTAAAACAAACTATACATTTTATACCAAAAAAAAAAATAATTGGCATCTTAAAGCTTAGTTGACTTTCATAAAACAGTGAAAGTAATCTATTTCAAGTCTAACTATAACAATTGACTAAATATAAATTTCATTACAAATTTAAATTTTATCTTGAAATTTAACAACTAATTCTTCTGAGGGTTCAAACACTCAAAATCATGGTATAAAGTATATTTGGTTCAGTAAGAGGGCTTTTACCACTACCCAAACATAATTCACAAAACAGCTCTCAATATAAACTCAAATTAAGAATTATATTTAGCAATTACACATAAACTTTATAACTAACAAACTTTAAAATTTATGACTGTGAATGACTTTTTAATAATTAAAATCAATAACTTACCAAATTCCTTTTCTTAAATAATTATAAACCATGTGATCAAGATCAGTGAATGATAGCTCTGCAGATTTAACTAAATCAATCAAATCAATATTATAGTTATCTTTTAATCTATTATTTAAAATAATCTATACTCTAAGTTATTAACATTTCGATTATTGTGTGATGATGCATTAGATGTACCAATAAATTATAAGGCTTACCAACATTATTATGATATAGCACCATATAGTGAATAGTGTTATATTGGTCGATAATGATCTCAATTTATAATCTTCTGATAGGTTGATAGCAATAACAATAATAGTGTATATATGTGGTAATTAGCAATAAGATGAAATGCAACTAAATAAAATTTTGAACACAACAAACTTTATTTACAATATGTACAAATTTTTAATTCACCGATATGGCATGAAATAAAACTAATCTATTAAAATAATTTATGGATGGGACAAATACTTAGTATTCCCTTGACCATATATTCAGCAAATGATATAACCTGCTTAGAAAATAATATTTAACATATCATTGTTACTCTTTGGCATATTTTTAAGAATAAGATTCTAAAACTTATTTATGCTGACTAGCATTTAAATTACAAAACTAGCAGTATTTTTGGATCTTTAGGATATGCACAAAGTACAAATTTAGAATTCAGAAAAAAAATTTTTTTTTAAGTATTGCATTCTCCTAAAGCCCTTTCTTTTATCAGAATATGATAAGGGCAATTATAATATTCTGTGCAATTACTAACTTATTTAAATTTTGAAATGAATAAGTTTAGTGCATTAAATGAAGACTAGACATTAAAAGTCAAATACACATAGATCTCACTAAGCATTTCCTATGTCCACAGCTCAACCCTTGAATATGTAACTGATCTTACAATTCTATTGCCACATCATTATTTGAGGGAGATGAATCCCTGCTGCCAGTGTGCATCTCTTTTATATCTAAAATTTTCTACAATCATTAATAGATTCTGGTTTGGTCTGTCTATAACTGATGATGATCCTACAACATCATAAACACTATTTCAATTAAGAAAACAATGCTAGATGAGTATTCCTAAATTTAATATTATTTTATACTTGCTATATGATCTGGACCTATTATACTTCACTATACACAGTGGTAAAAACTATCTATTATCATGAGGAATTTAACACTAAGACAGGAGACTTTATACAAACAACATGACAGTTGTGTAATAATCTGGTTGATTCTACTACCTCTTAATGGGTATACACATATGTGTGGGCCTTGCCTCACCATGAAAAGAATAGAATTCAAACCATAGATATCCTTTCTTTTTAGGATTATTTATACTAATGAGCATTAATTACTACTCAGCCTCTACCAATATTTTCTCTCATAAAATCAGCAATAAGTGACACTCTATCAGCCTATGCTCCATATTAATATTAATATATGGGATGCCATTTTATTGGAACATCCTATCAGCTAAAAGTTGTCACTAATCATTCTCAAATTATAGCAAGATAAAACAATACCAACAATATCAGTGTAAGTCTACATGTTCCATTTTACCATGTAAAACCATTAATGTATCAACAGACAAACCAAAATATATATGTCAAATGATCTTTAATCATTTGTAATGACAACTATCCTTTTATTAGAGAGAGCACAACATATGTAAGCATAAAGATCAAACCTGTATTTGTATTCAAAGTGGACAAGTTCATTTCTATAGAAAATTACGAAATGAAAAAAAAAGTTTATATCAAATTTTCTTTTATATAAGAAAATAATTAGGTCATTCTAGTATACAGTATATATTTGATAAAAATGTTTGCATATTCACCTCTATAATAATATACATTCTAATTGGTTTCAAAGTATGAGAGAAGTAAATATTTTATCACTCTCTAGATAAATAATATATATCTATTTCACGGTTTTCCCTTAACTAAAAAAAAAATATATAAAATAGATGTGTATATTTTACACATTTTTTTTTCTTTAACCCAATATATATTTATTTTTCATGCCAAAAACAAAACATATGTTTGATAAACAAAATTTCTAAACAACACATTATGTAAGTAATATATATAGCACAGCAGTAATAAAAAAATAAGTACACTTTTATCCATTAAATTTTATCCTCTTCATCCAAGTTATTCCATTGTGGTAAGTTAAAATAAGAATTAATATTGTAATGAGCAAACATTCCAAATAACGCATATATATTTTATTCTCCTGTTGGATGTAGAATGAGCGATATTTAACACTTATCCAAAAGCAAAAATTATTTGATGATTTCTGTACTGATAATTAAGACAATTAAGATTCCCACTTCTAGTTGTAGCAGATTAAAAGAGATAAGTTTATCTACTTTTTTTTTCTAGATAATTTTCCTGAATAACTCTTTGAGCTATTGTAATCTTCAAAACAAACTTTTTTTTAAAAAAAAATAAACCTTTATTGATTTATTTTGTAAATGTTTCAAATGAAGAATAACAAGAATCATTTATTTATGTTTAAAATCCAGATAATTTCTTCCTTGAAAACCAGTCAAAATCAAATTTGATTACACTTAACATATTTATTTATTTCTTCGTTTTAAAACTCTTTTTTAATTTTATTCTTTCCCACATGGTAATACATATATATGTGTAGCAATGTTTAAACCATCAGAATATATTCTAATATTGTAAAACATTATTACAACGATGTATATTTCTCAAATAAATATTTATTTCATTCCATTCTTATTGGCAAAGTATGATGTGATTTCAAAATTAGAAAGAATTTATTCAATTATCACTATGACATTTTTAGCATTTTAATTAATTGGTAATTGACTATATTTTTCATTACATGGGTTCCCGCGATAAAATTTAGCAGACAATAGAGAATAAAATCACGCAAATATTTTCATGTTTACTTTATTAAAAATTAGATGATTCAAAAATGACTTTTAAATTTATTTACTATATATATATATATATCATATATAACAATTGTTTTTAATATTATTTCGAATCATTATTTTTTTTTTTATATTTTAATTTACAAGCACATAATATTGTTCTGCTAGGTAATAAGAAAGGCGCGAAATTCAAACACTATCAACTTCTTAGTTTACAAATAAACAATTTGTGCATTATTTTTAAAGATAAAAGTTTACATGTATAAATAAAGTAAAAGCAAATGCTTACTTCCTCTTGAATTTTCCTGGGTTTAAAATAAGATTTATGAGACAGTTAGGAAGCATAAGGTTTCCATTTCTTCTTCTGTTTAACTTCTTAGAACTATCAATCAATAGAAGAATGGTGTTTAAATGACTGCAAGGTTTTTAGATTTTCTATTCAGACATCTTTAGATAACAATATATTATAATTCCATTGAATTAAATTTAAGAATTTTCTGATATTTAGTTTTTTTTCCTTATTTGTGATCAGACTGGAATTCTGTGGTAACTTGGTTCTTGTTTTCTTAATTAGTCCACCCCCCTACAACTGGGTTAGACAATATATAGCTTGTTTTTCTGATGCATTCTGGGAGTGAATTGGCCAATAATTTTGGTATGCATAATTAGTATTACCCCCTCTGGCTTCATTTTTAATAACTATCCATTATTACTTAAGACAGCTTTAGATACACTACATAAAAAATATGTTTAAGTAATTTACTGTAATGATTTATTTTACAAGGTTTAAAAAAAAATTAATTATTTATTTATTTCATTACTGCTATTCAACAACAATAAAATAGTAATATATTTTTCTCTCAATTAATAACAATATTTTAAAATTGTTGTTTTATCTCAAGTTTCAAAGCCTAGACTGGGTTTGAAATCTCATCTCCACTTAAGCAAATTTCACAGTGCATTCAAAACAATCTTTATTGAAAAACACTCATTAAGATTTTAATGCTAAATATATTATCATTTAAAATTTTGGAATTATTAACTACATGGGCCTAAATAAAAGGTCACAATATATATATATATATATATATATATATATATATATATATATATATATATATATATATATATATATATATATATATATATATATATATATATATATATATATATATATGGGAAGTTCACATTTGTGCTAGCAATGGCTAAAGATAATTATCTGAGAAAAATGAATTGTGATGTAATTTGCTAGTTAAAATTAGGATTTAAAAGAATTAAAACTTTAATTGGGTGTACTGATTGGTAGAGTTTTGGATTATATATGTTTGGTAGTAGAAAAAGAAGATGAACAACATCAGTGATGTTTGTAAGTAGTAGAATAATATACATGTCATAATAAGCAGATACTTAGATATATTATTAATTAGAATTTTCTTTTCTATATTTTATTTATTATTTACTGATTATGTATTGTTCATAATTTTATGTTTAAAAATGATAAAAATTATTTGTATATTAGTGAATGACATTTGTAAATTAATATTTGATATTTTATTATTATTATGTTTATTCCATTCAAATATTGTATTGTTAAAATTTTATAAGCAAAATTTCTGACACATTTCCAAAGCTGATTGTAATAAAAAAAACAGAGGGCATGAGTGGAGAGGGACAGAAAGTTTAAAACTTGAAGGAAAGTATAAAAAAATTCCAAGGAAGAAGCTATAAAAAAATAAAGCTTAAAAGAATCAATAACACTCTAAGAGTATTAGAACAAATAAAAAAACATTGCGAGGATTCTGATAATAAACTATAAAGGATTTTCTATTATACTACTGGAATAATATAAAAATGAAGAGATAAACCAAAAAGGAAGCCAGCTCCAAATTTCTATCAAATGATGATTGATATTCACTACCTTTAAAATACCTGGATGTTATATAAGCTAAGTAATTACGATTTATTTTAAAGTATTACAAAAAATAAATAATATCAGAATGTCAAAATTGTTTAAAATAAAGCTAGCTAAAATTTTCTTATTAAACGCTATAATTAAATGCTTGATTTTCAATTTTAAGAATTTTCTATCAATATTCTGCAAAATAAAAATTAAAATGAAAGAGTTATCTATTTAATCTTATATCAAGAGGATAATTTTATACTGTATAACTTTGCTCTTCGCACATATATAATAAAATAATTCCAATGCATGCAAATGTTATTATAACGCCTGTCATGGAATTCTAGGATAAAAAAAAACTATTGTCATTCTTAAAAAATTATGCTTTAACAATCAGATAGACATTTTTTTGTTATAATTTACTGTTGTCTTTGAAATTGATATGCATGTTTCATTCAACTTTCAATTTTTTTTTAAAAAAAAAAAACAATGTAACTTCGTATTATTATAATATGATAATCTTTTATTTTGTATTATATAGAAATTATATTATAGGTGATTATAGATATTCGAATGTGTGCATGATGCTATAAATTATTATTTTATTATTTTTTTAAATTGTATTTATTATGCTTTAATTTCAATAATGAAGTTTATTTAAAAAAAATAAAGAATTAAAACCTTGTCTGTTATAAGTTTGTTTATGTAGGAAGTGTATTGGGTGTAGTTGGAGATAGAAATGGTCAAGGGACAATTAGATTATTTAGATTGAGTTTGGAGATATTATTTAACCCTCACATATATAGGTGTAAGTGTTTGGTTGTTGTTTTCCCCTGCCAATCTTCATTTTTGTATAGTTAATGTTAGATGATATACATTGATTATAACAGATAAGTGTTTTATGAATTTTTATAATATATATATAAAAAATGATTAATTTGTTGTACTAAGTATTTTACAAATGAGTTAATAAAAGTATGTTTTAAAAGTACATTATATTTATAATATTATAAAAGCACACATATTCAAAAATATATGATTCATATATTAAATATTAGTCAATTTTGGTTTTACTGTAGAAGAAATGTAATTGGTTAGAAAGGTGCATAAATAATATTTTTTTATTTATTATTTATTTTGTCTTTTATTTTTTTTAATAAATGTTTTATTGAATTAATAGCCCATATGAATTGCTTGATTATATATGTTCGATAGTCCATTTCCACACACACACACATACTTAACATAGCCCTAGAGTATTTAAATTTACCAGTATAAGTCAGGTTTTATTTAATTTGTCTGGAGTTGATAAATCTCAGTATTACAATGCCAATAATATATTTTACTTTGCTTAGAATGGATGGTGATGTGGATATAAAATGTATCTGAACCTCATCATTATCTATCCTATATTAAATCTGATAATAGATAATTTTATAAAAGTTTTGTAATTGAATAAATGTGTGGCATATGATTAAATTAGTGTTACAGAATTGTTATCCTTAAATGTTTTATTACTCTTATTTGCATCCTATATGAAGACCATATCATATAATTTCAACTGAGCTAAGCCATAGAATAATTACGATATAAGAATCTTTTAAATAAGTTTAAAAGCAATTTACCATTATAAATTTTATTCTATTTTGTATAGAATTGGCACCTGGGCATTTATAAACCTAATAAAGTGAATAAGTGAAAAAGACAGAGGTTACAGGGTGGGTTAAGTGGATTGCCCAACGTGAATGGCATGACATTTATGATTTAAATGCTCGATATATTTATGGATAAATGGCTGCACAATGATTGGTGATTGATTCATCTTTGTTTACATGTCTATTTTGTTCTTTATGGGTGATTATATATTATACATTCTATTTGTGGTGACTAATGTGGATGGCTTGATATATACATAGAGGCCACAGCTGCCAAGGGTTTAAATAGATGTCCAATTGTGGGATCTTGATTACTTAAGACTCATATCTTGTAGAGTGTTTATATTTTTGTTGATATATATTGGCATATACCTGAGATGAGAAGTAATCCAGTGCCATTAGAATTACTTTATTCCTATTTTAAATATACAGTCATTGCAAAATTGGTTTCAAAATAAAATCAAGTTGGAAGTTTTCTTATTCAAGGATTTTTTTTATATCAATCTGGAAGATTAATAGAAATGTTTGATAAAATGGAACTAGGGGTAAATAGAGCATTAACTAAGGTTTGAAATAAGCCAATTAGAGTTAGAAATAAGTCAATACCTGAAAGATGTGTAGTAGATATATTAATGTCAGATGTATAGTTTAAAAAACATTTTTTAGATGAAATAAATAAATACAGCCATGAAACAGCTTAATTTCAATTTTAGAGCTACATAAATATTACAGCTTATAGTAAATGCTAAAGTTGAAGAATTTTTTTTTTAATACATATATATATATATATATATATATATATATATATATATATATATATATATATATTTATTGACAAAATATATATATATATATATATATATTGCTTGTCAATGAAATATAGCATTGATGCCAGATAAGCATAGAATTATTGATGATTTTAAATTATAAAGTAACAATGTTGTTCATATTCGGAACATTTCTGTTATAGAAAGTCTATAATTTTGAACGTAATATAGCATACTTGATTGTTGGAGTTTTGTTGGTTGTATTGCAAGTTTTAGTGATGGATGGAGAGTTTTTGTTATTGTCTTAAGTATATGGTGTATTCATGTCACTGTTGACTGATTGTTCTCATTCACTGCTGCAACCCTAATTATGATATCAGTTGTTAGTTATCATGAAGCAGTTAACAGTATTCCTGCCATGATTTTGCCTCTAAGACCCCAGAGAGAGCAAGGCATAGTTCTTTCTAATATATATGTAATATTTGTCATTAAGACTTTAGAGAGAGCAAGACAATATTTTATAAATAGCCCCTAAGACTTGGATGTAAGCAGGGCATTGTAATAGTATTTGTAGTAGAATATTATGGGTTGTGGTAGCTTAGAGTGGTTAAAGTGAGATGATCATCAGAGTGTTCATGGAGCATTGTATGTTTTGGGAGCAGTGATGGAATTCTTTTATCCATCTCAAAATTGTGAACTGCTGATAATTCTTTTGGCTGTCAATATCTTTTGGATCTTTAGAAAAATGGATGAATATATAACTTGAATATATAACTCATTCTTAAAAGGCTATTTTCTATATTCTTATGCAAAGGTTGGCATCTTTCATATTTAATTAAAAATTGTATATCAATTGTCATAGTAAATGCATGTCATCATTAATTTTATTTCAGTTATAAAATTCATTTTTTACGGTTATAAATGCTGGTTATAATATTTGAATGCACCCAATACAGCATAAAGATAAATGAATATGTTTAAATTATTTTGCTCTTTTATCAGTTATTTGAATTGGTGTAGTTTGCAATATAACTATAGTGGATCATGTAAAATTTAATTTATAATTCCAGCTATGTTTAGATTAATGTTATCTTGTTAAAACTTAATGTCTTCTTATCTATGTATGTCTGTGGAAAATCGAACATTATATGGGAAAATAAAATTGTGGAAATTTTATGCCATTTTAGGTAATGATGGTGAATTTGAATTGTTGATTTGGTGGAGGTTGGAGCTGGTAAACCTTATTTTCTTAAGTAGTATTAATAAGTTTTTAAGAGATTATAAAATGGAAGAGTTTAGCTTATATGATAGTTTGGGTGGGTCTCAAGAGACACCATCTCCAGACATTGTTTGTGATGTTCCCTGACCTTGAATCAGGAAATGAAGCTATAGATATGTCCTATGGAGAGTCTAGTAAGATGAGAGATAATATTTGTAAAACCACTGATGATGATATGCTGATGTGGGCCAAATCGTTTTTTGCAAAATTAGAGTTAGGTTTAGTAGAATTGAAATCAGAATTAAGAGAAGAACTAAAGTCAGGTCAAGCAGAATTGAAATCAGAATTAAGGGAACTAAATTCTGGTCGAGTAGAAGATAAAGAAAATGCAAAAGAGATGTTAGTAGAATTAAAATCAGAATTAAAAGAAGAAATAAAGTCTGAGCAAGTAGAAGATAGAGAAAGGTCAGAAGAGATGTTTGCAGAACTAAAGTCAGGTCAAGATAAGTCAGAGGAAAGGATATCTGAAATAAAATAGGAAACGTTAGGAATAAAGTCAGAAATGGTAGAAATAAACGCTAGTATAGTTAGGCAGATGCAAGTTGTGTAGAAGAAATTAAAAAGTCAGGAATCAGAGATAGCAATAGAAATAAAACTGAGTCAAAAGAAATCAGAGGAGAGGATAGTTGAAATGAAGTCAGAAATGTCAGAGATAAAATTAGAAGTGAAACTAGAAACAAAACTAAAAGCAACGTTAGAAATACCCAAAATGAAGCTAGAAATGCAAGAGAATATTAATGACCAAGTTATGCAGATTAATAAGAATGTTAGTTTAGCCAGTGATGAAATAAATGTATACAAAGAACTTAGAGAAATGGTTAATCAAAATTCAGAATTAGATAAGGATGTAGGTATAGACATGCTTAAAGATTTCAAAAAGAATCTTGATAAAAAGAAATTAATAAATCAATGAAGATAGAAATAATTTCCTTAGACATGAAATATCTAGAAATTTTGGAGATATGAATTGCTAAAGGTTACTGATATCACCAGTAATAAGTTTAGAAATAAAAATGAAAATTATATTCCAGAATGTGTTCTTGATTATTTAGAACATAAGGTGAAGGCGAATGTTTTTTTAAAAAAATATTTTATGGAGATACTAAATCTATAATATGTAGTATGAAATATTTAATAGAAAGTGTTAGTCATGCTAGAGAAGTTGGTAAAGTGAAAATAAAATGTAAAATTAAGAATACAAAGAAGTTTGATTTAAATTTTCTTAGAAAGGTTATTAATCCAGAAAGAGATTTAGGCAAAGCCAAAGTAAAGTTTAAATGTGAAAGTAAGATGAAAACTAAAGTAGATTTTATGTGAGAGGTAATTAATCACAATAAACATATGAAGAAGATTAAAGTAAAATTCAAAAAGATGACTAGAGAGAAGGTTATGATAAGTTATCTTAGTAAAGGTTTAGATTATATAAAAGAAATTGGAAAAGTTAAAATCAAACTAAAGAAAGAAAATGTAGAGTTGATCAATGTCATGGGTTTAAAGAAATCCAGAAATAAAAGGATAGAGCATAGAAAGATAAAAACTAGACTAAAGAAAGGTGAGATAATGTCTCTTAGAGATAAACATGTCAGAAGAAAGGAAATAAAGAATAATCGAGCAATGTTTAAAGTTACTTAAAATACTCACAGTTTGATTCCGTATTCTGGAAGACATGATTAATAAAAGTTATACATATTGTTCAATATAGAATTTAGTTATTTTTTTGCTTATTTATGTTGCTTAAATATAATAGGAACAAGTCTTTGTAAAAACATTAAATGTTTTTATTGTTTTATGTTTATTTGACAAACATAATTTTCTAATTGAGGAATAATCTTAATGTAAAATTTGATGTGTTATTAATATTGATTGTTGTTTATCCAATTCATTTTTTTATAAGGGGAAAGGATTGTAACATTCCACGTTGGCACCAGGAAAAAATGTGGGAAGTTCACATTTGTGCTAACAATGGCTAAAGATAATTAACTGTGAAAAATGAATTGTGATGTAATTTGCTAGTTAAAATTAAGATTTAAAAGAATTAAAACTTCAATTGGGTGTACTAATTGGTAGAGTTTTGGATTATATATGTTTGGTAGTAGAAAATGAGGGGATGTTTGTATGTAGTAGAAAAATTTACATGTCATAATAAGCAGATACATAGATATATTATTAATTAGAATTTTATTTTCTACATTTTATTTATTATTTACTGATTATGTATTGTTCATAATCTTATGTTTAAAATGATAAAGATTATTTGTATATTAGTGAATAACATTTGGAAATTAATACTTGATATTTTTTATTATTATGTTTATTCCATTCAAATATTGTATTGTTAAAATTTTATAAGCCAGATTTCTGGCACATTCCCAAAGTTGATTGTAATAAAAAAACAGAGGGCATGAGTGGAGAGAGACAGAAATTTTAAAACTTGAAGAAAAGTATAAAAATTTCAAGGAATAAGCTATAAAATAATGGTTAAAAGAATCAATAACTCTCTAATAGTATTAGAAAAAATAAAAAAACATCACAAGGATTCTGATAACAAACTGTGGAGGATTTTCTATTATACTACTGGAATAATATAAAAATGAAGAGATAAACCAAAAAGGAAGCCAGCTCCAAATTTCTATCAAATGATGATCGATATTCACTACCTTTAAAATACCTGGATGTTATGTAAGCTAAGTAATTATGATTTATTTTAAAGTATTACAAAAAATAAATAATATCAGAATGTCAAAATTGTTTAAAATAAAGCTAGCTAAAATTTTCTTATTAAACGCTATAATTAAATGCTTGATTTTCAATTTTAAGAATTTTCTATCAATATTCTGCAAAATAAAATTTAAAATGAAGGAGTTTATCTATTTAATCTTATATCAACAGGATAATTTTATACTGTATAACTTTGCTATTCAAGCATATATAATAAAATAATTCCAATGCATGCAAATGTTATTATAATGCCT
Source organism: Epiperipatus broadwayi (assembly GCA_028023455.1). Classification (NCBI taxonomy): domain Eukaryota; kingdom Metazoa; phylum Onychophora; class Udeonychophora; order Euonychophora; family Peripatidae; genus Epiperipatus; species Epiperipatus broadwayi. The sequence continues at coordinate 930,314 of JAQFVV010000319.1, forward strand.
GTCACAGAATTCTAGGATAAAAAAAAAACTATTGTCATTCTTAACAAATTATGCTTTAACAATCAGATAGACATTTTTTTGTTATAATTTACTGTTGTCTTTGAAATTGATATGTATGTTTCATTCAACTTTCAAATTTTTATTTTTTTAAAAAAAAACCAATGTAACTATCTTTTATTTTGTATTATATAGAAATTATATTAGAGGTGATTATAGATATTTGGATGTGTGCATGATGCTATAAATTATTATTTTATTAATTTTTTAAATTGTATTTATTATGCTTTAATTTCGTTAATGAAGTTTATTTAAAAAAAATAAAGCATTAAAACCTTGTCTGTTATAAGTTTGTTTATGTAGGAAGTGTATTGGGTGTAGTTGGAGGTAGAAATAGTCAAGGGATGATTAGATTATTTAGATTGAGTTTGGATATATTATTTAACCCTCATATATATTGGTGTAAGTGTTTGGCTATTGTTCCCCTGCGTTTCTTCATTTTTGTATAGTTAATGTTAGATGATATACACTGATTATAACAGATAAGTGTTTTGTGAATTTTTATAATATGTATAAAAATGATTAATTTGTTGTACTAAGTGTTTTATAAGTGAGTTAATAAAAAGTATGTTTTAAAAATACATTATATTTATGATATTATAAAAGCACACATATTCAAAAATATATGAATCATATATTAAATATTAGTCAATTTTGGTTTTACTGTAGAAGAAATGTAATTGGTTAGAAAGGTGCATAAATAATATGTTTTTATATATTTATTATTTATTTTGTCTTTTATTTTTTTAATAAATGTTTTATTATATTAATAGCCCATATGACCTGCTCGATTATATACTTTCCATTCTCCATTTCCACACACACATATATGCTTAACATAGCATAGCCCTAGAATATTTAAATTTACCAGTATAAGTCAAGTTTTATTTAATTTGTCTGGAGTTGATGAATCTCAGTATTACAATGCCAATAATATATTTTACTTTGCTTAGAATGGATGGTGATGTGGATATAAAAGATACCCAACCCTCATCATTATTTATCCTATATTAAATCTGATAATTGATAATATTTCAATAGTTTTGTAATTGAATAAATGTGTGGCATATGATTAAATTAGTTACAGAATTGTTATCCATAAATGTTTTATTACTCTTATTTGCATCCTATATGAAGACCATATCCTATAACCTCAACTGAGCTATGTTATAGAATAATTACAATATAAGAATCTTTTAAATAAGTTTAAAAGCAATTTACAATTATAAATTTTATTCTATCTTGTATAGAATTGGCACCTGGGCATTTATAAATTTAATAAAGTGAATAAGTGAAGAACACAGAGGTTACAATATATATATATATATATATATATATATATATATATATATATATATATATATATATATATATATATATATATATATATATATATATATATATATATATATATATTATATATATATTGTAACATAATTAAAGTTTCTCAATATTATAGATTCAATTGTAACTTCAAAAGGTCCATTAAAATATCATTGGATTTGTCGAAAATCCAAATATTGTTAAATAATTAAGAAACAAAAAAGATAATTATAATCTTTATTTTATCTCTAAAAGATTCCAATATAAATATCTAGCTTAATAAACGAAAAATGCATTGTAGATTTTATATCAAAAGAAAAGAATTATTTAACATGAGTAGTGGCTATTAAACCAAATATCACACTGAGTTATCTATCATTTTAAGGGTCATTGGATGAAATGAAACATATTTTTATAATTAGATTTCTCAAGATATCATAATATCAATAATTATAAACAAATTATTAATAACAACTATTATAACTCAGGTATATGGAATTCACGTGAGGTGAGTACACTAGTAATTCAATAAAATATAACTCAGGTATATGGACAGTAGGTTTTATCCACTTTCATTTCTTGGTTTGATGTTAAGTGCCTATTTAAATAAATACAAAGTGAATATGGTCTAGCAGGGTGCCACTAGAATATTTGAATCTAGACACAGTTATATCTAATAACCTTTCACTTGTACCAGGTTTGAATCTTTTTTTGGTACTTTATTTCTAATAAAACTGGGAGATTTTGCTTTTTGAACCATATTACTATACACACTAATATTTAGGTAAAAGTAAAACATCTTTAAACCAAAGTAGAGTATATTAGACATAAAGCATTTCTTAGATCTAAGCATAACAAATGTGTTTCAATATTTTATAAGTTTACTAGATCAGATTATATATAACTGATTTAGAATGGCAATTCACTCAGTCTTGCATGAAATAGATGATGGAATGTGGTTATAATACTACTAAGAAATCACTAAATATTATAAAATCAATATTTATTTATGACCTTTAGACAGTTAAACAGCTCATTAATTAAAACATTGATGATGATGATGATGATGATAATAATAATGATAATGACAATGGTTTCAACCACAGCTTTAGGACTAAGGTTAAACATAAAACTAATTTTTATAAAGAAATTCATAATTATTACTTAATTTTAGCATATTTACTTATATCTTAAATAACTAATATTCAACCACTGATGATGAATGATCACACTTAACAAAAACCACACTTAATAAAATATATATGCCTCGTTTAATGAAATAAACTAATATTTATTACTGCATTTCTAACATATACATAAAAATTTCTATATAAACATGAAAATTGATATGAATAATAATAATAATAATAATAATAATAATAATAATAATAATAATAATAATAATAATAATAATAATAATAATAATAATAATAATAATAATAATAATAATAATAATAATAATAATAATAATAATAATAATAATAATAATAATTGATTATATATTTCAAGTTCTTCCCCCTTTCCCTTCAAATGTATATTGTATTAAGTTGGGTAATCGATTTGTTCCAATGTTCCATCCACAAGAAAAGTATTTCATAAAAAAAAATATTCAAATCATTGGCACACACACTTTATAAATCTAACATGTAAGTAGAATGTTAAAAAAATGTTAATAAAAATTAGAATAAGCAATTTTTTTTAAGAAACAAGTTTAAATCATTATCTTCCCCTCCTTCTAAGCGTTGAAATCTATACTTTCTCAAGACAAAATAATTTAATATTTTAACACCACCTATTACTTCACATTCACTCGCAATTATACACATATAAAATATTATTATGTATGTGCGTGTTTTATCTTATAATAACAAAATATTAGTTAAAACCAAAATAATAATACCATAAAAAATTTTATTTCACACATTAATATTTCATAACTGTAAAATTAATAAACAAATAAATTTTGATACATTCAAAATCATTTATGAAGCTCAAAGCTATTATTATTAAGACATTCTTAGTTTCAATCGATCTGAATTGTCTTTAAAAGTTCTTTAAATAAAATATATCACTTTATTACTAAAATTTTTATTACAACTCTGATTTCATAAAGAAAATAGATAGAAAAGTCATATTACCAATCCAAGGGTTCAAACTTGTCTTGTATAATGTCTATATTTGGCAGCAACAATTTCCCTGTTCTTTGAAACAATCACTTTCTTGGAGTATATAATTATTTGATGATGAGGATCGTATTGAGGTTATTTGCTTTAGTGGATAAATTGGAAATCATTATATCAATTTTTCTTCTCTTCCTCTCAAACATTATTTTTTTAGTGAATGAAATACAGCAGTTGTTTTCACGTTATAAATTTCCTGGATTTAAACTCAGTTGTTGGAACAATTAATTGGACTTGATGATTAATATTTATCGGTAGATTAATTCATCTTTCGTTGAATGCAGGTGAATGTTTTCTTCCTTCTATTTAAAAAAAACATCTTATTTCTCTGGTCAGTTGAAAGAGGTAAAATATTAGTTTTAGACAAGACATCTTTCCTATATGATGTGCAGCTCCACAGACGGTCAGGCAAAGATGGAACACATATATAATTTTTCTAGTTCGTCATTTCTTATATTTTCAACATTCAATTTAATATTCTAATAATAATTTAACAATCTGACTCATAATAACAATAACAATAATAATTCAACTGATTTTTTTCAGACAGCTTTTATATCGATTCTTGAGCCAACTCAACCAATTAGAAATAGCATCACTTGCTATTTTTGGACAAATTCGTTTTAATTAGATCTCTAATTTATTTTCAACTAAATTGTTTTTCAACTGAAAAGTTTAATCTCTTTTCCAGGAACACAAAAAAAATCACACACCTGTTTTTTCCAGACACTTTTGTTTTCAACAAAAAAAGAGACCTGATCTTTTTCCTAACTTTTTTTCACATCTATCTGCAATATTTAAAATTGGAGTTTCTTTCCCGTAATCTCTAGGTAAGACTATTTCAAAATCAGACCCCACACCAAGTTTAAGCCCTCAAAATTACAAACAATCATTTACAAAAACAAAACTGCTACAAAAATAGAGATCTCATTCAGCAGACATTCGCTCTTAACACAAAATTGTAAAAAAAAAAAAAAATAATTTAACAGATTTAACCCTTCTAGTACAAACTGTTGAATAATAAAAAAAACAATTTAACATATTTTCTCATTTCTTTTTCAATATTTAATAAATGTAAATTTCTGTATGTAATGTACACACATACTCATTCAGATTATTTATAAACTGACATTAAAATAGTCTAATTGCTGGCTTAGTAATTATAACCCTATATTTGCAATTAAATCCTTAGCTTTTAAATACCAATTACAATTATAGAAAAGACAGATAGAAGTATAGAATAAGATATTAAAATTAATTAGCATAGGTTAGTTTTAAAAAAAGTCAAAGTGTTTAATATTTGAAATATAAAACAATTAAATAACTTACACATACACTGCCTATACATATGCATTATAACTTTGCTTTTTAATAGAAAAATTAAATAGTTTAAATGTGTGTATTACATTTCTACCAACACACAAACAAATAAAGCATATAATTGTTGACCCACTCCCTTTCTGTTTAAAGCTTTTAAAACTGGATCTGGTAGGGTTTGAACTTGGATGCCCTACAGCTTCTTTTATCGTTATATAAAAATGTGATGATGATTTTGTTTTACATTTTCCTACATGCACATTAGTATAAATTTATCTAGTGACTAAATTGTAATGGCACAACTACCCCCCCTTCAGATAAAATCATCAGCACCTTTGTTTTAACCATATTTAATAAAAGAAAAAAAATCATAACTAATAAAATACACTAATAATAATAATATATATATATATATATATAAATTTCTAACTACTGATAAATATCGTACTTTTTCATTAGAAAACTTAAAGTAATTTATTTGGAGATCTTTGCCAAGCTACTCTGCTGAAGCATAAGGGATCAAACTCCTAGAATTATAGATTCCCTTATTCCCATCAAAAGTAGCAAGCATAAAGGCATTTTCTCCTATTTTCTTGGTAATTTGGAATGGCTTTTTCTTTTCAAACCAAATTGTGGTCTGCAGAAAACTGCACATGTACATCCAGTCCATTTTTAATATTTCCATTTTTCATCTTAACTGGGTATTTATAAAACATATCCGGAGGATTTATTTTATATAACCTCCTACTACAGACTCCCTTTAGAAATATGTACTCTTGGTACAATACGTAATATGCCGTGAAGTTTTTCAGAGAGATTGACTCTCTATACCATACATACTTTATTTTTAAACTTTCCAGAAAGATTGACTCTCTGTACCATACATAATTCATTACATCTTCCAGAGAGGTTGATTCTCTGTGCCATGTATAATTTATTTTTAAATTCTCTAAAAAGGTTGACTCTTTGTACCAAATATAAGGCACACTTAAATTTTCCAGAGCATTTAAATATTTCAGAGAGATTGATTCTGTGTATGATACACACTGGACCTTTACATTTTTCAGAGAGATTGCCTCTCGGTACCAGATATAATTTATGTTTGACTTTTCCAGAGCAGTTTAATTTTTTGGAGAGATAGATTTTCTTATATTTTATCACCTCATCTGGTGCAGGGAGTGTTTCCTCCCACTCTCTTTTCCTTCTTTTCACTTCCTGATAATCCCAATCTGCTCTTTGGTCATCATCTCATTTACTCTCTTTATTGGGAGACTTGGTTTTGCAGCTACTATTGGACTTTCTACTTCTGGGAACTTATCCTCTATCAGTGTATCTAACTTTACATTATTTTCTCTATTATCAGTGGTCTGACTCTCTTCTATTATACTTTCGGTAGTTTTCTCTATATGAGGTTCTTCGATCTCTGTTTCCCAGGCCATGATCATTCGGTTGTTGCTTTCAATAGAGTTATCTATTTTTGCTTTGAGATCTTCTTTCAAACTTTCTATACCATGCTTACTATCTTCTTTTAAACTTTTATTATCTTCTTTTAAACTCTTAGTATCCTCTTTTAGACTTTCTATATTTTTCTCCATCTTCTGTTCCAAATTCACCATCCCTTGCTTACTATCTTCTCTTAAACTTTCTATGAACTGCTTCCTATCTTCTCTTAAACTTTCTATGAACTGCTTTCTATCTTCTCTTACATCTTCTCTGAACATTTTGAACATCTGCATAATCATTTGCATCATTTCCTTTTTACTCATTTTGTTAAAAATTTTAATATATTCAATATAAATCCCATCTGTGCTTCCCCTGACCACCAAAAATCCACACATCTTCTCCCTGTCTGACACCTATTCTGACCAACTGACTGATTTGCTTTTCACCTTATTATGCATTACAAATACAACAAAAATTTTTTTAATATCCTTATTTAATGAACTACACAACAATAATCTATATAGTGCATGTCTTTCTGCAATAGCCCAAATTATACATTCATCCATTCTCCCAGAAATCTGACAGATATTGACAGTCCACAGAATGACTAGCAGTTCACAATCTTGAGATAAATAAAAGAATCCAGTCACAGCACTATAATCACACAATGTATCACGAGCACTCAGAAAATCATCCCAATTCGATCACTATTAACTAAAACAACCCTTGATTGAAAGATGCAAACTCTGTTGCTATAAGAAGTATTAAGACTTAGGGGCTAAAATAGATAAACTATGCCTTGCTCTCTCTCTTGGAGTCTTATGTGGAAAGTATCAAGGAATGCCCTGCTTATTAAATATTACTGAAAACTATGCTGTGCTCTCTCTCTTGGAGACATATAGGCTGGTATCATGGCAGGTCTGCTGTTAACTGCTTCATGATAACATAAAGATAACTTATAAATTGGGTTGGAGCAGTGACTGGGTTTGATCATTCATGAGTTACACGAATAGATATCATTCTCAAGGCAATGACAGAACTCTCCACTCATCATCAAAACTGCAATCTAACCAATCAAACTCCAACGATCAAACATCCAATCAAACCTCTAAAATCATAGCCTTTTTACAAAATGAACTCCCTAAACACACATGAGACTACTATTCCACAATTCATCACTATTACTATGCCTATTCTATCTGGCAATAAATCATTTTAATGTTCCACAAAAAAAATCTTTTATTTATTTCACCTTTGTCTTAAGTTGTGATATTCATCTCTATTTTCAAAATTGATAAAACAAAACTAAGCTTTTTTATGGCTGTACCCATTTTATCATCATCAATAAAAAATTAAATCATATTAAAAGTCATCATATATAAATCTAAAATAAGTCTGTATGGCCAAGAAAATTTTGTAAGACAAAAAAAAAAATTTACTAAAAAAAAATTTTATTAAATTTTTTTTTCTTTTTTTAACCACACATCTCCTATCATTCTATAGACTACCTTTCATCTCAGGTATATTGGAATATATCAGGCCCCAGTTGGGCATCCATTGTAACATAATTAATGTTTAGATCAAATGATATTATATTAAATAATCATGAAATGTCAAATATTGTTAAAAAATTATGAATCCAAAAATATTAAAATCTTAAACATTCAAATAATATATTCATTATAACTTAATAAAGATGATCATTATAGATTCAATTGTAACTTATTAAAGTAGCTCAAAAGGTCCATTAATATATCATTGGATTTGTCAAAAATCCAAATATTATTAAATAATTAAGAAACGAAAAAGAGAATTATAATCTTTATTTTATCTCTAAAAGATTCCAATATAAATATCTAGCTTAATAAACGAAAAATGCAATGTAGATTTTAAATCAAAAGAAAAGAATTATTTAACATGAGTAGTGGCTATTAAACCAAAGATCAGACTGAGTTATCTATCATTTTAATGGTCATTGGATGAAATGAAACATGTTTCTATAATTAGATTTCTCAAGATATCACAATATGAATAATTATAAACAAATTATTAATAACAACTATTATAACTCAGGTATATGGAAATCATGTGAGGTGAGTACACTAGTAATTCAATAAAATATAACTCAGGTATACGGACAGTAGGTTTTATCCACTTTCATTCCTTGGTTTGATGTTAAGTGCCTATTTAAATAAATACAAAGTGAATATGGTCTAGCAGGGTGCCACTAGATTATTTGAATCTAGACACAGTTATATCTAATAACCTTTCACATGTACCGGGTTTGAATCCCCTTTTGGTACTTTATTTCTAATAAAACTGGGAGATTTTGCTTTTTGAGCCATATTACTATATGCACTAATATTTAGGTAAAAGTAAAACATCTTTAAACCAAAGTAGAGTATATTAGACATTAATCATTTCTTAGATCTAAGCATAACAAATGTGTTTCAATATTTTATAAGTTTACTAGCTCAGATTATATATAACTGATTTAGGGTGGCAATTCACTCATCCTTGCATGAAGTAGATGACAGAATGTGGTTATAATAATACTAAGAAATCACTAAATATTATAAAATCAATATGTATTTATGACCTTTAAACAGTTAAACAGCTCATTAATTAAAATGTTGATGATAATGATGATGATGATAATAATAACAATAATGACAATGGTTTCAACCACAGCTTTAGAACTAAGCCTAAACATAAAACTAATTTTTATAAAGAAATTCATAATTATTGCTTAATTATAGCATATTTACTTATATATTAAATAACTAATATTCAACCACTGATGATGAATGATCACACTTAACAAAAACCACACTTAATAAAATATATATGCCTCGTTTAATAAAATAAACTAATATTTATTACTGCATTTCTAACATATACATAAAAATTTCTAGATAAACATGAAAATTGATATGAATAATAATAATAATATTAATTGATTATATATTTCAAGTTCTTCCCCTTTACCCTTCAAATGTATATTGTATTAAGTTGGGTAATCAATTTGTTCCAATGTTCCATCCACAAGAAATGTATTTCATAAAAAAATATTCAAATCATTGGCACACATACTTTATAAATCTAACATGTAAGTAGAATGTTAAAAAAAATGTTAATAGAAATTAGAAAAAGCAATTTTTTTTAAGAAACGAATTTAAATCATTATCTTCCTTTTCCTTCTAAGCGCTGAAATCTATACTTTCTCAAGACAAAATAATTTAATATTTTAACACCCCCTATTACTTCACATTCACTTGCAATTATACACATAAAATATTATTATGTATGTGAGTGTTTTATCCCATAATAACAAAATATTAGTTAAAACCAAAATAATAATACCATAAAAAATTTTATTTTACACATTAATATTTCATAACTGTAAAATTAATTTATGAAGCTCAAAGCTATTATTATTAAGACATTCTTAGTTTCAATCGATCTGAATTGTGTTTAAAAGTTCTTTAAATAAAATATATCACTTTATTACTAAAAATTTTATTACGACTCTGATTTCATAAAGAAAATAGATAGAAAAGTCATATTACCGATCCAAGGGTTCAAACTTGTCTTGTATAATGTCTATATTTGGCAGCAACAATTTCCGTGTTCTTTGAAACAATCACTTTCTTGAAGTATATAATTATTTGATGAGGATCCTATTGAGGTTATTTGCTTTAGTGGATAATTTGGAAATCATTATATCAATTTTTCTTCTCTTTCTGTCAAGCATTATTCTTTTAGTGAATGAAATACAGCAGTTGTTTTCACAGTATAAATTTCCCGGATTTAAACTCAGTTGATGGAACAATAAATTGGACTTGATGATTAATATTTATCGGTAGATTAATTCATCTTTCATTGAATGCAAGTGAATGTTTTCTTCCTTCTATTTAAAAAAATCCATCTTATTTCTCTGGTCAGTTGAAAGGTGTAGAATATTATTTTCAGACAAGAAATCTTTTCTTTCCTATAAGATGTGCGGCTCCACAGACGGTCAGGCAAAGATGGGACACATATATAAATTTTCTAGCCCATCATTTCTTATATTTTCAACATTCAATTTAATAGTCTAATAATAATTTAACGATCTGAATCATAATAACAATAACAATAATAATTCAACTGATTTTTTTCAGACAGCCTTTATATCAATTCTTGAGCCAACTCAACCAATCAGAGATAGCATCACTTGCTATTTTTGGACAAATTCATTTTAATTGGATCTCTAATTTATTTTCAACTAGATTGTTTTTCAACTGAAGAGTTTAATCCCTTTTCCAGGAACACAAAAAAATCACATGCCTGTTTTTTCCAGACACTTTTGTTTTCAACAAAAAATAGACCTGATCCTTTTTGTAATTTTTTTTCACGTCCATCTGCAATATTTAAAATTGGAGTTTCTTTCCCATAATCTCTAGGTGAGACTATTTCAAAATCAGACCCCACACCAAGTTTAAGCCCTCAAAATTACAAACAATCATTTACAAAAACAAAACTTCTACAAAAATAGAGATCTCATTCAACAGATATTCGCTCTTAACACAAAATTGTAAAAAAAAAAAATAATTTAACAGATTTAATCCTTCTAGTACAAACTGTTAAATAATAAAAAAAAAAAAAATTAATATATTTTCTCATTTCTCTTTTAATATTTAATAAATGTAAATTTCTGTATGTAATGTACACACATACTCATTCAGATTATTTATAAACTGACATTAAAATAATCTAACTGCTGGCTTAGTAATTATAACCCTATATTTGCAATTAAATCCTTAGCCTTTAAATCCCAATTACAATTATAGAAAATCAAGATAGAATTATAGAATAAGATATTAAAATTGATCAAGCATAGGTTAGTTTTAAAAAAAAGTCAAAGTGTTTAATATTTGAAATATAAAACAATTAAATAACTTACACATACACTGCCTATATGTATGTATTATAACTTTGCTTTTTAACAGAAAAATTAAATAGTTTAAATGTGTGTATTACCTTTCTATCAACACACAAACAAATAAAGCATATAATTGTTGACTCATTCTCTCTCTGTTTAAAGATTTTAAAACTGGATCTGGTAGGGTTTGAACTTGTATGCCCTACAGCTTCTTTTATGGTTATATAAAAATGTGATGATGATTTTGTTTTACATTTTACTACATGCACATTAGTATAAATTTATCTAGTGACTAAATTGTAATGGCACAACTACCCCCCTTTGGATAAAATCATCAGCACCTTTGTTTTAACCATATTTAATAAAAGAAAAAAAATCATAACTAATAAAATACACTAATAAATATATATATATATATATATATATATATATATATATATATATATATATATATATATATATATATATATATATATATATATATATATATATATATATATATATATATATATATATAAATTTCTAACTACTGATAAATATCGTACTTTTTCATTAGAAAACTTAAAATAATTTATTTGGAGATCTTTGCCAAGCTACTCTGCTGAAGCATAAGGGATCAAACTCCTAGCATTATAGATTTCCTTATTCCCATCAAGAGTAGCAAGCATAAAGGCATTTTCTCTTATTTTCTTGGTAATTTGGAATGGCTTTTTCTTTTCAAACCAAATTGTGGTCTGCAGAAAACTGCACATGTACATCCAGTCCATTTTTAATATTTCCATTTTTCATCTTAACTGGGTATTTATAAAACACATCCGGAGGATTTATTTTATATAACCTCCTACTACAGACTCCCTTTAGAAATATGTACTCTTGGTACCATATGTAATATGCCTTAAAGTTTTTCAGAGAGTTTGACTCTCTATGCCATACATACTTTATTTTTAAACTTTCCAGAAAGATTGACTCTCTGTACCATACATAATTCATTACATCTTCCAGAGAGGTTCATTCTCTGTGCCATGTATAATTTATTTTTAAATTCTCTAAAAAGGTAGACTCTTTGTACCAAATATAAGGCCCACTTAAATTTTCCAGAGCATTTAAATATTTCAGAGAGATTGATTCTGTGTATGATACACACTGGACCTTTACATTTTTGAGAGAGATTGCCTCTCGGTACCAGATATAATTTATGTTTGACTTTTCCAGAGCAGTTTAATTTTTTGGAGAGATAGATTCTCTTAATTTCATCACCTCATCTGGTGCAGGAAGTGTTTCCTCCCACTCTCTTTTCCTTCTTTTCACTTCCTGATCTATCCAAATCTGCTCTTTGGTCATCATCTCATTTACTCTCTTTACTGGGAGACTTGGTTTTGCAGCTACTGTTGGCCTTTCTACTTCTGGTAACTTATCCTCTATCAGTGTATCTAACTTTACATTATTTTCTCTATTATCAGTGGTCTGACTCTCTTCTATTATACTTCCGGTAGTTTTCTCTATATGAGGTTCTTCGATCTCTGTTTCCCAGGCCATGATCATTCGGTTGTTGCTTTCAATAGAGTTATCTATTTTTGCATTGAGATCTTCTCTCAAACTCTCTATACCATGCTTACTATCTTCTTTTAAACTTTTATTATCTTCTTTTAAACTCTTAGTATCCTCTTTTAGACTATCTATATTTTTCTCCATCTTCTGTTCCAAATTCACCATCCCTTGCTTACTATCTTCTCTTAAACTTTCTATGAACTGCTTCCTATCGTCTCTTAAACTTTCTATGAACTGCTTTCTATCTTCTCTTACATCTTCTCTGAACCTTTTGAACATCTGCATAATCATTTGCATCATTTCCCTTTTACTCATTTTGTTAAAAATTTTAATATATTCAATATATATCCCATCTGTGCTTCCCCTGACCACCAAAAATCCACACATCTTCTCCCTGTCTGACACCTATTTTGACCAACTGACTGATTTGCTTTTCACCTTATTATGCATTACAAATACAACAAAAAAATTTTTAATATCAATTTTTAATGAACTACACAACAATAATCTATATAGTGCATGTCTTTCTGCAATAGCCCAAATTATACATTCATCCATTCTCCCAGAAATCCGACAGATATTTACAGTCCACAGAATGACTAGCAGTTCACAATCTTGAGATAAATAAAAGAATTTAGGCACAGCACTATAATCACACAATGTATCACGAGCACTCAGAAGATCATCCCAATTCGATCACTATTAACTACAACAACCCTTGATTGAAAGATGCAAACTCTGTTGCTACAAGAAGTATTAAGTAATAGAGGCTAAAATAGATAAACTATGCCTTGCTCTGTCTCTTGGAACATTATGTGGCAAGTATCAAGGAATGCCCTGCTTATTAAATATTACTGAAAACTATGCTGTGCTCTCTCTCTTGGAGACATATAGGCTGGTATCATGACAGGTCTGCTTTTAACTGCTTCATGATAACATAAAGATAACTTATAAATTGGGTTGGAGTAGTGACTGGGTTTGATCATTCATGAGTTACACGAATAGATATCATTCTCAAGGCAATGACAAAACTCTCCACTCATCATCAAAACTGCAATCTAACCAATCAAACTCCAATGATCAAACATCCAATCAAACCTCTAAAATCATAGCCTTTTTACAAAATGAACTCCCTAAACACACATGATACCATTATTCCACAATTCATCACTATTACTATGCCTATTCTATCTGGCAATAAATCATTTTAATGTTCCACAAAAAAAAATCTTTTATTTATTTCACCTTTGTCTTAAGTTGTGATATTCATCTCTATTTTCAAAATTGATAAAACAAAACTAAGCTTTTTTATGGCTATACCCATTTTATCATCATCAATGAAAAATTAAATCATATTAAATGTCATCATATATAAAACTAAAATAAGTCTGTATGGCCAAGAAAATTTTGTAAGACAAAAAAAAAAAATTTTACTGAAAAAAATTTTTATTAAATTTTTTTTTCTCTCTTTAACCACACATCTCCTATCATTCTATAGACTACCTTTCATCTCAGGTATATTGGAATATATCAGGCTCCAGTTGGGCATCCGTTGTAACATAATTAAAGTTTAGATCAAATGATATTATATTAAATAATCATGAAATGTCAAATATTGTTAAAAAATTATGAATCCAAAAATATTAAAATCTTAAACATTCAAATAATATATTCATTATAACTTAATAAAGATGATCATTATAGATTCAATTGTAACTTATTAAAGTAGCTCAAAAGGTCCATTAATATATCATTGGATTTGTCAAAAATCCAAATATTATTAAATAATTAAGAAACGAAAAAGAGAATTATAATCTTTATTTTATCTCTAAAAGATTCCAATATAAATATCTAGCTTAATAAACGAAAAATGCAATGTAGATTTTAAATCAAAAGAAAAGAATTATTTAACATGAGTAGTGGCTATTAAACCAAAGATCAGACTGAGTTATCTATCATTTTAATGGTCATTGGATGAAATGAAACATGTTTCTATAATTAGATTTCTCAAGATATCACAATATGAATAATTATAAACAAATTATTAATAACAACTATTATAACTCAGGTATATGGAAATCATGTGAGGTGAGTACACTAGTAATTCAATAAAATATAACTCAGGTATACGGACAGTAGGTTTTATCCATTTTCATTCCTTGGTTTGATGTTAAGTGCCTATTTAAATAAATACAAAGTGAATATGGTCTAGCAGGGTGCCACTAGATTATTTGAATCTAGACACAGTTATATCTAATAACCTTTCACATGTACCGGGTTTGAATCCCCTTTTGGTACTTTATTTCTAATAAAACTGGGAGATTTTGCTTTTTGAGCCATATTACTATATGCACTAATATTTAGGTAAAAGTAAAACATCTTTAAACCAAAGTAGAGTATATTAGACATTAATCATTTCTTAGATCTAAGCATAACAAATGTGTTTCAATATTTTATAAGTTTACTAGCTCAGATTATATATAACTGATTTAGGGTGGCAATTCACTCATCCTTGCATGAAATAGATGACAGAATGTGGTTATAATCATACTAAGAAATCACTAAATATTATAAAATCAATATTTATTTACGACCTTTAAACAGTTAAACAGCTCATTAATTAAAATGTTGATGATGATGATGACGATGATAATAATAACGATAATGACAATGGTTTCAACCACAGCTTTAGGACTAAGCCTAAACATAAAACTAATTTTTATAAAGAAATTCATAATTATTACTTAATTTTAGCATATTTACTTATATCTTAAATAACTAATATTCAACCACTGATGATGAATGATCACACTTAACAAAAACCACACTTAATGAAATATATATGCCTTGTTTAATGAAATAAACTAATATTTATTACTGCATTTCTAACATATACATAAAAATTTCTAGATAAACATGAAAATTGATATGAATAATAATAATAATAATAATAATAATAATAATAATAATAATAATAATAATAATAATAATAATAATAATAATAATAATAATAATAATAATAATAATAATAATAATAATAATAATAATAATAATTGATTATATATTTCAAGTTCTTCCCCCTTTCCCTTCAAATGTATATTGTATTAAGTTGGGTAATCAATTTGTTCCAATGTTCTATCCACAAGAAAAGTATTTCATAAAAAAATATTCAAATCATTGGCACACATACTTTATAAATCTAACATGTAAGTAGAATATTAAAAAAAAATGTTAATAGAAATTAGAAAAAGCAATTTTTTTTTAAGAAACGAATTTAAATCATTATCTTCCCCTTCCTTCTAAGAGCTGAAATCTATACTTTCTCAAGACAAAATAATTTAATATTTTAACACCATCTATTACTTCACATTCACTTGCAATTATACACATAAAATATTATTATGTATGTGCGTGTTTTATCCCATAATAACAAAATATTAGTTAAAACCAAAATAATAATACCATAAAAAATTTTATTTCACACATTAATATTTCATAACTGTAAAATTAATAAACAAATAAATTTTAATATATTCAAAATCATTTATGAAGCTCAAAGCTATTATTATTATTAAGACATTCTTAGTTTCAATTGATCTGAATTGTCTTTAAAAGTTCTTTAAATAAAATATATCACTTTATTACTACAAATTTTATTACGACTCTGATTTCATAAAGAAAATAGATAGAAAAGTCATATTACCGATCCAAGGGTTCAAACTTCTCTTGTATAATGTCTATATTTGGCAGCAACAATTTCCGTGTTCTTTGAAACAATCACTTTCTTGAAGTATATAATTATTTGATGAGGAGGATCCTATTGAGGTTATTTGCTTTAATGGATAATTTGAAAATCATTATATCACTTTTTCTTCTCGTCCTGTCAAGCATTATTCTTTTAGTGAATGAAATACAGCAGTTGTTTTCACAGTATAAATTTCCCGGATTTAAACTCAGTTGATGGAACAATAAATTGGACTTGATGATTAATATTTATCGATAGATTAATTCATCTTTCATTGAATGCAAGTGAATGTTTTCTTCCTTCTATTTAAAAAAAAACCATCTTATTTCTCTGGTCAGTTGAAAGGTGTAGAATATTATTTTCAGACAAGAAATCTTTTCTTTCCTATATGATGTGTGGCTCCACAGAAGGTCAGGCAAAGATGGGACACATATATAATTTTTCTAGCCCATCATTTCTTATATTTTCAACATTCAGTTTAATAGTCTAATAATAATTTAACAATCTGAATCATAATAACAATAACAATAATAATTCAACTGATTTTTTTCAGACAGCCTTTATATCAATTCTTGAGTCAACTCAACCAATCAGAGATAGCATCACTTGCTATTTTTGGACAAATTCATTTTAATTAGATCTCTAATTTATTTTCAACTAGATTGTTTTTCAACTGAAGAGTTTAATCCCTTTTACAGGAACACAAAAAAATCACACACCTGTTTTTTCCAGACACTTTTGTTTTCAACAAAAAATAGACCTGATCCTTTTTCTGACTTTTTTTCACGTCTATCTGCAATATTTAAAATTGGAGTTTCTTTCCCATAATCTCTAGGTGAGACTATTTCAAAATCAGACCCCACACCAAGTTTAAGCCCTCAAAATTACAAACAATCATTTACAAAAACAAAACTTCTACAAAAATAGAGATCTCATTCAACAGATATTCGCTCTTAACACAAAATTGTAAAAAAAAAATAATTTAACAGATTTAACCCTTCTAGTACAAACTGTTAAATAATAAAAAAAAATTATTTAATATATTTTCTCATTTCTCTTTTAATATTTAATAAATGTAAATTTCTGTATGTAATGTACACACATACTCATTCAGATTATTTATAAACTGACATTAAAATAGTCTAATTGCTTGCTTAGTAATTATAACCCTATATTTGCAATTAAATCCTTAGCCTTTAAATCCCAATTACAATTATAGAAAATCAAGATAGAATTATAGAATAAGATATTAAAATTGATCAAGCATAGGTTAGTTTTAAAAAAAGTCAAAGTGTTTAATATTTGAAATATAAAACAATTAAATAACTTACACATACACTGCCTATACGTATGCATTATAACTTTGCTTTTTAACAGAAAAATTAAATAGTTTAAATGTGTGTATTACCTTTCTATCAACACAAACAAATAAAGCATATAATTGTTGACCCACTCTCTCTCTGTTTAAAGCTTTTAAAACTGGATCTGGTAGGGTTTGAACTTGTATGCCCTACAGCTTCTTTTATGGTTATATACAAATGTGATGATGATTTTGTTTTACATTTTCCTACATCGACATTACTATAAATTTAGCTAGTGACTAAATTGTAATGGCACAATATATATATATATATACACACATATATATATATATATATATATATATATATATATATATATATATATATATGTGTGTGTGTGTGTGTGTGTGTGTGTGTGTGTGTGTAAATACAGTAACTAAATATTTAAAACTTTTATTCACTTAGGAGTGCTTTCGATTATCCCAGTAATATTTGTCAATGAAAACTTTAAAGGCTAACCTTTCCACAAATCCATCATATTAATGTTGCTACTTGCCTGTTAATTAAGTCATGTATATTTGTATATTAGCATAGCTTTCTTTATTATTATTTTATTATTTTTTCAATTTGCAATATTTTTACACTATTAACATTGAAGCCAAAACCCTAAATACATGATTTATAATGGTCATAAAAAACAGATGCTGAAATATTATTTTGTACTATAAAATTTTGTTTCAATTTCTGAACTCATTTTAATAATAGCAAATGCTCTTTAGTTTGTTTTCCAAATGTACATCTAGATTCACTTATATATACACTGCCAAACCTACATATCCATTTATAAATGACACAATTTTTATTTATAAATGATGTTTTATCTTTGAAATTATTTACTAATTTGTTTAATGTAGGAGGTGTGTAAAATGCAATATAACATATACTTTTATAAATTTTCCTTGTAAAATTTACTTGATCATGTGAAATATATGGTAATGATATCCATATTTTTTATTAACAGGAGAATCAATATTATTATTAAAATGTATATTCTTATATTTTGTATTAAAATCTCTAATAACATCATCTATATAATTATAATTTTCTCCTATCAGGCTCCATTATGGAATACCAGAGCCCTTGCTTATCAAAACCCCATTGCCTACTATTGTAGAAAATATTGATTCAGTCCATGATCAAACAGTCACCCATATTAATATGAGAAAAATGGGTGAAAATGCACTCAGCAGTTTAAGGCTTATCTTCATCCATTCAAAGTTAATGATTATGTCATGATTAGAACACCACATGTCAGTAACCCCCAGAAAAATTTGTTCAGGAAATTCCTTGTGTTGTATGAAAGGCCTTATTAAATAATCT
Source organism: Epiperipatus broadwayi (assembly GCA_028023455.1). Taxonomy (NCBI): domain Eukaryota; kingdom Metazoa; phylum Onychophora; class Udeonychophora; order Euonychophora; family Peripatidae; genus Epiperipatus; species Epiperipatus broadwayi. Next base: position 949,529 of record JAQFVV010000319.1, read on the forward strand.
AACAAGTAGGAGAAAATGCTTTCCTAGTGTCTACCCCTGAAGGAATGAGAGGTACCTTCAATGCCAGAAATTTTATACCTTACCCCAAGAAAATATGATTTTTGTAAAACTTAGTATACTCTGTTAATAGTGCAATTTAGAGACAATGCTTGTCAAACTTAGCCATTGATTGTTGATTTATAATAAAAAGAGCATATATGTTTAAATTATAATTGTTGCTATTTTTATATTATTATTATTTTCTTCCAACTGTGGGAAAGTTGTACCTTAGTAATGTTTTACTTACTTCCAATAGGTGACTGAGGTTATCTTAGTTTAACCTTTTGTTTGAAATTTTCAAATTTAAAAAAAAATAATAATAAAAATGGGAGTTAACTTAGTTAATAAATAAAATAGGATAATCTTATGTAGTATTATAATAATTGTTAAATATTTATGGAATTATGTCTAAATGTTTCAATAGTGTGAATTAGTTGATAAGGGATGTCAGACAATAATTTGAATTAAAGAAAATATTAGAAATAGTTGTGAGTTAATAAATAATGTATTTTAAAGTGACTATTATGTAATTCATTTTAATGTCTAAATTATAATAATTAGATATTGTAAATAAATGTTTTAAATAATACTAATAATAAATTTAAAAAAGTAATCTGTAGGTTTTAGTAAAACAGTGTAATAATATTTATTAGATGTAAGTTAGATTAGGGTTTCACTTAGAAAGTTATTTTGAATTAAATATTCATTAATATTTTTATTGTTGTAGTTTTAAAAATAACTTTTAAACAATTAGTATAGTTTCATGTTTATAGGGTAGCTGTATGTAAAAATATGTGTGTGTGCATGAAAGAAAGTCACATAAACATAATAATAAAAAAAATATTTATTTGTAATATTGATTAAAAAAATAAATGAATGGATAAAAATATTTAAAAGTTTAATAAAGAGGGATAACTATGAAGTTTATAGTTATTGCTATTGTGTTTTAAAAAAATATTATTAAAGAATACTACATAATTTTTGTTAACAATTAACTTTTGATTTTGCAACTGTTAAGTCATGTGGTTGGATATAATTAAATCAATTAGATCAAATGATTACACAGCTTACCTATCAAGAGAATTAAAGTGTAATAAAAATAATTTCATTGGTTCAAGCTAATTGAGTATAAAAGTGGGAGTATTAGAGAATATCATATATAAACAGAAGTCTGGGATTTATCTGGGGGTTTAATTATTTCATTTCTATACATGGCTAAATGCTAAAAAAAATTTTAATAAAAAGTTGTAATTTTTTTTAAAACTTTATTATTTAAAAGTAAAAGTATTTTTTAGAACAATTATTTAAAACTGTCTTGCAGTTATGGAAGGCTGAATTTAAAAAAAAAGATAACCATTTCTTGATATTTAAATTTCAGTTGGAACATAAAACTATAGTAAAAATATGTGAAAAAAAGCTAGTGTCTCTTATCTCATATGCATTTTATTTTATTTTTTTTTACTTGGAAGTACAAATAAAATTAAAGTTCAAATTATTAATTATTGACATGGCTAAACAATCTATTGCACTGAACTATTTTAGCTATAAAATACTCAATATTTATCTTGTTAAATTAAAAATATATGTGAAAAAACATTTAGAAGTTAAAAAGCATTATAATGAAAATACATCAACTTTTAAGTTACATTTAGTTAAGGATGAACTAATAAAGAATGATTAATTAAAAATTTATTATTTATACCTTAACCTGAACTGGAAATGATTTGTTTAGCTAAATGCAAACATATGAGAGCAAATCAGTTTGAAATCAGCTGATCTGAGGGTGAGCAAAATGAAAGAGACAGTGAATATTGACTCTGACATTTATGTAAACAAATATGCTTGCTTGGAGGTCTTGGTAAAGCTCCATCTATTGATCATAATACAAGCGATAGCAGGTTTTTACATATATAAAACTTGTTTTGTTTTTCATAGATGAATATACATATATATTAAAATGATAATTCTTGTTTTATGCCCAGCAATAAGAAAAGTAGTTATTTGAAAACAAAACTTCAAAATAATCTACCAATATTAATAATGAACTCGTATTTGTCAAGTACATAGTAAATGGTTATATTTGCCATTATTTTTAAATAACTTTGTGACAGTTAATTTTAGCTTATAAACTGAGGAACGTCGTGAATTATAAAATAAGTCTACTCTTATGTTTAAAAAAATAAAAGGAAATATGTTTTTTTTTTTTAAAAAAACACATCTTTAAATATTATATAAAAATATTTTTAATAAAAAAAAAGCTGTATTTAGAGATGTGTTTGCTTAAAAGAAAATAATGGAATTTAAATAATGCTATATATTATATGTGTTTTAACCCAGGATCTTACCAAAAATTTACTCAGCTGAAGAACTTATTTTTCCAACGGCGGCCTATTTTTATTTTAATATATAAAATTATCTTTAAAGTTAAAAGAAAGTGTATGAATTATTTTAAAGAACTATTGAACATTTTCGTTTTGTAAATCAATGCCATGTTTTACAAATGTTTTGACTGAAGCTTCAAACTCGGATAGATAAATTAGCCTGAATAAATTATCTATATATTTTAAATGGAAAAAACATTACCGAGCTGAAATATGAACTTAAGTTACTATATTATTTTTTATTGTCTGTTTTATTGGTTTTAAAAAAATAAAACCATAAAAATATTTATGTTATGTATTTTGTGTAACACCTTTTGCATAAATATACAGGTAAACTAGGTTATAATTTTAAAACTTAATGGGATTATTAGAATAAGCAAATGTTTTGACATTCTCAAGTAGATTTTGTTTTATTTATTAAGCATTTCACAAGTTAGTTTCTATTTGATAATTTCAATTATAGAGAATTAAATATCACCATCTTATTTTATTATGGGGAATATTTCACTCAGTTTCATTTTAAATCTACCAAAGAAGTTTATCAGAGAGTTTACATTCATTTGTTTTATGAGTGCAATAGTAATAATAATGACAAATATTTTTTATATGCATTGAGAATTAATATTCTCACATTTAATTTGCAATCAAAAGTCCACTAGTTATTATATTTAATATTGAATATTTTATTATGTGTACATTGTGCCTTGCCAAGAATTTTATATGCATTTAATTTTAAAGTATTTCTCATAGTAGTCACTTGACACAATTTGCTTTGTTGGTTCTTACATTGAATATATGTTTTTTGTATTTTTAAAATTCTTAGGAATACCTTAGTTAATTCAGGTGAAGTATATATATCTTGCTATTAGTTAGTATTTCTTAGCCTCACAGGGTTAGGCTTAGTTAGTAATTTTGAGTATGTTTTATGGAGTAGACAAGGTCCTCTATCCTTATTGTATTGCATTTCCATGATTTGATAGTGTTTGCCCCCCAAGAGGGTTATTATATTGTATTTTTTCAGTGATGATAATCACATTTACAAGCATTGGAATCCCATGAGAGAGAATCATGCTTTCTTGGTGTGTTTTTCCTGTTCCCAGATGTGCTATAGACAAGTTCCAGACATCTTACTTTTTGCTTCAAAGTTAGGTATTTTTGAAAGCCACCAAATTCTTTTCCAGCTCTGAGGAGCCTATATGTTCTTATATTTTTATCTATCATTTTCGATGACTTAATGCTAATTCCACCACAATAGGTGATGTTGCATTTGTTTTAGATTAATGATGACAAGATATGTTTGTTTGAGGAACTTTGTTTCTTCAGGTAATGGTAGCTATTTTAGGGCTCATAGGTATATCAATGTTTGAATTGTGTTGATATGATATTTTTATCATCAACAAGCTAACCAACAATAAGTTCTATTTATTATTAAGTATGTTAAATATATACATATGGTATAAGTGGCAATTCACACATACTAATTTTAATATTTTCATCCAGAGTTTCGCTGCGGGATTTATAAGTCTGTTACATTTTAATTTTAAAACAATGAGGGTAATAGTTTTATGTGGACTAAATTTATTTAAAAGAGTATAACTGATCTCTGATGAATGAATGCCCCATTCACTTAACTTAGTTTTATTTTAAGATTAGCTTAGTCTAATTTAAATATATCACTAGCTATAATATTAGTTATGTCAGTGTAACTAGTGATAATATTTTCAAAAAAAAAAAAACTGAATATACTTATTCCAGCTTAGTGTTTGTTAAGCTCAGGATTATAAAGTTAAGCTTAGGATTTCAAATACAAACTTAGTTGTGTGTGTCATTCTGATTACTAGAAGTCACCATAGTGTTATGAATTATTTTAATTAAAAATTAGAAGTGTGCTTATTAAATACCGACATTATAATTAAAGTTCAATGTTTTTAAAATCTCTAATCATTTAAAAGAGATTAAAATTCAATATTGAATAGCCTTTGCCTGCTATTATGTATAATTATATTATTTTATTAGTTTATTTATTAGAATAAACAATGTAAAAGAATTTTAAGAGGGATAATCAATAACAGTATCTAAAGAAGTTGTATATTATTGTAAACCAAATAAAGTTTTCAAAAGTCAAAATACTTGTATTAGGTCCCAGAACTATATTGGCAATGAATGTATTTCCTTTAATTTGTAAACACTTTCTTACTGTTCTCAATAAATTAAATTATTACTTCAAAAAAGTTTGTTTTTGTTTGTTTTGCTTTTATATGAAAATATTATTGTCTTGGGTTTCCAGTTCACAAAATCTTAAGTTTCTAAAGTTTATTAAATCTTCAATTCCAAAGTTCACAAATATATCACAAAGTTAATTAAATATATTTGATATTGGTTTTTGAAAATTATAAAGCCATGCTAAAGTAAGTGATTCTCATATTGAATCACAATAACAGATAATTGCATTATATCAGATACTTAGTTAAATGCTTAAGTAAAAATTTATTTTCAAATTATCAGTATATCTTTTCAGACTAAAGATTATGCAATTTGAGATTAAGAATATTAGTACTTCAGAAGAATATTTTATTTACTATTATTTTGAAAGCTGCACATTATCTTATATTAACTGCACTTTGTCTATCATTATCTTAAATCTTATATGTCCAAAGAATTTTAATCCATCTGTATTTGAGGTATTGATTTGGTTGTCTGTGAGTATGGGAAAGGCATAAAAAGTACTCTTGCCCTTTTCTTTGCTCGAGTAATGACTTGGATAATAGGCCATTATTAATTTAAATTTAAATTGATTCATTAAACTTGTGAATTAATATTTTGTTTTATTTATTATTCTAAGATTGAACATAAGGTAATTATTTATAATCAGCCAAGATATCACTCATTTATTTTATTCATCCCAGCAATTATTTCTTAGGTAACTTAAACTTTAATTTTGGACAAGGGTTTTAGTTTTAGAATCCCTGAGGTTATTTACTCTTGTTGCCTTGTTAGATATAATTTAGAAAAATATTTTTTCATAATCATGGTATTATTATTCTTATTCAGAATGCATGTGATATATTGATAGGACTATTCTAATAACTATTAATTAATGATTTTAAACAATCTTTTGTATGGTTTAGTAGTAAATTATTAATATGCCATAATGATTATAGTTGCATTAGTATTGGCTTTGGTATCCATCTGATTGTACATCTCTGAATCATCATCTCTTTTCTTAAATTTTATTATAACCCCATTGAGCCAAGTCATTAAGAGTCTCTCATTTTATTTCTTTTCATATCATTTCTCATCTCCCTTTCACATCGTTTTTATCATCTCATCCATTTCAAATCATTTCATTTCTTTTTTTCCTTCCATCTCTCTACACTTTGTATCATTTCTATTTCTTTCATTTCCTTTCTTCTTCTCCCTCCATCTCTATCTACTATGTATCATTTCTATTTCTTTCATTTCTTTTCTCTTTCTTTTCTTCTCTCTCTCTTTCATTATCATCTTTCTCTCTAATTCCATTTCTAATTTCTTTTCTATACACCATGTATCATTTCTATCTCATTTCATTTCTTTTCTTCTCTCTCTCATTTTCATTCTCTTTTCTTTTTCATTTGTTTTTCTTTCTTAATCACACCTTCTCCTCTCTTTTCTTTATTGTTACAATATATATATATATATATATATATATATATATATATATATATATATATATATATATATATATATATATATATATATATATATATATATATATATATATATATATATATATATAAATTGAGTAAGTAAATTTATTTGGACCAAATGAAAAGGGTACAATATATATATATATAAATTTAAAAAAAATTACATTTAGAATATATTTTAATTGGTATGACTGCCGTGTAATGTTGGCAATGTATTAAAATGCTTTGTTAAAGTAAAAAAGAGAGTATTAAATGCATAAAAGTATACTAATATATTAAAAATAGTCCAGTAAAGCTAAATAGTGTAATTTTGTAAGGTTGGGAAAACTGGCCATAGTAAAATAGTATATTAAAAGCCTTCTTAAATAAGTGTTTAAAGCGAAATTTTAAAAGTAATAACTAAAAATTTAATAAACTAGTGTATTGTAAAATAAAAATTATACTTAATATTTGTATTGTGAATTATTTACTTAAAATGTAATATTTTGTGGGGACAAATGTGTCTAGTTTAATAGTATCAAAATTATTATTCCAAATTATATTATTATTCTTTAATATAATATTTTTTTGCAATTAAACATTTATTTTTGTTAGTAGACAGTAATTAAAAAATGATACACATTGTCTGACTTTAAAAGGCATGTGATACAAATATTCATACTTGTGTGCTTGCAAGTTTTTTTTAATAAAGTTTCAAAATTGCTTTAGAATTGTACTATAAAATTGAAAACATTTGTTGGTCAGAAGACATGATGATAAATTAGCTGTTATAAAATATTTAAATAGGTTTTTTTTTTAAAACCGATGTAGTTAATAAAAATTAGATTTTTTAAAATAGATACATGAAAAACTAAATGTTGGATAAATTAATAAAATATTATTTTAAAATGTTGTTTTAAAGAATTTAGTTGGTTTAGCAGCCTTATTGTCTAGAATCAAAATGCCTAATAGATTTTATCCATACAACATGAAATATTTACATGAGAAGTTGAAGAAAATCATCAACACTTGATGCAGAATTGTTCAGAGTTTGCCAAACAAGAGCAACAAGTAAAGATCTGTCTGTGTGGAAGAAAGTACCTAAACTGTATGAACTATGATTTATAAAGGATTATGTTGACTCACAAAATTTGAGTATTGATTCATGAATTACACATTGTTAGTGTTATGATTTTTTAAAATCTTATTAATATATGTATTATTATTTTAATTATTTCACTTTTACCACTCTAAAGCATGAAAACATATTATATAACATTCTGGGAGGGTCAAAGTTAGGAGAATGCAAGAAGAGAAAAGAGGGAATGCTGAAGTTAGTTTATTTTTTTAAAATAAAATCTAGGATCAATTTCAGTTCCCAGTATTTGACTTTTGTTCATGACTGTTTACTTGGATTGTGGAGGTAAGATTTTATTTTTAATACCAACAAAACATAATTATATTTTCATTATTTAGTTGAACTAACAATATTATTTAAGATCTATTCGGTGTGAATGATTAACTTTCTGAATAAATCTGCTTTTTCTATCATATTAAGAATTATTTTGTTGTTTACATGTTAATAGAAAAGAGAGGGTTTTCAGATAAGTCAACTCACAACTATTGGAACTGCACACCAAACATATAATTACAATGAATGTCAATAATAATTTTGCTAGTTAAACTCGAATGTGTTATAATAAACTCTTCATTTTTTTATTATTAATATTATTCTGTATATAGAAATATCTGCAATATAAGTATCTATCATTGGGATTATAGGGGATAGGGAACTTTACATTATTATATTGCTTGTGTGATAGATGCTCATTACTGACAATTAAACTACAAGTATACAATTATTTATTTTTTATATTATTATTATTTGTAAATATCACTAAATTTTTGGATTTATCCAAGTTTTGTTAATGTTTTCACATTTTTCTCATTTTATAAAATAAATATTGTTAAACTTGTTAAGTTGATATAGTCTCTTTGCATTATTGAATTGACCCTTGCATTCATCCACATAGCTAACATCTTGCACTTTCACACACACAGCTATTTTATAACTATAATAGAGAAATTTTAAATAAAGGCCATTCAGTAATTGTAACTTTAAGGGGGTAATTTAATTGTAAATCTGCATATGCATATCCCTGTTAAGTGAATTGAATGTGAATTCTTTCTGATTTCGAATACTAAGGCAAAGGATCAGAAAGAGAGTATTGAAATGTAGGTGAAATGACCCAGGCTGCATCTAGATTTAGTGAATGAGTACTGGGATAGTTTATAGAAGGTAGGTGCAATCATATGTCATAGACTTTATTGTGTTGTATCCAGCATCCTACATGAAGACCTAGGTCCAACCATCGTCAGATTTGAATCTCTCTTTCAACGTCATTATCCAGATCGTTACAATATATTATTTAGATGCCACATTAACGTTGAAATAATGTAAGTCAAAAATAATAATAATCATAGAGGAAAATAAATGGTGGAACAATATAAAAATATACAAACGGTACATATACACAAAAAATATTTACAGAAAATAGATTAATACAAAGAAAAAAAGTGACATTGAATAATGAGAAACAATTAAGATTAGAACAATATTATTTGTGTATGTTTATAATTATATTGACAATATAGATTATTATTACTACTTCTAATTCTTGTCTATTATTTATTTGACTTTTGTTTTTGTTCATTATTTTTTTCTATTAAAACATACTTATACAAAAAATCAAACGTTTTGGTTCAGAGATAAGAATTCTTAGATATAAATTATCTTACTTTGCATTTGTTTATTTAGTTTCAAAAATTTATTTCCCATTTATTCACAGAGTTATGAAATGTATTTATCATATGTTCAAAAAGTTTTAAAATGTGTATCCCATTTCGTTGCGAAGTTGAAATGAGATTACAGTCAATTGCTTACTACAATGCAATTTATGATTAAACTATTTTATGAATTTTGGTTTTAAAAAAAAAATTCCCAATAAACGAAATGGGTTGTGAAGTTCCTTCAGTGATCAGTCCAAGTTTTGTGGGAGTTCTGCGAAAATCCCTTTTTCTGGTTTTTTGGCAAGGCATCCTTCATCACCACCATCATCAACCATTATCATTCCATTGCAGGATGAAGGACTCTCCAAGTTTAATCCATCTTCTCCGATGTTTAGCTTCTCTTTTTCACATCACCCCCACACAATTTCTCATCTCGTCCATACATCTCACATGTTGTCTCTTTCTGGGTGTTTTATAATCTCTTGGAATACAGTTTAAGACTTCAATTGTCCATCTATTATCATAGCTTCTAGCAATATGTCCAGCCCACCGCCACTTCAATCTTTTAATTTTTTCAATGAGATCAGTAACATCTGTTTGTTCTCTTACTCACACATTGCGTTTTCGATCTCTTCTTGTTACTCCCAGCATGTTTCTCTCCATACTTTTTTGAGTGGTCTGAAGTCTCTGTATCGGTCTTCTATTAAGTGTCCATGTCTCACATCCATAAGTAAAAACTGGCAAAACACATTTGTTAAAAAACTTTCTTTTCAAACACATAGGCATATTTCCTTTTAGTATCAAGTTATTTCTACCAAAAGCATTCCAACCAAGTTTAATTATATAATTAATTGCATACATTATGTTTTCATATGGATTAATAATCTGATCAAAGTATTTGTAACTGCTAACTTCTTCTAATTCATCATAATCAATATTTATTTTCATATTTTGAGCAAATAGATTAAACATTACTTTAGTCTTTTTAACATTTATCTTTAGTCCTACTTTCCTACTTTCATCTGATAATTCCTACAACATTTCCTGCAGCAATAAAGCATTATTTGCAAAAACAACTACATCATCTGCAAAATCTATATGACTGAAATAATCTCCATTTAGTTTCACAGTTTAATCCACAAAATACTTCTTGCAGCATTGCTGTAAAAGTTTTGGAGATATGGAGTTACTTTGTCTTACACCCTTCTCAATGTTGACTTTCCCAGTACAATTACGTAATATAATTGTTTCTGTTGCATTTTTATAAATATTCTTTAAAATATGACAATATCATGAATCTATACCTTGATGATCCAATGCTTTAATCACTGAAGAAATGTGTATAGAATCGAATGCCTTTTCATAATCTACAAATCCAAAACATAATGGCAACTCATATTCATTTGTCCTTTCTATAACTACTCTCGATACCTGGATATGTTTGTAGTACTAAAACACTTGTAAATCTAGCTTGTTCTCTTGGTTGGTGGAAATCCAATGTTCTCTGTAGACGAGTTGTACTTATCTTGGTAAAAAAATTGTATAAAACTGATAAAAGGCTGATATGTCTGTAATTTCTAGTATATTCTTTATCACTTTTTTAAATATTAATATTATTACTTAATTCTTCCAATCATCTGGTACATCTTTGTCATTTAGATATTTGGTATTAAACTTTGCTAAAAAATTTTCTATTTCTTCACCTGCTTCTTTTAATATACCAATTATAATTCAAACATTACCTGGAGTCTTATCTTTTTTATACATTTAATTGAATATCTCACTTCTTCATTTAAAACGCTGGGCAATTTGGAAAATGTAATAGATATAGGAGGTACTTGTTCTTTTTTACTATATAATTCTTGATAAAAGTCTTCTACCCATTTCATAATGTTATCTTTCTTTTTATTAATAATTCCATCTTTTTTTTTATTGTAGATATAAATTACCTACCAATACCAAAATGTTGCTTTACATTTTTAGGACTTTTATTTTCTTCTACAGCTTACCTTGCTAGTTCACAGTTCATCATCATCATCATTATCAACCATTATCAATCCACTGCAGGATGAAGGTCTCTCCAAGTTTAATCCATCTTCTCCGATCTTTAGCTTCTCTTCTCCACATTACCCCTGCACACTTTCTTATTTCTTCCATTCATCTCACATGTGGTCTCTGTCTGGGTCTTTTACAATCTCTTGGAATCCAGTTTAAAATTTCAATTGTCCATCTATTATCATCTTTTCTAACAATATGTCCAGCCCAACTCCACTTCAATCTTTTAATTTTTTCAATGAGGTCAGTAACACCTGTTTGTTTTCTTACCCATACATTGCGTTTACGATCTCTTCTTGTTACTCCCAACATACATCTCTCCATACTTCTTTGAGTGGTCTGAAGTCTCTGAATTGCTCTTCTATTAAGTGTCCAAGTCTCAGATCCATAAGTAAGAACTGGTAAAACACATTTGTTAAAAACCTTCCTTTTCAAACACATAGGCATATTTCCTTTTAGTATCAAGTTATTTCTACCAAAAGCACTCCAACCAAGTTTAATTCTATGATTAATTTCCTCCATTATGTTTCCATCTGTATTAATAATCTGACCAAGGTATTTGTAACTGTTAACTTCTTCTAATTCATCATAATCAATCTTTATTTTCATATTTTGAGCAAATCGATTAAACATTACTTTAGTCTTTTTAACATTTATCTTTAGTCCTACTTTCCTACTTTCATCTGATAATTCCTGCAACATTTCCTGCAGATCTGAAGCATTATTTGCAAAAACAACTACATCATCTGCGAAATCTAAATGACGTAAATAATCACCATTTACTTTCACTCCTTTAGTTTCCCATTTTAATCCACAAAATACTTTATGCAGCACTGCTGTAAAAAGTTTTGGAGATATGGAGTCACCTTGTCTTACACCTTTCTCAATGTTGACTTTCCTAGTGTCATTATGTAATCTAATTGTTGCTGTTGCATTTTTATAAATATTCTTTAAAATATGACAATATCCTGGATCTATACCTTGATGATCTAATGCTTTAATCACTGAAGAAATGTTTATAGAATCAAATGCCTTTTCATAATCTACAAATCCTAAGCATAATGGCAACTCATATTCATTTGTCCTTTCTATAACTTCTCTCAATACCTGGATATGATCTATTGTACTAAAACCACTTTTAAATCCGGCTTGTTCTCTTGGTTGGTGGAAATCCAATGTTCTCTGTAGACGAGTAGTAATTATCTTGGTAAAATTTTTATATAAAACTGATAAAAGGCTGATAGGTCTGTAATTTCTAATATCTTCTTTATAACCTTTTTTTAAATATTAATATTATTACTGCATTCTTCCAATCTTCCGGTACATAGTTATCATTTAGACATTTGGTATATAACTTTGCTAAAAAATTTTCCATTTCTTCACCTGCTTCTTTTAATATATCAATTATAATTCCATCATTACCTGGAGCCTTTCCTTTCTTCATACATTTAATTGCATGTCTCACTTCTTGATTTAAAATTCTGGGCAATTTGGAAGATGTAATAGATATAGGAGGTACTTGTTCTTTATTACTATATAATTCTTGATAAAAATCTTCTACCAATTTCATGATGTCATCTCTCCTTTTAGTAATAATTCCATCTTTTTTTTCTTATTACAGATATAAATTTCCTACCAATACTAAAATGTTGTTTTACATTCTTAAGACTTTTATTTTCTTCTACAGCTTTCCTTGCTAGTTCACAGTTATACTTTCTTATATCATTTTCAACTCTTTTCCGCACCATTTTACAAAATTCGAGATATTCTATTCTTTTTAATGCATCATTTTTGTATATCTTCATATTCCTTCTTTTCTTCATAAATTCTCTAGTCTCAGTATAAATTTTATTGGTCAATTGCTGTTTCTTTCTACCAGCTATCTTTGTTGCAGTTTTCAAAAGTGTATCAGTTATTTTCATATTAATTTCATTCAAATCTGAATCATGTTCAAAATCTAGTAATACTTGAAACCGATTTGTAAGTTCTAATTTAAATTCATTAGAATGTTTCTGAAGATTAGGAATATCAACTGTAAATATTGTTTTTCTTAGTAATTTTTGTCTCTCTAGTTTTACATTAACACGTATCTTACACCTTACTAATCGATGATCACTTCCTGTGTTAAATTTATTAAGAACATTACAATCGTGAAATATGTATTTCCTGTTAGTCAAAATATAATCCAATTCTGCTGTACCTTCATTTGGATGCGTCCATGTCCATTTCCTTTTAACATTTTTCTCAAAAAAAGAATTCATAATATAAAGTTTTTCTTTTTCTGCAAACTCCACAAGTCTATGTCCTCTCTCATTTCTATTACCATAACCAAAATTACCCACAGCACTTTCATCTTTCATTTTTTTACCAATTCTAGCATTAAAGTCTCCCATAACAATTTTATAATGGTGTTTACTCTGATCAAAAACCTTTTGTACATCCATATAAAAATATTCTACTACTTCATCACTATGAGAACTTGTTGGGGCATAAACCTGAATTATCTGTATTTGGTATCTGCTATTAAGTTGTATAACTAATCTTGCCACTCTGTCTGATACACCATCAATCTCCACAATATTGTTCTTCCACTTTTTATTTATAATGAATTCTACTCCACTTGTATTTCCAATATTTGTGCCTTTATAATAGAGTATATGTCCACTTTTTAAATCAATTGTCTCTTCACCTTTTCTTCTAACTTCACAAAGTCCAATAATGTCCCATTTAATATAAGAGAGTTCTTCTTCTAATTCTTGCAATGTTCCTTCACTTGAAAGTGATCTGCAGTTGTAAGAACCTAAATAAAAAGTCATCATCAAATGGCAGCCTGGGTCCGCAATCAGGGATTCTTAGCACCCTCCACCTTCGGCCACCAACTGCTGCCTTGGTTGGTGACTTTACAGCCTCCTGGGAATAAGGGCCATGCTTTATTTTTGTCTGTCATAATTGTATATATGTATTGGGAAAATATTTATCATTTACACAAACATTCATTCTGCCTTATCAGGCACTAAGAAGAAAGACCATGATGTTTCTTGATCTTAAACTCAGAGGTAAAAAGCCAATAAACTCACCACGCTGGCTAATGCGTGTTGGTGAGCAGCCCATCCATGTTCGTATACTATATGAATAAGCACATAGTAATAACAGCTGCAACGACAAGAATGTATGGAGTGGACATTAGGAATTTGCCCTGCTCGGTTCCTTTAAGGCCTCCAAGAGGAATCAAAGGGTCTCCTTTCAGTTAATAGCAAAACTCATTTCTGCAGTCAGTTCACAGTTATAATTTCTTATATCATTTTCAACTTTTTCCACACCATTTTACAAATTTCGAGATATTCGATCTTTTTTAGTGCATCATTTTTGTATATCTTCATATTCCTTCTATCTTTCTTGCAGTTTTTAAAAGTGTATCAGTTATTTTCATATTAATTTCATTCAAATCTGAATCATGTTCAAAATCTACCAATACTTGAAACCGATTTGTTAGTTCTAATTTAAATTCATTAGAATATTTCTGAAGATTACGAATATCAACTATAAATATTGTTTCTCTTAATAATTTTTGTCTCTCTAGTTTTGCATTAACACGTATCTAACATCTTACTAATCGATGATCACTTCCTGTGATAAATTTCCTAAAAAGATTGCAATCTTGAAATATCCATTTTCTGTTAGTCAAAATATAATCCAATTCTGCTGTACCTTCATTTGAATGCTTCCATGTCCAATTCATTTTAACATTTTTTGTCAAAAAAGAATTCATAATATAAAGTTTTTCTTTTTCTCCAAACTACACAAGTCTATGTCCTTTCTTATTTTTATTACCATAACCAAAATTACCTACATCACTTCCATCTTTCATTTGTTTACCAATTCTAGCATTAAAGTTTCCCATAACAATTTTAAAATGTTGTTTACTCTGATCAAAAGCCTTTTGTACATCCATATAAAAATCTTTTACTACTTCATCACTATGAGAACTTGTTGGTACATAAAATTGAATTATCTGCATTTGGTATCTGCTATTAAGTTGTATAACTAATTTTGCCACTCTGTCCCATACACCATCTATCTCTGCAATGTTATTTTCCCACTTTTTATTTATAATGAACCTTGCTCCACTTGTATTTCCAATATTTGTGCTCTTATAATAGAGTACATGTCCACTTATTGAATCAATTGTTTCTTCCGCTCTTCTTCTAACTTCACAAAGTCCAATAATATCCCATTTAATATAAGACAGTTCTTCTTCAAACTTTTGCAATCTTCCTTCACTTGAAAGTGATCTGCAGTTGTAAGTACTTAAATACAATGTCGTCATCTAATGGCAGCCTGGGTCTGTAATCAGGGGATTCTTAGCACCCTCCGCATTCGGCCACCAACCTTTGCCTTGGTTGGTGACTTTACAGCCTCCTGGAATAAGGGCCATGATTTATTTTTGTCTTTCATAATTGTGTATATGTATTGGAAAAATATTTTTCATTTACACAAACTTTCAGTCTGCCTTATCAGGCAGCTGTGAAGAAAGATCATGATGTTTTCTGATCTTAAACTCAGAGGTAAAAATCCAATAAACTCACCAAGCTGTCTAATACATATAAGTGAGCAGCCCATCCATGTTCTTATATTATATGAATAATCACATAGTAATAACAGCTGCAACGACAAGAACGTAGGGAGTGGACATTAGGAATTTGCCCTGCTCGGTTTCTTTAAGGCCTCCGAGAGGAATGAAAGAGTCTCCTTTCAGTTAATAGCAAACTTTTTTCTGCATCCTTACATATTGATATACGATAAATCTTGGATGTTCTAATTATTGTATTTATTCATGCTACATCATGCAGATAAAACCACTTTATTTGTGTGCACCACGTGTCAATAAATGAATTGCAAAATTTTCTTAGTAGATCATTTGTCTAAAATTTGCGTTACATACTTTACATAGTTGATTTATAATGCACAATTTTTGACTTTTCAATTTTTAGTGCTGGATATGGTAGCAAATGATTTTTACAATAAAATAATCGGCGAATTCATGCTACTCTCAATTATCATATCTTCAAAATGTAGAATTATTTACTTTTTTAGTGACACAATTTTATACTTTATCAAATGCAATTACTTCAAACCACATCTTTATAAAGTATTTATTAATCAGTATAGCAAAAGCACCCACCTCAGGATCATTGTTAATATTTGATGTTTAAAAAGCACAGAAAAAAAAAATGTTAGAATACGTAATCATCATCGGAAATAAGTATATATATATTACTTTTTTTAGTTACATAAACATTCAAAAGTATTGTATTTCATAATTGAAACATAAATAAAACTTCTATCAGAAGATTTATAACTTTTATAAAAGTATTTCTTTCCATTTCAGTTTTTACCAAAACAAACTACTTAACAAAGTCCATTCTTTTTTGTTATTAGTTCTTTTGCCAATGTTCGCTTGAGATCAATGCTTTTAACGAAATTGAAATGACATCTATAACAAAACATTATTTGCAAGAGATTTATAATAAAAAAGAAAACGTTGTTAATCATTCTAATTGTTATAACTGAATCCTTTATTTAACATAAATTTAGAAATCAAATGCTGTCAACTATTGGCTTTCATAATTGTTATTTACAATTAATACTTAAAGTTGATATGCATAGCTACAATATATACATATTAACGTCAATACTTTAAGTACAGAATTAATTTTGTATTGAGTAATTTCATTATTGTAACTTAATTTTAAAATAAAAAATATAATTTATTAACCTGTTGTTGAAGGCGAAGTTGTAGGAATTTCTAATATAAATGAAATAAAATGAATAATAGAATAAAACAAATATATCAAACATTGGGTTATCTTAGTAAAATAACATAATAGAAATTTACCTGGAGTGATTGCAGGTATTGTAATAGTTCCTAAAAGCAAAAGTTAAGACACAAAAGTAATAATATACAAATTTACAATAAATAAAATTTCATTTTATTTTAAATAATCAAAAAAAAAAAAAAATTTCAAATAATAAAAGCAAAAAAAAAAATGTATAGTTTAACTACATAATATATGTATATATAAATAAATTTGTATTGTACCATTACACGACATTTATTTCTTCCTACTTTGTTTTACTATTTTGTCTTAAGTTCCTACTTAAGTAAGAATCTCTAAATAATGTTAAATTTCCGACGTTTTAGAAATATATATTTCAGTTTGTAAATATATATTTCGAATATTTCACTTACCTAATTATATTGTTAAATGAATTTACCAAAATTTAACATTTTTATACCTTTCCAAATTTACTGAACATTAATATTAACTCTTGTATTTGCATATAAAATATTTTTTTCAATATTATGTTCCCCTTATTTTCAGACGAATATGGGTCGGAACAACACCAGTTGACATTTCATGACGATGTGATAATAAAAAGAGTATGATCACAAAAGCAGATATAAATTATAAACAGTTCTGTTGCTATGGATACAATAGAAGATCATACTAATATTCAATGATGAACGAAATGGATTGCAGGAGAAACTGCAAAATAATGAACAACACTGATCGAGTAGATTACTTTTGCCTTATTATATTTATAAAAATCAATCCATTATTATATATATACATATATATATATATATATATATATATATATATATATATATATATATATATATATATATATATATATATATATATATTGTACCCTCACTTCTCGATATATGATATAATTTAAAAATATGACTAGCTCAATTAAATCATTATGCTCAGCTAAAATATGTACAACTATCTTTAATATATTTTTATAATATTATAACTTATCAAATTTATTACAAACTTATCAAAAATTAATATAGTTCAATATTATGTACTAATTAAATAAATATTTACTAAAATCATGAGACTGTGAAGTGAAGTTACAATTGGTAATTAGATTTACATTGAATCAATGTCTTTCCAAGACACTGTCTCAATGGCATAAGAATACTATTACCTCTTTATTATCTCATTACTAACTCTACAGCATTCTTATGACTTTTATAAATGAATTATCTTTAATAATAATAGATAAATAAATCTCAATCTTTTGTTAAGGAAATATAATTAAATGATCTCAGGTTCTTCTAATTATCTTAAAGTAATAATAATTCATGTAGATAGGAATGATAAGGGATTTAATATCAAACCTAAATACACCTAACTTATTCTAATAACAATAACTAACAATAATAATCTTTAGTGTATAGCTTAATCTTATCTATTTGATTATACTTTTAATCATTAAGAAAATAAGTAAATCATATACATGTCTTTCATTTCCATATAGTATCTTAATTTTAAAATAGACCAAAATCTTATAATTTAACAATTTGTGGCAATAAATAATATTATACTCTTATATTGTGCATTATAATTACTTTATGACCATTGTAATATTATATGTTAATGTCAATCAATTTCTATAAATTATATTAATAAAATATTGTGTTTCTTTCTCAAATAATAAAATAATAAATTCATATTGTGCAAATATTATGTTTATTCAAATTATCTGTTGTCAAATGCTGTGGTGTAAAATAATGAATTCAACACATCTTTTAAACAACTTAACAAATTTATTTACATTAACTTTAACAAATAACTTATTTACACTATTTACATTACAAATGGAACTAAAGAAAATAAAACAAAAATAAGAAAAATAATAATACAAGATTTTTACACTGTTACTATTTCCATAATCATCAATAGATAATTTATACATTTCTTAAAATGTTCTATCAATAACATTTAATTAAGATTATGACTTTAAATTTTAATAAACATCATTTGTCCTCAGTTAATACAAGAAAAGGTTTTATGTGAGATATCATTCATGTAGCATGTATGTAAATAAACAAACTTTAATAATTAAAAATGCTATTTCACTTAAGTCTTACTGTTATTTATATTATAATGTATTAGGATGTATTACATTTACCATCAGTATTACTCAAATATTAATTACTGTATAAACTGATGTAACTTTGTAATATAACAACAATTATTATATTATAACCATTTATTTCATTCCGATATAATGTTATATTACATGTCTTATCAAAATATGCAATACGTATATGTACTTTTAAAAATAATATTTTAAATTATTCAATAATTTCAACTTTTATAAAGTATTATATCAAATAAAATTCTATGATTCTTTTCATATAAATTATTACTCTTTTTTACTTGTTATTCTTATTCCTTCCTAATAAACTTCTATCTACAAAAATCATTTTAACCTTATTTAATTTCAGAAAAACAAATGACCAATTTCAAAACAAAAATAATAACGATCCAAACTCTCTTATACCTCATCCTCTATATACAATAAGCCTTCAATCAAGATATAAATTTCTATGTAAAATTAACTTACTTATCTAATAAAAAAATAAAAAATAAAATATAGATTTTTATATATCTCTTACTAACTTGAAAAGAAAAAAATAAATAACTTACACTAATCATAAATCTAATTCCTAATATTGTAACAGAAACATTAAAATTTATTCACGAAAGAATCATATAATTATTTCTAGGTTCTCATATTATGTTGTACTAAATTTACATCATCAATTTAAAGTATGCATATTAAAATAAAACTGCTATTATTAATCTTATGCGTGTATATTATTTAAATATTAATACATTCATTCAATAATCATATAACATTTGGTTGATCTAAAGAAAACATAGTAAATACATCAAATTATTATTATTATTACACAATTTTTACCATAAATGATACTTCAATGTACAGTCCGTCACACGATGTCCTCCAAGATTTCAGTTTTACAAAATAATTTCACATTTACACTCAACAATTATTCTTTAAAATATTACGTGTTGTATAATTATAAAATAAACTTTATGCAATAAAAATTATATTAATATTTAGTTATTACTTTAAAAAAAATGTAAATGTACCTTTCCTATCTTTCAATAAATTAATAATTAATTAAATATTTATGTTAGTTAATAAATAAAACATATTACATAACATCCAACGGTGTCTTCTTTCAGCTATATTGTTCTTTTTCCTAGGCACAAATTTTCACCAAACATTACTTCCTTTTCCGGTACATCACGTGTTTTTTAAAAGTTTTTTAATGAAGAAAATGAAAACGTTCTTTTTTTAAAAAAAATAAAAATAAAAGTCAAAGTCAGTTCCATCATAAGAATAAAATAATAATTAAAATAGTTTATAGGATCCAGATTCATTTCTTTTAAAGAAAAAAAATATTATTTAAAAGTTATTATTTTTAACATTAGTCTATAATTTATAAAGTTCTTATTTAATTATTTTTTAATTGATTTGGATATTCACGTATATTTGATTTGCGCATTCCTTAACAAATAATTTAGGTAAGATTAATCTTTTTTTCAATTCTTCTGTACGACCAGCGTTCAGACTTTTTAATATTATAATTTTTACTTATAAGTACTTTTCTGCCAATTAAATTTTCAATTTATTTGCCTTTTAAAACTATCAAAAATGTAGTCTTTTAAACCATAAAGACTTAACAAGGCAAGTATTTAGGTAATCATTATTATTTACCATCTTTACTAAGTTATATACTTAGATTTACAATTCACAAATACTTTCTTCATAAAGAAGTATTTCTCATTCTTTTAAATATCTATTTTATAAAATTAATTACCATTAGCTTTTAAATTTATACAAAGTCCAACGTATTACTTTTGTGCATCTAGTAACTCTCCTAGTTAATCCAGCGTTTGTTAAATTTTTAGTATAAAGTCTCCAATACATTTTATCCTTATACGATGTTTCCATGATTATTTGATAGTAAATTGAGCTTTGATCAAGACGATAGGAAATTATAATTAAAATTAACACTGCATATTTATCGATAAACTTTTATAAATTATTTTTAAAAATTACTCTCTTATAATTTTAAAACGATTTTGAGAGCGTCTATAATTACTTAGCTATTTCTAATAGCACACTTTACTTTAAGAATTTCAATCACAAGTCCCCTCCGAACAATTGAACCTTGGTTTTATACCAGAAGAAAACTCCCACTTGATTGGTGAGTTAAACAATCGACTTGCTAGCTTATTTACATATTTTACCAACAAGACAGAATTAAAAATAAATAATGACGTATTTAATATTTATTATTTATCACATTATTAAATTCTTAAATTAATCTTTATTATTTATTTAAATCCATTAAACATTTTTTTAAAATATACTTTCTTACTTTATTTCACTTTTAACTTTTATAAGATTATTTTTATAAACAAACTAAGTCTATTTTTATTCGTTATGTTTTTAAGCAGTATTTTAAAAATCAGATTTAATATTTCACATTAATTATTTTTATTTTTATCTCATGATAACCAATATAATATTTATAAATTTTATAACAGAATTTTTAAAATAGTTTTGCAACTTTACTAAAAAAAACTCCCAAGCATGTGTGTATGTGTCTAACTAACATCTGTTTTACAACAGAGCTACAGACGCTTGTAATAATCTAAAAATAAACTAACAATTCATTTTTTAAAA
Source organism: Epiperipatus broadwayi (assembly GCA_028023455.1). Classification (NCBI taxonomy): domain Eukaryota; kingdom Metazoa; phylum Onychophora; class Udeonychophora; order Euonychophora; family Peripatidae; genus Epiperipatus; species Epiperipatus broadwayi. Next base: position 971,043 of record JAQFVV010000319.1, read on the forward strand.
ATAAATATTTTTTAAAATAAATAATATCTTATAACAATTTTTTAAAATAATACTTCGATATTATTAAAATCAAATATTAATCTTCTATTATGTAATACTAATAATTAAAATATTTATATTCATTTATTAAATATTAATTTTTATCAACAATAAATATATGCATTTAATTTTAACTTGTCTTTTAAAACTTTAACTTTAAACATTTATTTATTAAATTTATTAATGCAGTATTGATTATGGCCAGTTTTCCCAACCATATACTATTATCATTCCCATTGAAACGTCTCTCTCAAACATCAGCACAATTTTTACATATCAAATACTCATGAATTACTTTAATTACACTTTTTAAAAGATTGTTATAAATAAAATTAACATCATATAGCTAAATATATCTTAAATTTAAAATTTTTTAAATAGATTGATACAACAATTTATGGAGACCCATACAAAAGGGCACAATACATATATATGAATAAATAGATGAAGTCTACATAGAGATTATCATGGGACGTATATATATTATTGATGGTTATAAAAAAATAAAATGAAGATTTTTTCCCAAATAGAACATGATTAATACTAGAACACAACCATCATTGATATCTGATAATATATCAATGATTTAATGTTGTTTGTGTTATTCCAATAATAAATATATACTACTTTTAATATATTCCAAAGAATAAAGTATAAATATATTTGAATGCAATTTTACTCAGAAAAGTTAAATTTCAGATGGATATAAAAGAGATAAATATCTATCATCAATTACATTCAACATAGTAAGTGTTTATTTAATTTTATTTAAATTATATTGTTCTGGCAGTTTAATATTTAAAAAAAATGTATATTAACCTGTTGTTGCGGAGGTGGCTGTGGATGTTTCTACAAAAAAACAATGAACAAAATGAAAATATAAAGAAATTTACATAAATCTTATATACATCAATAAAATTACACATTCTTTATAAAGATAAAGTGATTGTAGGCTTGTAATAATGTAAAAAAATTTAAAAAGAGAAACAATTTTAGTCATTTAATAAAATATATATATTTGAAATTAATTTTATGTTCAAGTAAACAAATTATTGTTAAGAATGATAAAAAATTATATGTATTTTAAATTTTAATATATATATATATATATATATATATATATATATATATATATATATATATATATATATATATATATATATATATATATATATAACTGGAAGGTTATTATATATACATAATATTATAATTCGATGTCTGTATCTTTTTTCAAAGCAATATATGTAATTATATAATTGAATATTTATAAATACGGTAATCAGATATGTAAAGTAGAACTTTAAAAATTTTATCCACTTAGGAGGCATTAAACTACTCATAGACTTTGTCAACTAACACTTTGAAAGGCTAACTTTCCACAATTGTATGATGTCAATATTTTCTGCCTGCCTGTTAATTAAGTCATGTATCTATTTGTCTATTAGCATAGTTTCTTTTATTTTTCCTTTTGTTCTTTTTTTCAATTTGCAATATTTTTACATTGTTAAAATTGAAGTTAAAACCACAAATATATAACTTATTATGATCGTAAAAAAGTGGATTCTGAAATATTATTAGCGACTTTGTAATTTTGTTTTGATTTCTGAATCCTTTTTAATAACATCAAGTGCTCTTTAGTTCTTTTTTCCAACATGCATCTTGATTTACCTATATATTCCAATATCACACCTACATATGAATTTATAAATGATATAATTTTTATTTATAAATGAGGTTTTATCTTTAGAGTTATTTATTAATTTGTTTAATATAGCTCAAAAGATAAAACCTCATTTATAAATAAAAATTGTGTCATTTATAAATGGATAAGTAGGTGTGGCAGTGGATATATAGGTGAATCTAAATGAATGTTGGAATAAGAACTAAATAACATTTGCTATTAATATTAGCTATTATTAAAACATGTTCAGAAATCAGAACAAAATTGCATAGTAGATAATATTTCAGGATCTGTTTTTTACAACCATAATAAATCATGTATTTATGGTTTTGACTTCAATTTTAACAATGTAAAATTATTGCAAAGTGAAAAAAATAACAATAAAAGAAAAATAAAGGAAGCTATGCTAATATACAAATATAAACATGTCATAATTAACAGGCAAGCAGCAAATGTTAAGATCACATAATTGTGTGAAAATTAGCTTTTCAAAGCTTTCATTGACAAAGATTACTGGGATAATCGAAAGCTCCTAAGTGGATAAAAATTTCACTTATTTAGTTACTGCATTTACAAATATTCAGTTAAATAATTATGTATATTGCTTTAAAAATACAGACATCGAATATTATATATATATATATATATATATATATATATATATATATATATATATATATATATATATATATATATATATATATATATATATATATATATATATATAGGAAGTCCATATAAAAATGTAATTTAATGAATAAATGAATACTTTGAAACTATCATGGCAACACTATGGTTTAAATATGAAAATATAATTCTCAGTATTTTATCACTTTCAAATTTAAAACTAGAATTTGATTGTAGAAACACTGTTGATTCTCTGATTCATCACATTCAGATTGTGGAATAATCATGTCTGTTTTAATGTTTCACTTTCTATCATTTCCCTCTTCACAATACATGCCAACAGTAGCAGGATCATATTCCTATCCACACAGACCCAACCTTACATGTATAGTGCAGGGCTATAGAGCAGTTCACATTCACCTTATTATATTTATATAAATCAAACCATTGTATATATATATATATATATATATCAAAAATAGAAGTTAAAGTCTTTTAATATTACACAATTAATTTTATGTCTATGATATTATTATGTTAGTACAAAATTTAATAAAAAATAGGAGTGACAATAAATAAATAAATTAATGACTGTTTTAAATGCATAAATCAATTGAAATATTATGAAATATTGAAATAAAATTATATTAGCTATGCTTACCTGAAGTGATTGTGGGAGTTATAATAGTTTCTATAAACAACAAATAAAGTACATACTAATCGTCTATTACATAAAGATATATAAAACTCATTTTACGTCAAAAGAAAAAAAAATTATCAATAAGAAATTAAAAAAAAATGTATTCTATGTTTTAAGCAAATAAGTAGTCGATATAATATGACAAAGACTTCACTAATTAAACGTGAACACAACTTGTTGTCACTTGAGACAATACTGATCTTTATTATAGCCTTAGCATTGAGAAAAGTGGATGGGATTTTATCTAAACGTCTGAATTTAAACCAAAACTTACTACATTCTATAACTTTCCAAAAAGAATTTAATTTCATATATATGTACAGCTATCATATCATGTAATGACTTTTAACTTTTCACAAATACATGATTTTATTACTCTAACAACTTTCCACTTATGTAAATATTTATATTTAATCTTAATCTACCAAGATTTCCTTCAAAATATAATTGTATTTGTAAATATATTTAATGGATTTCAACCATCTAATTTTATTATTAAATGAATTTATTAAAATTTAAATATATATATATGGATGTGGCGTACAATACATTGGTGAATCTAAGTGTACATTTGAGAAGAGAATAAAAGAGCATATGCTTTTATATAAAAGACTTCAAAAAGAGAATCAATCTGGAACAGATGTAAATAAACCTTCATCATCTGTTATATTTGATCATAATAAATTTTGTCAATGTGGATTTAAATTTGATTATAAAAATATGAAAATTATTCAAATTGAATGTTGTCATAATAAACGTAAAATAAAAATGTTAATGAATCGCCAGTCATCAAATGTTAAGATAACAGAATTGTGGGAAATCTGAATTGAACTATGGGTATTGTTAAAGATTGTCTCGTTTTGATTATTCAATGTTATATAGTTGATAAAGACTACAAAGTGTATAGTTGAAAGTACTTCTAAAAGAATATAATTTATGTAAATTGTACTGTATTTTGATATATATATAACCATATGTTTTGGCTCAAAGATAGTAGGTTTTATCCAGTGAATAAATGTGTAAAATTTGAAATTTTAATTGGTAATAATTGTTAAGATATTGAACATCAATGTGTAGAGACTAGTTATAGAGTGAAATGCTTGTGGATTATAATTTTCCCATTAATCATTAGCTCACTAAGAAACATCTTAAAAAGTGATGATGATCTTGACTGTTTGTTAGACACTGGAAAGTCTGATAGAGTGGTTATAAATCCCATAAACATTTTATCACATGTTCCAGTCGTAGCTAATTCAAATGTTGTTTTAATAGTATTAAAATATTATTGGGAAGCATATAAAATATCTAACACTTTATTTATTGGTATTGTTAAACAATAATTAAAAATAAACAATAAAATCAATTTATAAGTGTTCTAATTTTTTTTATAAACAATCTTTAAATATACTATATTTTAATGTAAATTGAAATGCATCAGTCTAGATGATTCTCATTAGAAGGATCAAACTTAATTTATTCACATTTTACAGTGATTGGCTCATTCAGAACCAATCCTGCCATGTAATATAAAGTATATAATATAAAAGTTTGTGGGGAGGGGGGACTACTCTAAGAAATGTAAATGGAACAAGATTACAACTCCACTTCTGAAGTAAAATAGAAGAAATAAGCTAGAAAATAATATTTTTTTAAAATTAATAGGGACAAAATTTTATAGATAGATGGATTTGAATACTATGGAGTAAATTTCAAAAAAGCCCTGTGAAATCTCTACACCAATTTTCATCGATCTTGGATTCTTAACTTTGTCTACTGAAGGAAACACTGGAAGGACCGCTATTTGAATAAGTATTTGCCAAAATGTACTATTTGGAAGGGAAAATAATACCAGAAAATGTAAGCATGTATTTTTGTTTTCTTTATTTTAACCAATTATCAGAACTAATCATAACACAAAAGTTATTTAGACTGAAGAGAAAAAAAGATTAAAGTATTTTAATTTTCGCGCTACCATTAATTCAGCATTAAGCAGAAAAAAAATTCGTTTGTGTATAAATTAATATTTAATTCTAAGAAATAATGCTCCTTTATGTTGTTTATCTTATAATAAATGAAATATAATATAAATCTTTATTATATAATAATAACAACTTGTAAATACATCACAGAAAAATTATATATATAAAAGCCTTTTTCGGTAATTCTCAATTTTTTTACCCTTCTCAATATGATACCTCGTACTAATACTAACACGTATATTACGTATATAGCGACATCTACTGACATTTCCTATAATTCATATTTTTATCATTTTATTTATTTCCCCTTATATTACTTTCCATTCTTTATCCATTACCCAATCATTCATTAAATCAATTGACTTTTTGTAAATGTTCATACATGTATTTATATTATATTTTATATAATTTGTTTCATATATTTTCCTTCTATTCATTTCCTTTATATAATTTAATGGTTTTGAATTTTATCTGAATATGTTAATATTAAACCGGATAACCAAAATATATATATATTACTCAGGAACATTTACTTATCATATCCGTTTTCATATTGTTTTACTTATAAGAACGAATCAAACTTCGATAAAGTCCAATGGTAGAAAATGTAATGACGGTTTAGTTTGTTAATTGCTATATATAATATTGTAATGTGTTTTTTTTCCTTTCATGTGTTATTCAGGTATTAGGTTTTTTTTTTTATATCTATACCAGGGTATAGAATATATTAAGTAATGATGTTTATTATCCATATTTATATTATTTTCCCAATGAAGGGAAAGCATAACATAAATATTATATATCAGGTAAGAAAGAGAAATGTTTACCTCTTTCACTGCTAAAACAGATGTTAATATTCTATCGAGGAGGGGAACAAATAGACCCAAACTGGTCAAAAATATACACATAATAATACCATTGTTCTATTATATAAAATAATTTAATAAGCATTTTTTTTATTATTGCTTAATTTTGCTTATGACATGTCCACCTTAAATACAAAATGTAGTTTAATCCTCCTTGTTTACTTGTACATGGCTTGCTATAATAAAAGGTATAATTATTGTTTTGAAATAAGTAATGGTTATTTTACTGATATTGGTGGTCTGTTTATAAAACATTAACAGTTTCTGCAATGTGCAATGGAATATTTATGTTTCCACTTAGATTATTAGTGTTGTTTTACCTTGCTATTGTATTGATCAGAATTTGTGACAGATTTTGGGATGAGTTTGGGCTACATATAAGAGCCTTAGATATAATAATAATTAATATTATACATGTGATGATAGAGAATTCCCCATTGTGATTAATATGAGAGGATGATATTGTTGGGGCTGATTAAGAGTTAATGCTTAGAGCATAATTATGCCTAAAATAGGCAGATCCCATGGTCTGAATACTGTTTTCCAGTGGAGAGGCACTGCCCACACTTTTATACCTATGGAAAGGTATCAGAATTGGCCATATTTTTATACAACTATTATGTTATTTCTTGATATACAACTATCATGTTGTTTTGTAGAGCCTCCTTTATTTAGATCACTCAAGAAGTTATATAGTTAATATTCCACCATGTATGATAAAGTGTAGTGTGTTTTAGATCAAATAGCAAGGATAAGATAGTCAGATTGTGGGACACTGATATAGCTATAGTGTTGTCTAATTGAAATAGTGTCTTTCTGATGTTGTGTAATCTTCATCAGTTTATAAACAGACCAACCAAATACTTACTAGTATTTGTAGAACTTCTACATAAAAGAGCAAGGTGTGTACATAGACAATGTGGATTGGTTTTCAACAAGTAGGTATTTACTGATGAATTAGTAAGATCAGTTAATTAATAAATGGTTAAGTTGTGGACATAGTGAATGTTTTTGGTGTCATGTTTGCATTTAACTGATGATGTTTGCTCCATGACAATGCAATAAAAATTTTTATATAGTAAATTATAATAAATTATTACTTGTATTGGAACGTGATAATTGCCCTTATCATATTCTAATAACTCAAACAGCTACAATTTGATATAATAAATTGTAATTTAGAGTTGTTGTTTTTTTAATTTAAAAGTTGTGTATATCCAAATGATATTAATACATTTTGTTTGCAATTTCAATGCTAAAATAGCTCAAATAAGTTTAACTATCTTAGTCTACCTGATAGAATAATAAAGAAACATATCCAAAATGTTTGTCATATTAGTTGGTCATTACTTACCACATCATTAATTTCCATCCCTAATTTTGGAATGGATTTATCTTGTTTCATGTAATGTGTCTGAAAGAGACTTGTACATAATGTAAATAAATATTGTTGTGTTAAAAATTTATTTAGTTGTCAGTATTCTTATTTCTAATCAACACATCCACACATTATTATTGTTATTGCTATCGTCCTATCCTGTGATTATACTGAAATTGTCATCAATCAATATTGTAAAAGTCACTGTAGGTAGGTATATCAGAATAATTGTGTTAACCTCTATAATTTATGAGTATATCTATGGCATCCTAACTTAATAATTAAACATACTAACCTAAAGAATATTAGTTTAAGTGATATACTAAAAGATTAAAAACCTAATATTGGTTTGATCAGTTCATTTGAATCCACAGATCTATCATTCACTGGTCTTGGTCACCTTGTTTCTAATTAATGGAGAAAGAAAGTTGGGAAGCTATTACATTTAGCTATCGAAAAATTACCCTTACTTATTGAAACTTAAAGTTTAGCATAGTTAGGGAATTTATTTAAAATTATTGAATATGGTTTAGTAATTCAATTCAGTATGAAGAGCTATTTGGTGTATGTTATGCTTGGGTAGTGGTAAAATCCCTCTCACTGACCCAAGTGTATCTTGTATATCACACTTTAAGCTATGTGGACCCTGAGAAGGATAAATTATATCAATTTGTGATAGGATTGGAATTTATGGTAAATTTGTATCCAGTTAATTATTGGAATTAGAGTGGAATTGTGTTACATTCACTGCGATATATAATGTCAACCAAACTTTAAAGTATCTATTACTTCTTTTGAATGAAATGTATAGTTGGTTTTGACTTTATGGTGAATATTCTGGTCTTAGTAAGCTTAGAATCTGTATTTTATTTAATTGTCTTATTATCATTTAATTCAATATCAAATTTAGAGTTCTGTACATCATCTTTCATTATCATCATTCCTCTCATCTGTCATTTCAATCTTTCTTTATTCTCTTTTTCATTCTAATTCATTATCCTAATTCACTCATCATTCATTAGCTGTTATTCCATTCTCATCTTAATCATCCATTAACTCTTACACATCTTCTTTCTCAAACTCATTTTATTTTATTATTTAATTATTACCTATTTGCATCATTCATTTAATCATTTATATCCTCACTTACTTATTGCTTAATGTATACTTCTAATTTCATATTCATTCCATCGATCTAATTATTATTTATTTATTAGTTTGACAAGTATGAAGTTTATTTTATAATTTTTTGTTTGTTTGCTTGTTTGTGGATTTTGAGGCTAGCTTGACCAGAAATTATTAATCCACCTTGTGATCTTCTCTAAGATTATAGTTTCATGCGAGCTTAGCTAATAAAGAAATTATCTTTAGTTTATCATTTATTTTAGATATATATATTCTAGATTAGTTGTAGCTAGGAACAGAGAAAGATATGATTTCCAAACATGTAAATTGGACTGGTTAGATTAGGGGGAAAGGCTACAGGTAAGATTATAGCGCCTAAAATGTCGGTATGATTTATTTATGATTACAGAAATGTGTAGGCCTGATTGTCCAATGATCAGAGGAGAAGGTTACAATATATATATATATATATATATATATATATATATATATATGTATACAATATATATATATATATATATATATATATATATATATATATATATATATTGTATACATATTTTAAATTAACCAGCTAAAATCGAAATCACATATACATATTATAATTTTACATATTCGTTGTTGTAAATAATTAGTCTAGTACATGAACTTCTACCATTAAGTTTAGGTCAAGGATTTTATTTTTCTTAATATCATTATAGATATCGATGTGGTAGAAATTCATCCTTGACAAAATAAATTACATGTATCAGATTTAATTGTTATTCATATTTTATATTTTTTGTTAATCAATAAATGTTTATATAATTCGTTATTTTAATCTGGTCTCTAACTTATCATTATTTCAATATCCACCATCAGCTTTATAGTTCTTCATTATTCACATACCCATTATAAACATTATTATCTTATTTAGTTTTACACCTATTAATATTATTACTATGATAGAGGAAATATATAAACATATTTAAGTCATTTATTATAACTTTTAATACATATATACTTATACTGCACATACATATTTTTTATATATCTTATGCTTAATTGATTTTTGGTAATTAATTATCACCTATATAGAGGTGCAATAACTCTATTAGTATGATTTACTTCCCTGATAAGAGAACTCAGGCAATTACTCCCTGAGTTTGAATACTGTGGTATAACTTGGCTAGAAAGGGGTGAGAATTGGATGAACTGACCCAAATTGTATCTAGATTAATAAAAATAGGTAGAGTTAATCTATTGGAAGTAGATACAATCATAGGTTATGTATTTCATCATGTAATCACTTGCATCCTGTCCGAAGACCTAAAGTCCGACCATAGTAAGATGCGTTCCCCTATCTCTTCTGGAATCCACCAGCCCTTTACAATATATATATATTTAACTTTTGTTTTTGTCCTTAATCTTTTTCCAGTAAAACTGAGTTATACCAAAAATGTAACTCTTTGATTCAAAGATAAAAATTATTTGAGTTGAATTATCTTACTTTGCATTTGTTTACTGAGTTTTGAAAAATGTATTTCTTATTTATTCAGAGAGATTTAAAATGTATTTTACATATCTTCAAAACGTTTTAAAAAGAGTTTATTATTTCTTTGAAAAGTTGAAATGAGTTCTCAACCTATTGCTCATTCCAATGCAATTTATGATTAAACTATTTTTTTTTCCATTTCGGTTTCATAAAAATTATGAAATTTTCCAATTAACGAAAAGAGTTGTGAAATTCGTTCAGCGATCAGTCCATGTTTGATGAACATTCTTCGAAAATCTCTTTTTCTACTTTTTTGGAAAGGCACACTTATGTATTGATATATGATAGATCTTGAATGGTGTAATTGTTTATTATATTCATGCTAAATCATGCAAGTAGAAGAACTTTATGGTTTACACCACGTGGTCAATAAATGAATTGCAAAATTTTGTTACCAGTTCATTTGTTTCCAATTTACTTACTTTGCATAGTTGATTCATAATTCACCCTTTTTGACTTTTTAATTTCTAGTACAGGATATGTGAACCAATGATTTTCATAATAAAATAATCCGCGAATTTCTGTTATTGTGTATTGTTATATTCTCTTCAAAATATAGAGTTATTGATTTTTTTGAGTGACACCATATTATACCTTATCAAATGCAGTTACTTCAATCCACTTCTCTATAAAGTTTTTATCATAATCAGCATAACAGCAGCGTAGTCCTTTTTAATATTTGCTGTTTAAAAAACACAGAAAGAAAAGTGTTCGAATAATTAATTATCATCGACAATAAAAAAGGGAAAGATAAATTAATATTTTTATTAATTATTTTTAGTAATATAATTTTGAATTTCTTAATTTAAATATATTTGAAACTTCTATCAGCAAATTTTTAACTTTTATATAAGTATTTTTCTCCTTTTCTATTATTACCAAAACTAACAACTAGTTATTAAACTCTGTTTTTTATTAGTTCAGTACGCAGTGATAGTTGGAAATTAATGCTTTTAAAGAAACTGATACAAACATTTGGACAAAAGGTTTTATAATACACAAGTCAATGCTGTCATTTCTTAGAATTGTTATAACTGAATCCTTTGTTAACAGAGTTTTAGAAATGAAATGCTGTTAATTATTGGCTTTCATATTTGATATTTACAATTTATACTTAAAGTTAGTATGCACCGCTACGATATATATATATATACTTTGTGTATAGAATTAATTTTGTAATGAGTAATTTTGTTATTGGAACTTAAAGTTTAAATAAAAAAAATATAATTTATTAACCTGTTGTTGAAAGCGAAGTTGTATGAATTTCTAATATAAAAGAAATAAAATGAATAGTAAAATAAATCAAATATCAATTATTATCGCATCGTAGTAAAATAACATACTAGAAATTTACCTGGAGTGATTGCAGGCACTGTAATAGATTCTAAAAAACAAAAGTTAAGACCCAATAAAAATCATTTACAAATTTACAATAAGTAAAATTCCTTTTATTTTAAATAATCAGGAAACATTTCTAATAATAAAAAAACAAAGTAACATATCTATTTTATAGTTTAAGCAAACAATATATGTATATATTGTAACCATATGCTTGGGTTCCATATTTATCTAAAGTGCCACATAATTATAAAATGGCTGGTTTTAGATATTTTTTTTACATAGAAATAATATTTTGTGTAAATATGCATGTGATAAAAAGAAAAATATTGAAAATTATGTAAGTGAATTATTAAGTGTGGGTTATAATATAAAAGAAATTTATCAGGTGGTTTGTCAATTTAGTAAGAAAATTAATAGAAATATTGGTGGAGAAAAAATTGAGAATAAGAAGTGGATTTCCTTGCCTTTTTATAATAATAATCAAGTAAAATTTATGAAAAAAGTTTATAATAGTATATATAATGTTTCATTTTATGGATCGGTTAATTTAAATAGAATGGTTAATAATTCAAAAGATAAGTTAGAAAAAAATAATGTGAGTAATATAATTTATAGAATTTTTTTGTGGGTGTAACTTATCATATGTGGGGGAATCTAGATGTAATATGGAGAAAAGAATTAAAGAGCATAAATTGTTGTATAAAAGAGTTTTGAAAAATGTACAGAAATGTAATGATAATAATAATGAAGTCAAGTTATATACTGATTCTGTTTTTTATGATCATGATAGGAATTGTAATTTTAAATTTGATTTTGATATAAACAAAATAAAAATTTTAGGCCAAGAGAGAGATAATAAAAAAAGAAAAATTAAAGAGGCAGTTTTTATTAGTAGGTATAAAAATATAATAATAAACAGACAGTCAGCAAATGTTAGGATTAATGAATTGGGGGATATTTAAATCGACATGTGTTTCCAGTTAGTAATAGTTGATTCCATTTTGAAAATTGAGTTGATAATGATTATGAATATAATCGAAAATATTTCTTTGTGAGTTTTTATTTATATTATATTATAAATTGTTTACCGTTGTTTGGAATATATTTAAGTTTCGTTATATATATATATATATATATATTATTTAGTTGCTACGCCAATGCTGAAATAATGTAAGTAAATAATAATTATAATCGTATAAAAAATAAATAGTGGTACAATATAAACATATAAAAAACTTAAATGTACACATACAAATTATTTAGGGTAGGTAGATTATTATAAAGGAAAAAATTGACATTCGTTAATTATTACTTCTAGTCATTGCGTATTATTTTTCCTCTTTTGTTTTTGCCTATTATATATTTCCAGTAAGATGTAATTATACAAAAAGTGTAACACTATAAGATTTCTTTGAGTTGAATTATCGTCTTTTCCATTAGTTTAGTGAGTTTTAAAAATGTATTACCCATTTACACACTCAGTTTTGATATGTATTTATCATCTGTTCAACGAGTTTTAAAATGAGATCCCCATTTTTTATGAAGTTGAAATGAGTCCTCAATCAATTGCTGATTCCTATGCAATTTACGATTGGACTATTTTATTTATTCTGGTTTGAAAGAAACTATAAAATTTTCGATATAACGAAGTTGGTTATGCAATTATTTCTACGAACTGAATTAGATTGCTGGGTATTCTTCGTAAATCTATTCTTTTTTGGCGATGCAAACGTGTATTGATATACAACAAAACTACAATGAAGTAATTAAGTTTGATATTCATGGTAGATCCTGCACGTAAAACAGCTTTATTTTTGTGCACCATAAGGTCAATAAATGAATTGCAATTTTTTTATTAGCAGGCCATTTGTTAAAAATTTACTTTTTTACTTTGCTTAGTTGATTTATAATGCACAATTTTTGACTTTTCAATTTCTAGATTGGATATGTGAACCGATGGTTTTTATAATAAAATAATCTGCGAATCCATGCTATTCTGTATTGTTTTATCCTCCCCAAATGTAGGGTTATTGATTTTTCTTAGTGAAACCATTTTATAGCTTATCAAACGCAATTAGTTCAATCCACCTCTCTTATGATATTTATTATTAACCAATACAACTAAAGCATCCACCTTATGTTTATTTGTAATATTTGATCTTTAAAAAGAAGAGAAAGAAAAGTGTTAGAATTACCAACTACCAATGGAAATAAACAAAAAGGGAAGGAGAAAGAAAGTATTTTACTTACTTTTTAGTAATATAAACATTCACAAATTTTTTATTTTATAATTGAAACATAAATGAAAATTGTATCACTAAGTTTACAAGTTTTATATAATTATTTTTCTCTTTTTCTGTTTTTACCAAAACTAATTAGGTAAGAAACCCTACTTTTTATTACTTCTGTACCCAATGTTGGTTTGAGTCTATTGCTTTAAAAGAAACTTACACAACCCCTCGAACAATAATCTATTTACAAAGGTTTATAATAAAAAAGAAAATGCTGTTAATTATTCTAATTGTTATAATAGAATCCTTTTTTCCAATTTTTTGAACTCAAATGCTGTTAATTATTGACTTTCATATTTGATATTTACAATTAATACTTAAAGTTGGTATGCATAGCTATAATATATACGCATTAATTTTAATATGTTACACACAAAATTAATTTTGTAGTGAGTATTTTTAATATTTTCTTTTAAAATTTAAATAAGAAATATAATTTGTTAACCTGTTATTGAAGGCGAAGTTGTAGGAATTTCTAATAGAAACAAAATAAAATGAATGACAAAATAACAACTATTATCAACCATTGAGGTATCCTAGTAAAATAACATAATAGAAATTTACTGGAATGATTGTAGGGATTGTAGCAGTTCCTAAAATCAAAAGTTAAGACACAATAATAATCTTTTACGAATTCAAAATATGTAAAATTCATTTTATTTTAAATAATCAGAAAACATTTCTAATAATAAAAAAACAAAGAACTATATATATAAATATATTTGTATTCTTCCACTACAAGACACTTTTGCTTCCTACTTTGTTTTTTATTTTATCATAAATTTTTACTTAAGTCAGAATATCTACTTAATGTTAAGGAGTTTTAAAAATCGATAATTCAATTTGAAATTAAATTGCTCGATTGTTTCCCTCAGCTAATAATATTCTTAATGAATTTACCAAATTTCAAATTTTATTTATACTTTTCCAAATTTACTGAACATTAATATTAGCTCCCTCGTTTGCATATAAAATATTCTTTTCAATATTATATTCCACTTATTTATAGATGAAGATGGCTTGAACAATATTTTAAATTTTATGAAGATAATAAAAATCGTATTGTCGCAAGGGTAATTAGAAATCATAAACAGTTTAGGCGCTATGGATAGAAAGTGGAACAAACTAATATTCAAAGTGGAATAAAATATATTGTTGGAGCAACTGCAGAATAATATACACAACTAATCTTAATGCTCGCAAGTTAAGACTATGAATAGATTATCATGGGATGAATATTCTTGATGCTTATAAAAATGATAAAAAAAAAATTTCAAACAGAACTTTATTAATATTGAAAGACAACCATTGTTGATATCTGATAATATGTCATAGAATTAAATTTAAAGTTTGTAAAGTCAGAATAAAACATTATTCCATAATAAATATATACTACTTAAAACATATTGCAAGAAATAATGTATAAATGCAATTGAAGTTTACTTAGAAAATTTAAATTTGAGTAGAATATAAGAGAGATAAACATATATCATTAATTACATTCTACAAAGTAAGTATGTATTTAATTTCATGTAACTGATATTATTGTGGCAGTTTAAAGTTTTAAAAAAAAATGTATATTAACCTGTTGTTGCAGAGATGGTTGTAGAAGTTTCTAAAAAAACAATAAATAAAATAAAAGTGTAATTAATTTACATAAACCTTATATACATAAATAAAATTAGGAGTATATATTAAAATAGTGTGATTGTAAGCTTGGAATAAATTTAGAAAACTACAATTGGGAAACAATTATATATATATATATATATATATATATTATATTGCCATATATTATATATATATATATATATATATATATAATATGGCAACCCAATATGAAAAAAAAAACTAATTTAATAAAAGTATATATTGAAATAGTTGCAAAATTATGATAAAAAATAATATTCTCAATATTTTATCATTTGCAAAATTAGTAAGAGGGTTTGATTATAGAAATATTGTTGATTCTCTGATTCATCACATGTTCAAATTGTTCAATAATCCTGATTCTTTTAATCTTTCACTTTCTATCATTTCCCTACTGACAACACACAAACAGTACTAGATTCATTTCCAAGTCTATGCAGACACAATCATATATATATATATATATATATATATATATATATATATATATATATATATATATATATATAAACACCTGGGTCTCGTTTTATGCGGATTATTTTAATGCAATTTTGAAGTGTTATGCGATTCAGGTTTCTTCTTAATATTTTTTATATTTCACTATATTTATTAGATATCAAGAAATTTAAATTATTAATAACTTATTTTGACTTGAAAAATTTTTTTCCCAAAAATATAACATTATATTAGCAGCTAACTTGAATATGGCCTGAAGCTGTATTTAGAATCTTAGGTAATATGTAAATAACCTACTTATACTAATGAATAAATAATAATAATAGATTTCTACTTGCATATAAAATTTTAAACTTTTAAAACATATTTTGTTAGATATAACAGAAATAAAAAAAAATTTTAGATTGTTAAAATAAATAATGAAGATTTTATTGATTTTTTAAACTGAAAATAATCTTTTTAATGATAATGTATAATCTTTTTGTTTTGAATGCAATCTCATTTTTAATATAAAATCAGAAAACCATTAACAAAGCACAAGACTAAAAGTGGCAGTAGTTGTACACACATCACGAATCTGATTCACAAATGAACGCATATTCTCAAAAGTGGTAATGATTAAAATATGTATGAAAATGTGTAAAATTAAATACTGTAGTTAATAAAAAAAGTAAAAAAAAACATTGTTTTCAAATATTTGAAATTTTTTATTAGTCATACATTATTTCTTTATTTTTTTAATGTGAATTTTAAAGTAATTTTTCTTTGTTGTTTTGCTTTTATGTGATTTCTGAAAATTACTGGGACATATCCCCAATTTTTCAGGGTAAGTTAAGTCTATTTTTGTGTGATTTATTTTGTGTGTGTTTTCTTAGGAACCTATCTACCACATAAAATGAGACCCAGGTGTGTATATATATATATATATAGCAGGAGTATAGAGTAATTCACATTATTACACTATTATAAATCAATCCATTATTATTTATTACATATGTAAGTATGTAGAAATACAGTATAGTTTGTATTAATTGATTTTGAAGTATTGAAAATCATATCATAATGTCAAAATAAAGATAAAAAGTGTTATAAATTTTTAAATACCTAGTATTAAAAATGCTTAATTAAATTTGTAAAAGCTGGAAGCATAATTCCATTTAAACTTTAACAGCAGTTAAACTTTTATAGTTTTTTTTAAGTGTCATAGCATTGGCCGGGACATGAACCTGCAACCCAGGCAACTGCCTGCAAGTGCAATGCAGTCGCGCTGACCTTTCGACCACCAATGCAAGACAAAACTTTTATAGTTATATAAATTTTTTAATACAAATTATGTTTTTGTATGTAAAGGCATCTGAAGGCATTATTGGCCACAATTACTAAGATGTTATTAGTAATGTCATTGTGGCAATAAAAATCAAATGAATGATCTCTACATTTCTGTATACTGTATTGAGTTTAAGCTCTTGTGATGAATAATAAAGCATTACAACAACCTAGGCATCTTGTATTTATTAATGGATCAAATTTTATTTTACAAGACTGTGGATGCAATTAATAAAACTGATAATAGAACTTCTGTTCAACACTAATGATGAAAAGGGTAATAGTATGAATATTGAAACCTACTGCTTGATGGCATTGTTTTTCACACAATGCACATCAATATATCATTTTAGCGGCCTAACTTATAGGTAACAGTACAAGTGTTGTTTAGAGCAGTAACAGGCCACCTAGAGGGTGGTGTATCCTATGATTACATAACAAAATACTATGCCCATTGACTTGCAACAGTATTTCTCAAGTGATGCAAATCAATTCTTGCTACAGTCTCATTTGATGGTGGCCATATTTGAAGGATGTAAAACTATCAAAAAAATTCAATGTGGAAAATTTTTGAGAAAGCATAGTGGATTTAATATTACATATTAAAAATTGTCATGCTATCATGTATCCCACCTGAAGAATTTCAACTAACCTGAAAAGGTTAGGGTTTTCAGCAGAGTTCTGCTGAGTTCATGTGCAAATCCACTTTTATGCATGAATCTGTATGAGAACAGTAGAATGTTGGCATGGCAAGTGTTCAAAATTGGTTGACAGGGAGTGAATTGCTGGCCACAGAAGTTGATGCTGTTGTGTTTTTTCAGAAAGAGAATAAACATCCTGCCAGATGGGAAGTTATGCATTTGCAGGAGGAGCATGGTTTAGTCAACTACAGGATCTGGGGATTTTCATTGCCACTTCTGCATGTGTACCTAAGGTCTGCCTAGGGAAAGTTGGTTGGACAGCTCCAAAATTCCATTACATACAGCTTTGAGACTCATCTATTGGAGTCAAACAAACTGTAACTCCTCACCCCCCTAAAATGTTTAATTTATGAAAATGAACTGTTTAATTAAGGCTTTTTAAAAAAGGCAAAATATAAAGGAAGAACTTTTTGCTATCATATAAAGGTTTCGGTAGCATAAATATATATAAAAAAATCTCATTATAAAAAAATAAAAGATGATAATTAAAAATCAAACCAACCTCCCTCCACCCTCTAAAAACCAACTGAACCTTTATTAAAATTGAATTGATTAATAAGGCTTTACAACACAAAAAAAGCTCGAAATCAATAAAAAGTCAATAAGGAAAAAAGGCAATAATTTAAAAGCAAACCAACCTCCCTCCAATAATTCGTATATTTTGTTAATCTATCTCTTTAAATGTATTCTATATTTAAACACATTTAAAATTAATATGCAAAGTTTCCAGTACATTGACAAAAGATACTAAAAGATGAGAATAAAATTCAGACCACCACCCCTCCACCCTCTAAAAATGAACTGTTGGTTTATTAATTAAAACTGAATTGTTTAAGGTTTTAATTAAAAAAGAAGCTCAAAATCCAAAAAAAGACAATAATTTAAAAGCAAACCAACCCCCGTCTACTACCTAAAAACAAAGTGCTGTTTGTTTATTAAAAAAGCAAAATAAAACGTACAAGTTTTATGTATAGAAAGAGGTAAAAAAAAATTGTTTTACTGTAGTATATGTAAAGAAACCGATAATTCAAAATAAAAAATAAAAGCTCAAAATAAAAAAAAAGTTGATAATTTAAAAGCAACCCCCCCTCCACACCATATAAAAAGGAAGTGTTTATTTATTAAAAACACAAATAAATCATATGAGTTTAATGTATAAAAAGTAAATAAAATATTTTTTTACAGTAGTATTCTGTAAAGAAGCTGCCAGCCTGTGCATCGGTATATTGATGTGCATTGGGCGATGATGAGTGCCATCAAATGGTAGGGTTCAGTATTTATACTATTACCATGAAAATTCATAATAGCTTTTATTAAGGATTATGAAACAATGAAAGCTGTTTTTTTTTAAAAATTAATGAAGGTTAATACATAAAGTCTGGCTTCATAATCATTCATTGATTTAATGTGTGAATACTAACATCCTATTAACTCATCATTGAATAATAAAATTTTACACCTAGTTATCTATGATAAAGATGGAGCATAAACAACATTCATAATAAAATTAATTTAAAATTTAAAAATGAGATAAATATAAATCAGAAATAAAACTTAATGTCTTTTATATTTTAAGTATAAAATTAATTTTATGTATATGATATAATTATGTTAGTACAACACTTAAAATCAAAATATTATTTATAAGAAATTAATGAGGTCAAGATATAGAAGTTTTAGTTGTCTTTTGATAGCCAGTCAATGCTACTTGTTTGCATTGTTTATGTGTTAAAACAATAAAATGTAATGTTACTGGGCCATGATTTAAAAAAATAGTGACTTTTTTATCTCTTAAATTTTTTCTACTCCATCTTTTAATATTTCATTTTTGGTGGGGTTTTTTTTATTTTTGATTATACGGGCGATTGTTTTTTGTGACTTTAACTTTTATTTTTGAAAACAATTTTTATTACCTTTTTTAAAAAATAAAAACAACCAAAAATAACTTCTGTCTTTAACTTTTACAAAGTATTTCTCAATATATCCCCCCCCCCAAATAAAATAAGATCAAAACTTTTGACTTTTTTAAGTTTCTTTTTTTTTGTTTAAAAATACAGCCAATTTTTTTTGGCCTATAAGAAAAAAATTTTTGCCTTTATTTGTATACCACTGATATACTAAAATTTTTATTTTTAAAACCAATTTTATTACCTTTTTTAAGAAATAAAAACAAACCAAAAATAACTTTTGTCACAGTGAAAACAAAGTATTTCTCAACACACTCCCCCAAAAATAAAAATAACCTCTTTTTTGGCTTTAACTTTTATTTTTGAAATCAATTTTTATTACCTTTTTTAAAAAATAAAAACCAAAAATAACTTGCATCTATAACTTTTACAAAGTATTTTTCAATCCATTCCTCTTCCCCAAATTAAAATAAGATCAAAACTTTTGACTTTTTCAAGTTTCGTTTTCTTTTTTTTTTTTTTGTTTAGAAATATAGCCACTTTTTTTCCAATAAGGCAATATTTTTTCGGCTTTATTTGTATACCGCTGATATACTAAAACTTTCATTTATTAAAAACAATTTCTGTTAGTTTTTTTAAAAAATAAAAGCAAACAGAAATAACTTTGGTCTCTATCTTTTGTCTCAGTGAAGACAAAGTATTTCTAAACCCACTCCCTCTTCTGTCTAAAAATTAAAATAAGATCAAAACTTGACTTTTTCAACTTCTGTTGTCTTTTTTTTTTAAAGATTTTGATTATACAGTATTTTTTTTGGCTTAATTTGTATTATGTGATGTCTATTTTACCATTTTTTTAAAAAAAAATCCTTTTCTTATTATTTACATTTTTTGATTCTTTCAACACACCAGCACAAAAAAATTACATTCAGACATTTACACATTTTATTTTATTTTTTTCAGATTTAAAATAGTGACTTTTTTTTGACTGTACGGTGATTTTAATTATGCTATTTCTATTTTGCCCTTACTATTAATGACATTTTTGATCCTTTTATTTTTTCATACTACATCATTAAAATTTTATTTTTAATAATGGAATACATTAAGTTGCATTAGCCTGACTGACATCGGTAAGTGGCACAATTGGTGCACCATTTTATTGTCTTGCATAATTTCTCACGAAAGCATGAGTTTTCGCATAAGCTCAGTTGAAATATGTCCGGCCCTACCCTTTCCCAATATTTTTCAAATTCCACATTGGGTAGAAAAGGGTGGGGACAGTGTAACAATTCTTAATGAGTCAGACTGCATGATTTAAGTAGAAATTAAATTACTCTGCTATGGAGATATCAAAACTTGTGGCCACTTGAAATCCAAACACATTCAGATGATATGGTACTGATTAGTGAATTGTGTGAATTCGCATAAAGTGTCATGAAGCACAAATCAGGCCATAATACATCTGTGCAAAGCCATCAACTGGCCTGCAATGGCTAAGATAAACACAACTGTTTTTTTAGCCATAAGTGTAGGCTGTTGAAATGGCATTTTTATGTGTTTTAACACAAACGATGCCATCAAGTGGCCATGACCAGCTATCAAAAGACAAACAAAGTTTCTATACATAAATAAATAAAATAACAATTTTATTCACATAAATCAATTGACATATTTTAAAAGATCTAAGTAAAATTATTTGAGCTGGCTAAATAATTTAAACTGAAGTGAATCATGATCTATAAATATTGTAATGAAGAACCCTATTAAACACAATTATAATTGAGCCATACTTGATCATAACTATAATAATTTTACTAACATGATCACAACGGTGATGAGCAAACTAAAAGTGATTATCACTTTAAATCTTAGTGTTGATATTCTTAACACCTCACAAATATCTCCTTGTCATAATATGAATAAAACAGTTATCCTAAGGCTTCTAAAATATTTGTATGTTCATGCCTGTTATTTTATTGAAACACAGACTGGTGTCTCAAGCAAACTAAGCTTAAATCACTTGAAAGATCATGTTAGCACCAACCGTAATTTTGGCATCTATAAACCTCACTGGTAATATTGCAGTATTTGGTTACTGTGATATAATATTACTAAAAAATTGATAAAGCAAAATAATGTTAATACCAGTTTTATGTCGGTAGTAACATGCAAGTGGTCTTTATGTTTTTTTAAACAATTGCAACCTTTCTTGATAATCGTCTACATCATTAGCTAACTAATAATAAATTAGATTTTTTAAAAAGAAAATGTAAATACACACACATACGCGCACACACACATATATATATATATGTTAATTCTAATATTTTCACGGATAAAAGATGTCATATTATTACTATTTGTGGGATATGAAAGATGTGAATTAAAGAAGATTAACAACATTTAAAAGAAGCTATTGGAAGAGAAAATAAATTTTAAAACTTCTTAACCAATATATAAGGAGAAAGAAAACAATAAAAACGATTTTAAATCTCATGTGCATACTTATTATAATTTGAGAAAGAGAACGCTCTGAGGAAGGTACTTGATATTGTACTAAAATGTCAGGATTTAGCTTTTTAACTACACGGAATATCCCAAAAATAGTAATAATAATATGACATCTTTTATCCGTAAAAATATTAGAATTAATATATATATATATATATATATATATATATATATATATTGTAACAGGATATATATATATATATATGCGTTATATTCAAATTTTAATAGTAACTTTTTTTATCTAATACAGAATTAAAAACAAACTGTCAAAATGCACAAATAACGAATTATTAATTTATTAATATGTTAGATTGATTTAAATATTAAAATAAGCTTTAAAAAATAAATAAATTATAGAATCGAAGCAAAGATTCTAATGTTTAAATAAAATATATAATAAAAACCTTTTTAATAATAGCGAAGATTTTTTAATTATAAAAAAATTACAAACAGATCCTTGAGGCAAAATCACAATTAAAGAAATGATTACGAAATAGATAAGAGTTCCCACCCAGAGATAGAGACACAGACCTCAGTGGAAAACCCAAAAGCTCACCTTGGACACGAAGAATATACCAATAAAATATAAATAATGAAATATGTTTGATGAATCCATGCATTCCAGAGATAAGGTGCCTGGGGAGTATAAAAGGAAAAACCAAAACGATAATTAGTTATAGTTGGATAATCAGAAAATTAAAGTTTTGAATTCATCTGTAAAAAAATAATTTTAAAAGTTATCACCATCACCAAAAAAAAATGTAATTAGCTTCATCGTGCTTCCTTTGGTGCGGCCGGTTGAAGGCAGCTTTCATCTCCACGGATCCCGTCTTCAGAAACCAGCATAAAGGCTTCATACATCATCATAAGTCTTCATAGATCTTCATCGCAAAGGAATGAGCATGGATAAAGGAAAGTATAATTTATAAAAGATAAAATGAAATATAAACTGTTAAATTTAAAATATTAGAACTTTATCTGTCTTTAAATGAATAATAGACTTTCTCTCTCAAGCAAACCTGAACTTTATTTCTATAAACTCTTATTTAAAGTCTTAAACGTAATCTCTTAAAAAAAGTATTGTATTTTTTTTTAATATTTTTATTCATGATTAATTAATATCTGTTTGTAATAGGGTAGGGGTTTGCGATTGCAAACTTAAATTTAAAAATAGAAACGTATATCATTATTTGTGCATTATTAAATTTAAAAGAAAAGTAGGTTAAATAATATTTGTAGTAAGAAAGTAAGTTAAATATAATGCTAATTTTTAAATGATTTTAAAACTGTAAACTAAATATTTTTTTTAATTAAATTAATAAAATGATTTAAAATGTTAATTGAGTATAGATGGCTGCTAGACGAGTTTAAATATGTTACTTTAAAGAGGGTTTTGATTTCAGACTATTTGTTTCGTAGTTGTGTTAATGCTGGTGGAGAGATATATGGATGTTTAGATCAATGTAATGTGAAGTGTGCTAGCACCTAGGGTGACAAATCCACTGAATGCATGACCCCAAAGAGGTAGTCATACCATTGAAATGGAAGCAGACGTATTTCCTGCGCCATTGAGCCATTCCAGCTCTATGGATTTTGGACAATAAGCCGGCAAGATAAGACCGCTCTCCCATCCATACATAGCGTTTCTCTTCATTGTTTTATATGCATGTTTCCTTCGCCTGACAGATGCACATTCCTGCGGGATGAAGGCCATGTCTTCTCCAATAATATCACACTGTTCAGACACACATTCCTGTTGATGTGATTCTATGCTAACATGTTCACATTGCATTGGTTGCTGATATATATCTGGAAGCAAGTATTGGTGTGGCTGCAGACCTTTAGTGCAGAATCAATTGTTTGAAGGTCTTTTAATTGCGTCTAGGTAGCTCATTTATACTCAACATTCTAAAATTTAAAATTAAAGTTAAAAACAAATAAAATAATAATGGAACAGAAAAAAACATAAATTTCTTCTTGTGTTATAAAAATTAATTTTTTAAAGTTTGTGTGTTATAAATTATATACATAAATAAAATCTTTTTTTTGTATTATTAATACTGACAGTGATTGCTTTTTTAATTCTTTATTATTAAAAATATATTTTAATAAATATATAAGTTTCTGTGTCTACTTGAGCTAGTGACTAGGGCTGGCAGTCACAGTCTTAACAGTGTGTATCTGTCGACTTTATAAATTTTTTAGGTTCAAAGTAGCCTAGTGGCACTCTGTCGGCAGATGTGGTAAGACTGGATACTTCACCTTCACCCCGACCGTATATAATATATATATATATATATATATATATATTGTACCCTTACTTCTTGATATATATAAAATAGTTTAAAAATACAACTAGCTCAGTTACATTATTATGCTTAATTAAAATTTGCATATCTATCTTTAATATACTTTTATATTATCATATCTTAATTAAATTTATTATCAATCATCAAAATCAATATAATTCTAGATTATATTAATTAAATAAGTATTTATAAAATTATGAGACTGCGAAGTAAAGTTACAAAGCAATAAGCAGATTTACACTGAGTCAATATCTCCCAAGATACTGTCTCAATGGCATAAGAATACTATCACTACCCTATCACTTTACCACTACATCTATAGCATTCTTATGGCTTTTAAATGAAATGAATTATCTTCAATAATACTAAAATAATTCCTAACTTAAACTTAAAATATAATTAAATAATCTCAGGTTCTTCTAAGTTTTAAGATAATAATAATTCATGTAAATAAGTATGATGTGGGATTTTATATCAAACTTAAATACACCTAACTTATTTTAATAATAATAATAAATAATAATCTTAAAGTGTAATTTAATCTCATCTATTTCTATTATATAATCAATCATTAAATGAATAAATAATTATATGTATATCTTTTATTTCATATGGTATCTTCATTTTAAAATAGATCAAATCTTATACTTAATAATCTGTGGTAATAAACAATATTGTATTCTTATAATGTGCATTATAATCATCTTATGACCATTGTAATATTTATGTTCATGTCAATCAATTCTTATAAAATAATGTTAAGCAAATATGGTATTCAATCCTAAGTAATAATAACAAATTCATTTTGTGCAAATATTATGTTTATTTCAAATCATCTGATGTCAAAATGCTGAAGTGAAAATAATGAAACTCGACACACTTTTAAAACAAATTAACAAATTTATTTACAATAACTTCAAATAAAATTTATTTACACTATTTACAGTTTTAACTTATGACAACAAATAAAATAAAAATAGGAATACAAATATAAGAGGCTTACACTGTTATTAACTTATGTACTTAATAAGGAATTACACATTCCTTCAAATGCTATATTAATATTATTACAGTGTATTTTCCTTAAACTTAGATTTTAAATAAATAACTAGTAATGTACTTTAATTACTACAAATAACAATACATGTCAAGACTATTTATGTAGCATGTGTACATAATGTAGCTTTACCTATTAAATAACTACATTAATTAAATCTCATTTATAATATATTGTAATGTATTCACTTTATTACTAGCATTGCTTAATATCTGTATATAAAATCAATATCTCTTTATAATGTAAAACAAATGATTGGCTATAATTATATTCCACCTAATGTAATTTCTGTTATATGTTTTATAAAATATGCATTCTACTTTTGTATTATTCAAATAATAATATTTAAATCATTTATCAATTTTAAATTCATAAAACATTACATTAGATAAATTTTATGATTCCTTTCTGTGTAAAATCATTATTTTACCCTATGTGCTTTACTAACCTTTCTAATAAATTTCTATCTATAAAACATATTCTAAACTTATTTAAAACATTTTCCGGAAAACAAATATCAACTTCAAATAAAATATTCATTATCTAAATTACTCATACTATATTGTCTATACTTAGTAAACTTTTCAATCTAAATATAGGCTTCTACTCATAACGTAACTTAACTTATTCAATAAACAAAATACACAAAAATATAGACTTTTAAAATCCTTTTCTAAATTGCAAAATAAAATAATTACTTAGATAAATCATAAACATCATTTAAATACTAAGCATAAATAAAAAATATCAAAATTATTTACGAAAGAATCATATAATCATTTCTAAGCTTTTACGTAATGTTGTATTATGTTTATATTATAAATTAAAATATTATGCATATTTTAATAACGTTTGCTGTCAATATAATGTATGTGTTTTCATAATATATTTATCCATTCATTCTACAACAACATAATATTCAGTTGATCTAAAGAAAAACATATTAAATTCATTAAAAATCATTATACAATATTTTTTTACCATAATAATAATATTGTCCAGTCTGCTATCCAGTATTCTTCGGAATTTGCAGCTTCAGAAAATAAAAATCATTCACACTTTCACTCATAAACATTCATTAAAATATTCCGTGTTGTATTAATTATAAAAATAAATTTATGTAATTAATTATTATATTATTTTAAGTTACTATTTAATAAATGTACCTAACCTACTTTTTAATAGTTTAATAATATTTTAAATTTTATATTAAATAAATAAAATAAGATTTATATTACGGATTCCAGCGATGACTTTTGTTCTACCATAAAAGTTCTAACAAATATCCTCCGTATAAAGTCAATAGAACACTATTTCCTGTTCCGTTGAATCACGTGTTTCTTGAAAGTTTATAATAAAATGATAACGTTCTTTTTTTTTAAAAATAAAAATAAGTTCCCCAAGAAAACAAAACAAAATTAAACAATAGCTATAAGTTTTGTCTGGATCCAGTTCTTCATAGAATATTATTCACAAAGTTATTATTTCAAAATTAATTTATAATTGTTGAATTATTCTCCTTTAATTATTTTCATTAACTTAGTTTGGCCTAAACTGGTTTGGCCTGGACGTCCACGTTTTATTTGCGCATTTATAAATAATATATTCAGGTAAGAATTAATTTCTCCATCTATAACGACCTGCGTTTAGATTACTTCGATATAGCAATTTTATTATATTGCGTTTTTAAATAATCATATTTATAGTCTATTTGCCTTTTTAAAACGTCAATATTTAGTCTTTTAGCATAAAGACTTAACAAGGCAAGTATCTATTTTAAATTACTACTGCATCTTATATCTTTCCATAAGATATACATTTTACTTCTATAATTTGTCAAAATACTTTCTTTTACAGAAATATTTATATTTTTTTTTAAAATATCTATTAGTAATAGACAATAGTAATTTAACTTTTGAAAACTATTTTTAGTCCAAAATACTACTTTTCTCCATCTTGTAGTTTTATGTTCTAATCTAGCGTCTGTTACTTTTCCAGCATAAAGTTTCTGATAAATTTCTCCGATACGTGATGTTTCCATTGATTATTTGTACGTAAATTGAGTTTCGATATTGAGAAGATGATAAGGAATTATTAAGATATCTACTGCATATTCATTACTTTAAAAATATTATAAATTATTCAATAACACTCTTATGATTTTACAACTGATTTTAAGAGCGTTTATAAATTTACTTGGCTATTTTTTAATAGCACAAACGACTTAGAAGTTTTATTGTAGAGAGACCCCCTCAACAATTGAATCCAGCTTATATACTGCCAGAAACTCCTTATCTGATTGGTAGGTTTAAACAATCAAAATTTCTTATTTACATATTTATCAACTCACTATTAAAAATAAAATAATGACTTATTTAATATTTAATATTATTACATTTTTTAAAAATAATTTTATCATTTATTTAAATCTACCAAACATTCTTTTGAAATATTATTTCTCACTTGATTTAAATCTTAACTTTTATAAGATCATTTAAAATAAATTAAATCTTTTTAAATACGTTATATTTTTAAGACAATATTTTTAAAATCAAATTTAATATTTTACATTAATATCTTTATTTTTATCTCGTGATAACTCACGTATTATTTATAAATTTTATAACATGATTTTGTAAAATAATAATTGCAACTCCATTAGACAACTTCCACGCGTGTGTGTATAACATCTGTTCTTTATAACACAAGAACGCTTGTCTAAAAATAAACTTAACAATTGTTTTTTTTAAAATAAATATTTTTAAATATTTAAGATATTATAATAGATTTTAAAATAATTATTTGATATGATTAAAATCAAATATTAATCTCAATTTAAATACTTATAATTTAAAATATTTTTATTCACTTTTAACATATATTTCAAATCAAATAAATATTTTTGTCTAATTTTAACTTGTCTTTTAAATACTTTAGCTTTAAATATTTGTCATTAAATTTATTAATGCAGTATTACATCATAATCATCATCATTTTTAAATATCTTCCCAAGATCAACACAATTCACATATCAAACACTCATAGATTGCTTTAATTAAACTTATGGTAACATTACCACAAGCAAAGTCAACATCACACATTTAAAATACTTCTTAAATTTAAAATTTTCCACTAGATTAGCACAAAACTTAAATGGTGACCCATACAAAAGGGCACAATATATATATATTATAATGGTAACAGTCCTTTAGAAAATTGGTAATAATCAAGTGAGAAATAAAATCACAAAATACAATATTTAGAAATTAATTTTACTCTCTAGGAATTTAAAGTTATTTAATGTGTAAACTGTAAAGGTTGGACTGACTACATGCAAATGATTTTTATGATGAAGTCAATAATTGTCACCATATGAAATTGAACTCACATAAATGTAAGTTTACATGTAGATTTAGTTGGGTTGTTATCTCCATTCACATAGTACTTTATTACATTAATGAAATAAATCATCAGTTTGTGTTCTGATGAGAAATGACAAATAACAAAATTATTTCCAACAACAATAACTTTAATTGAAATATAGTCTTAAATGGTGATGATGATGATGGTAGTGGTAATAGCATTAATAAAAATAAAAATAATAATAATAATAATAGCATTAATAATAATAATAAAAATAAAAGTAGTAGTAGTAGTAGTAGTAGTAGTAGTAGTAGTAGTAGTAGTAGTAGTAGTAGTAGTAGTAGTAGTAGTAGTAGTAGTAGTAGTAGTAGTAGTAGTAGTAGTAGTAGTAGTAGTAGTAGTAAATGTATTTACATATTTACAATTAAATCAATTATATAAAGATTATGTATGAGAGAAGAAAAATCATTGTAACTAACAATAATTCTTTGAGAAGAGTTATACAAAGTTCAGTTAATTTACCTTAACTTCTTTATGAATTGACAAATATAATTAGCTGTAAGTATCTGATTATGCTCATTAATTATTAAATTTTAATGTCTTGTGGCCATATAATATTTTAATTTTTTTTAGTTCATTACATGGAAGTTTGTCTATGTTAGTATTTACAGCCATTTTTTTCTGAGCATTTGAAATAGATACATTCGTGGATAAATTTATAGAAGTACTTTTCTAACTGATAATGATATTCAATGAGTAGATTTCCAAGGCATTTTTACTTGCATATTTATTTACAGCTACAATCCAGGAAATATCAGGAAAACATTAATGAACGGTTTTCTACTCCATTAAATACATGATATTAATGTAAAAATCCCTATAAAATGTTATTGATTTAT
This sequence comes from Epiperipatus broadwayi, assembly GCA_028023455.1. Taxonomy (NCBI): domain Eukaryota; kingdom Metazoa; phylum Onychophora; class Udeonychophora; order Euonychophora; family Peripatidae; genus Epiperipatus; species Epiperipatus broadwayi. The sequence goes on from JAQFVV010000319.1 coordinate 1,000,783, forward strand.
ATAGTAAAGACACTGCAATGAAGTACTTACAATTCTCAAGTTTTTTTGGAATGTGGATGATTTTACGTGTCTGTTGGTTCCCATACAAGCGTGTTAATTTTTATTTTTTTTTTATATATATATATATATATATATATATATATATATATATATATATATATATATATATATATATATATATATATATATATATCACTCGCAGGTGATGAAGAAATTATAAGTTTAAAATTACAGTTTCATGAGCTTTAATATTACTTTATAGATCGAATTTCATTTGCTCATGACTATCTTTGCCTAGCTAGCAGAAGTGATTACAAACATTTATAAAGAATCTAACAGTTTATTAAGCATGACTACTTAATATTCTCTATATAGCTTATATGCCTATGAAATTAGACTCAAATTTAGATCAAAGCTGAAAATACAATTATTATGGCAGGATGAACTGAGGATTGGCAGTCAGACTTCAGATATCAAGGTGTATAGAAAATATAAAGTCTGATATAGCCCCTGTGTCTCGAGAGTGCCTTTTCATGGGATTCTTACCAAGTAACAGTTCCCTTTCACCGTACTCATTGCTGCGGAAATAGGAGACCTTTTAGTCCAGTGATGCACCAGCTCATGTAAAGGTGTGGATGCTTCTGATCCAGTCTTAATCTGAGGTAATGGGATAACCCTCAAAATCATAACCCATCATGGAATGAGAGCTGTCCGAACTAAGAGAGTAATGGCGTAGCCCTCACACATACACTCATTAAAGAAATATGAACAGCAATAAGGATATACACCATAGCGTTTCTTAAGAACACACTTGCACCGATGACTACATTATATAATAAAATTTTAAGACTCTAAAGACTAGTTTCCTTCATGAAACTACCATGGATCAGTTCATTATATAACATCTATAATTATGCTATCCAGGAAAGCTTATAAATCTAATTTACAAAGCTATCTATATAGGCATTTATAATTCTAGGGAGGTCTACATCATCTTATGGATAATTATGGTATAAAGTTATAGATGTATGCTGTATTTTATCACTTTGGCTAATATTAGTTAAATACTATCTCTAAAGCAAATCTATCTTAAAATATCTGTAAGCTTTTAATTATCACTTAAAACAAGACAGTTTATCCCTTTCAAAATGAGATTTTTTGTGTGCAATATTAGAGCAATATTACCATATGTGTGAAGATTTAATGGCTCTTCACTAAGCATTTAACTAAGAGTAAAAAACCCCGTTTTGAACAAATGTATTACAAAACAATACAGAATGGAAAAATAATAAAATTTGGTATAAATTTAATTAGGAAGAAATGTAAGTTTAAAGAGCAGATTTCATGTAAGTGAAATCTGAAATTCGGCTTTCTTTTAGCAAAGTCTAAAAAGGAAATTGAAATGCAATTAGTTTAAACCTGATCGACCCAGTTCAAGACATATTTAAGTTATGTACGAGAATTAATAAAGACATATATTATTATTACCTTAAAATATGTAAAAGCAAATATCATTAAGTTAAAATATGTAAAATAAATATCGCTAAGTCAAAATATGTAAAGTAAATATCACTAAGTTAAAATATATAAAATAACTTAGGAATTTAATTATCATTTTAGAATAAAGCATTTAAAATATACCCATTTTAGAATAAAGCATTTAAAATTATACGTAACAAAATTTATAATAAATAATTTAAAATCAATCGCTTTAAGCAAGTTACAACTAAATAACTCAGAATAAGTTAAATACATAGAACTATATCAGTTAGAGATAAATTAGCAAACCAACAAATAAATTAATAAATAAATGGAGTACGTAAATCCATAAATATTAACTCAGTATGAAAATCAATTATCAATCATTTATAAAATCAGGTATCAAATCAGATAAGATTTTTAAGATTTAAAATAAAGAAAACAAAATTACATTTTAGTAGTGGATTTAAAGTATATTATTGCTATGGCCATAGAGTTTAGATTTAGCTAGCTTTTAGAAATTAATGCATTTTAGTTGAATTATTAGTTTTAAGTAGAGGAAGGTTTTACCGCTTTTTTTTCTGCTTGCAAGTTGGTCCCATGTTAAAAGGTTCTGTTAATCGGCATCTGCACCATCATATGGCTTCCCTCTTATGGCTCTCCGCATGGTAGATCTTCTTGGGTCAGGAAGGCAAGAAAATTGCCTTCTACTCAGACTTCATCATCATCAGTAATTTTTAAAACATAAGTTTTCAACGGATTGACTAGAAAAACTGTCTGACTGCTTCATAGATGGCTGCAGAGGCTAATATTATCGGCTTACCCCCCTCTCCTCTGTCATAGTTAAGTTTTTAGATATAATTTGCTAATTTTCTCACTGTATTCTAAGAATTGTAAAATCACGCTGTTTTTTATTTCTTACAGCTGGGTTTTACAACTGGTCATCCACGATTTTCTTTGACCATTCAGGATAATTTATTAATATCTATTTTCACAACATATCGTTACTTTTTAATTTCGTAATTAGGTCAAAACACAGCGAGAAAGTAAGTTTTATGAGATCTTTTTTTTAGAAAAACAAATTCACAGGTGAAAACATCTGGTTATATATGCAACTCGATTATTTAATTTAACAATATATGCAGAAATATATATTACTTTCAAATATTATTTTTAGGATAATTACTCTGAATAAAGAAATTTATAATGTTTTTAATTCTGTTAACATTACTTTTTTTGCGTATATGTAATCTCTGGTTACATATACAAGAAATATATGTGTGTATATATATGTATGGGTTTTTACATATACTGATACAATTTTTCCATTGTGTGCTAAGATATAAGCATACATACATAAGTAATACCTTTATGTTTAAATCTAGCCTGATTTTAATACAATTTTAACCTGATATACGAGGATTTGGTGATAGATACATAGATAGAAATACTAATATAGTAATAGTAGGTGAAACAGTTCGATTGACAGAACCAACTGTTTCAATATATAATTTAGTTGCCACATCAGTGCTGAAATAATGTAATAAATTATAATTATAATTGTATAGGAAAATAAATAGTGCAACAATATAAAAAGATACAAAACATAAATATACACATATAAATTATTTAGGGTAGGTACATTATTACCAAGAAAAAATGGACATTGGTTAATGAGAAACAAATAAATTTAGGAAAAATAATAATATTTGTGTAAGTTATATTTATATTGACAATATATTCTTATTATTACTTGTAGTCACTTTGTATTATTATTTCTACTTTTGCTTATGTCCATTATATATTTTCCAGTAACACATCGTTATGCAAAAAATCTAACACTTTGTTCCAGCGAAAAGTGTTCTTTGAGTTGAATTATCGTCCTTTGCATTTGCTTAGTGAGTTTTAAAAATGTATTACCCATTTATTCACAGAGTTTTCATGTGTATTTATCATAGGTTCAAGGAGTTTTAAAATGAGGTTCCCATTTTTTGCGAAGTTGAAATGAGTTGTCAATCAATTGCTGATTCTTATTCAATTTATGATTGAACTATTTTATCCATTTCGGTTTGAGAAAAAATATTAAATTTTCTATTTAACGAAATTGGTTGTGAAATTATTTCCATGATCAGAATTAGTTTTGTAGGTATTCTTCGTAAATCTCATTTTCTTTTTTTGACTAGGCACACATGAACTGATATTATATAAAACTGCGATGAAGTAATTTTGTTATTCATACAAGGGCCTGCATGTAACACTACTTTATTTTTGTGCACCATATGGTTAGTAAACGAATTGCAATTTTTTTTTACTAGCAGATCATTTGTTAAAAATTTACTTTACAGACTTTGCTTAGTTGATTTATAATGCACAATTTTTGACTTTTCAATTTCTAGATTAGATATGTGAACCGATGGTTTTTATAATAAAATAATCGGTGAATCCATGCTATTCTGTATTGTTTTATCCTCTGCAAATGTAGGGTTATTGCTTTTTCTTAGTGAAATCATTTTATAGCTTATCAAACGCAATTAGTTCAATCCACCTCTCTTATGATATTTATTATTAACCAATACAACAAAAGCATCCACCTTATGTTTATTTGAAATATTTGATGTTTAAATAGAAGAGAAAGAAAAGTGTTAGAATTACCAAACACCAATGGAAATAAACAAAAAAGGAAAGAGAAAGAAAACATTTTAATTACTTTTTAGTAATATAAACATTCAGAAATTTGGCATTTTATAATTGAAAAATAAATGAAACTTCTATGATGAAATTTACAACGTTTATATAAACATTTCTCTCCCTTTCTGTTTTATCAAAACTAAGTAGCTAACAAAGTCTGTTTATTTATTAGTTCTGTACCCAGTGATGGTTTAAAATTAATGCTTTTAAGGAAACAGATACAACACCTCAAGCAATACTCTAATTATAGAAGTTTTATAATAAAAAAGAAAATTATGTTAATTATTCTAATTGTTAAGACTGAATCCTTTGTTAACACAGACTTAGAAATCAAATGCTGTTAATTATTGGGTTTCATATTTGATATTTACAATTAATACTTAAAGTTGGTATGCATAGCTACAATATATACACATTAATTTTAATATGTTATACATATAATTATTTTTGGAGTGATTGATTTTATTATTTTAACTTAAAATTGAAATAATAAAAAAAATTATTAACCTGTTGTTGAAGGCGAAGTTGTAATAATTTCTAATATAAACGACATAAAATGTATAATAAAATAAAACAATTATCAACCATTGAGGTATCCAATAAAACAACATAATAGAAATTTACCTGGAGTGATTGTAGGGATTGTAGCAGTTCCTAAAAGCCAAAGTTAAGACACAATAATAACCTTTTACAAATCCACAATTTGTAAAATTCATTTTATTTTAAATAATCATATAATATTCTTAATAAAAAAAAACAAAAAAAAAAACAAAGAAATATATATAAAGATATATACATTGTTCCACTATAGGCCATCATTTCTTCCTAATTTGTTTTACTACTTGATCATATATTTTTACTTAAGTCAGAATATCTATGTGATGTTATCTTCCTGAAGTTTAAAAATATATATAATTCAATTTGTCATTATATTGCTCGACTGTTTCACTCATCTAATTATATTGTTAAATGAAATTACCAAAATTCTAATTTTATTAATACCTTCCCAAATTTACTAAACATCAATATTAGCTCCTGCATTTGATTAAAGAATATTATGTTGATTATTATGGTCCACTTATTTTCAGATAAAGATGGCGTGAACAATATCATTTTAAATTTCCTGAGGCTGGGATAATGGAAAACGGTATTTTCGCAAAGGCAGTTATAAATTATAAATTGTTATGATGCTGTGGATACAAAGCGGAACAAACTAATATACAAAACTAATCTTAATAATCGCAAGTGAAGACTAAGAAGAGATTACAATGGGGTAAATATTATTGCTGTTTTTAAAAATAATAAAATAATTTTGTTCCTAACGGAACTTGATTAATGTTAAAACACATCCATTGTTGATATCTGATAATATGTCACTGAATTAAATTTAAGGTTTGTAAAGTCAGAATAAAACATTATTCCATTATAAATATATACTATTAAAATGTATTCCAAAGAATAATATATAGTTACAACTGAATGCAAATTTACTCAGAATATTTAAATTTGAGTAGGATATAAGGGAGATAAAGATATATCATTGATTACATTCTTCATTGTAAGTATGTATTTAATTTCCATGTAACAAACATTATGGCGGCTGTTTAAACTTTAAAAAAAATTGTATATTTATCTGTTGTTGCAGAGGTGGTTGTAGAAATTTCTACAAAAACAATAAACAAAAAAAGTATAAACAAATTTACATAAACCTTATATACATCAATAAGATTACAGAGAGTACATTAAAATAATATGTTTGTAAACTTAGAATAACAAAAAATAACAATCGAAAAACAATTTTTGCCATTTAATAAATGATAATCTTTGAAATTAATTTAAGTCAATGAAAATATAATTTTTTGTTAATAATGACAAAATATTATACCTATTCTATATTTCCAGCTAATTATCTATCTATCTATCTATCTATCTATATATCTATCTATCTATCTATCTATCTATCTATCTATCTATCTATCTATCTATCTATCTATCTATCTATCTATCTATCTATCTATCTATCTATCTATCTATCTATCTATCTATCTATCTACCTACCTACCTACCTACCTACCTACCTACCTACCTACCTACCTACCTACCTATCTATCTATCTATCTATCTATCGATCGATCGATCGATCTATCTATCTATCTATCTATCTATCTATCTATCTATCTATCTATCTATCTATCTATCTATCTATCTATCTATCTATCTATATGTTGATACGAAGATTTTCATGGGTTCCATATATAAAAGACCTATTTTGCGGGTTCATCATTGTTAAAAAATTTAAATATTGATATTACCCACGACTTGATCACACAAATCATCCACTGGGTGATAAAAGGCAGAAAGACGGTTGTAGAGGCGCTACTTTCATTGATTTGAAAATAAAACGTTAAAGTTCCACCAAATAGCAATAATGTTAAATTAAGAATGTTTTATATAAGAATTTCTCTCTCTTTCTGTTTTTATCAAAACTAAGTAGGTAACAAACTCTGTGTATTTATTATTTCTGTACCCAATGATGATTTGTGATTAATGCTTTTAAGGAAACAGACACAACACCTCCAGAAATACTCAAATTATAGAGATTATATAATAAAAAAGAAAATTCTGTTAATTATTCTAATTGTTATAACTGAATCCTTTGTTAACAGAATTTTAGAAATGAAATGCTATTAATTATTGGCTTCATATTTGATATTTACAATTAATACTTAATGCTGGTATGCATAGCTACAATATATACATATTAATTATAATACTTTATGTATAGAATTAATTTTGTGGTGAGTAATTTTATTATTTTAACTTAAAATTTAAATAAAAAAATAAATTTGTTAACCTGTTGTTGAAGGCGAAGTTGTAATAATTTCTAATATAAACGACATAAAATGTATAATAAAATAAAACAATTATCAACCATTGAGGTATCCAATAAAACAACATAATAGAAATTTACCTGGAGTGATTGTAGGGATTGTAGCAGTTCCTAAAAGCCAAAGTTAAGACACAATAATAATCTTTTACAAATCCACAATTTGTAAAATTCATTTTATTTTAAATAATCATATAATATTCTTAATAATAAAAAAAAAACAAAGAAATATATATAAAGATATTTGCATTGTTCCACTACAGGACATCATTTCTTCCTAATTTGTTTTACTACTTGATCATATATTTTTACTTAAGTCAGAATATCTATGTAATGTTATCTTCCTGAAGTTTAAAAAATATATAATTCAATTTGTCATTATATTGCTCGACTGTTTCACTCATCTAATTATATTGTTAAATGAAATTACCAAAATTCTAATTTTATTAATACCTTCCCAAATTTACTAAACATCAATATTAGCTCCTGCATTTGATTAAAGAATATTATGTTGATTATTATGATCCACTTATTTTCAGATAAAGATGGCGTGAACAATATCATTTTAAATTTCCTGAGGCTGGGATAATGGAAAACGGTATTTTCGCAAAGGCAGTTATAAATTATAAATTGTTATGATGCTGTGGATACAGAGCGGAACAAACTAATATACAAAACTAATCTTAATAATCGCAAGTGAAGACTAAGAAGAGATTACAATGGGGTAAATATTATTGCTGTTTTTAAAAATAATAAAATAATTTTGTTCCTAACGGAACTTGATTAATGTTAAAACACATCCATTGTTGATATCTGATAATATGTCACTGAATTAAATTTAAGGTTTGTAAAGTCAGAATAAAACATTATTCCATTATAAATATATACTATTAAAATGTATTCCAAAGAATAATATATAGTTACAACTGAATGCAAATTTACTCAGAATATTTAAATTTGAGTAGGATATAAGGGAGATAAAGATATATCATTGATTACATTCTTCATTGTAAGTATGTATTTAATTTCCATGTAACAAACATTATGGCGGCTGTTTAAACTTTAAAAAAAAATGTATATTTATCTGTTGTTGCAGAGGTGGTTGTAGAAATTTCTACAAAAACAATAAACAAAAAAAGTATAAACAAATTTACATAAACCTTATATACATCAATAAGATTACAGAGAGTACATTAAAATAATATGTTTGTAAACTTAGAATAACAAAAAATAACAATCGAAAAACAATTTTTGCCATTTAATAAATGATAATCTTTGAAATTAATTTAAGTCAATGAAAATATAATTTTTTGTTAATAATGACAAAATATTATACCTATTCTATATTTCCAGCTAATTATCTATCTATCTATCTATCTATCTATCTATCTATCTATCTATCTATCTATCTATCTATCTATCTATCTATCTATCTATCTATCTATCTATCTATCTATCTATCTATCTATCTATCTATCTATCTATCTATCTATCTATCTATCTATCTATCTATCTACCTACCTACCTACCTACCTACCTACCTACCTACCTACCTACCTACCTACCTACCTACCTACCTACCTATCTATCTATCTATCTATCTATCTATCTATCTATCTATCTATCTATCTATCTATCTATCTATCTATCTATCTATCTATCTATCTATCTATCTATCTATCTATCTATCTATATGTTGATACGAAGATTTTCATGGGTTCCATATATAAAAGACCTATTTTGCGGGTTCATCATTGTTAAAAAATTTAAATATTGATATTACCCACGACTTGATCACACAAATCATCCACTGGGTGATAAAAGGCAGAAAGACGGTTGTAGAGGCGCTACTTTCATTGATTTGAAAATAAAACGTTAAAGTTCCACCAAATAGCAATAATGTTAAATTAAGAATGTTTTATATAAGAATTTCTCTCTCTTTCTGTTTTTATCAAAACTAAGTAGCTAACAAACTCTGTGTATTTATTATTTCTGTACCCAATGATGATTTGTGATTAATGCTTTTAAGGAAACAGACACAAACCTCCAGCAATACTCAAATTATAGAGATTATATAATAAAAAAGAAAATTCTGTTAATTATTCTAATTGTTATAACTGAATCCTTTGTTAACAGAATTTTAGAAATGAAATGCTATTAATTATTGGCTTCATATTTGATATTTACAATTAATACTTAATGCTGGTATGCATAGCTACAATATATACATATTAATTATAATACTTTATGTATAGAATTAATTTTGTGGTGAGTAATTTTATTATTTTAACTTAAAATTTAAATAAAAAAATAAATTTGTTAACCTGTTGTTGAAGGCGAAGTTGTAATAATTTCTAATATAAACGACATAAAATGTATAATAAAATAAAACAATTATCAACCATTGAGGTATCCAATAAAACAACATAATAGAAATTTACCTGGAGTGATTGTAGGGATTGTAGCAGTTCCTAAAAGCCAAAGTTAAGACACAATAATAACCTTTTACAAATCCACAATTTGTAAAATTCATTTTATTTTAAATAATCATATAATATTCTTAATAATAAAAAAAAACAAAGAAATATATATAAAGATATTTGCATTGTTCCACTACAGGACATCATTTCTTCCTAATTTGTTTTACTACTTGATCATATATTTTTACTTAAGTCAGAATATCTATGTAATGTTATCTTCCTGAAGTTTAAAAAATATATAATTCAATTTGTCATTATATTGCTCGACTGTTTCACTCATCTAATTATATTGTTAAATGAAATTACCAAAATTCTAATTTTATTAATACCTTCCCAAATTTACTAAACATCAATATTAGCTCCTGCATTTGATTAAAGAATATTATGTTGATTATTATGATCCACTTATTTTCAGATAAAGATGGCGTGAACAATATCATTTTAAATTTCCTGAGGCTGGGATAATGGAAAACGGTATTTTCGCAAAGGCAGTTATAAATTATAAATTGTTATGATGCTGTGGATACAGAGCGGAACAAACTAATATACAAAACTAATCTTAATAATCGCAAGTGAAGACTAAGAAGAGATTACAATGGGGTAAATATTATTGCTGTTTTTAAAAATAATAAAATAATTTTGTTCCTAACGGAACTTGATTAATGTTAAAACATATCCATTGTTGATATCTGATAATATGTCACTGAATTAAATTTAAGGTTTGTAAAGTCAGAATAAAACATTATTCCATTATAAATATATACTATTAAAATGTATTCCAAAGAATAATATATAGTTACAACTGAATGCAAATTTACTCAGAATATTTAAATTTGAGTAGGATATAAGGGAGATAAAGATATATCATTGATTACATTCTTCATTGTAAGTATGTATTTAATTTCCATGTAACAAACATTATGGCGGCTGTTTAAACTTAAAAAAAAATTGTATATTTATCTGTTGTTGCAGAGGTGGTTGTAGAAATTTCTACAAAAACAATAAACAAAAAAAGTATAAACAAATTTACATAAACCTTATATACATCAATAAGATTACAGAGAGTACATTAAAATAATATGTTTGTAAACTTAGAATAACAAAAAATAACAATCGAAAAACAATTTTTGCCATTTAATAAATGATAATCTTTGAAATTAATTTAAGTCAATGAAAATATAATTTTTTGTTAATAATGACAAAATATTATACCTATTCTATATTTCCAGCTAATTATCTATCTATCTATCTATCTATCTATCTATCTATCTATCTATCTATCTATCTATCTATCTATCTATCTATCTATCTATCTATCTATCTATCTATCTATCTATCTATCTATCTATCTATCTATCTATCTATCTATCTATCTATCTATCTATCTACCTACCTACCTACCTACCTACATATCTATCTATCTATCTATCTATCTATCTATCTATCTATCTATCTATCTATCTATCTATCTATCTATCTATCTATCTATCTATCTATCTATCTATCTATCTATCTATCTATCTATCTATCTATCTATCTATCTATCTATCTATCTATCTATATGTTGATACGAAGATTTTCATGGGTTCCATATATAAAAGACCTATTTTGCGGGTTCATCATTGTTAAAAAATTTAAATATTGATATTACCCACGACTTGATCACACAAATCATCCACTGGGTGATAAAAGGCAGAAAGACGGTTGTAGAGGCGCTACTTTCATTGATTTGAAAATAAAACGTTAAAGTTCCACCAAATAGCAATAATGTTAAATTAAGAATGTTTTATATAAGAATTTCTCTCTCTTTCTGTTTTTATCAAAACTAAGTAGCTAACAAACTCTGTGTATTTATTATTTCTGTACCCAATGATGATTTGTGATTAATGCTTTTAAGGAAACAGACACAACACTTCCAGCAATACTCAAATTATAGAGATTATATAATAAAAAAGAAAATTCTGTTAATTATTCTAATTGTTATAACTGAATCCTTTGTTAACAGAATTTTAGAAATAAAATGCTATTAATTATTGGCTTCATATTTGATATTTACAATTAATACTTAATGCTGGTATGCATAGCTACAATATATACATATTAATTATAATACTTTATGTATAGAATTAATTTTGTGGTGAGTAATTTTATTATTTTAACTTAAAATTTAAATAAAAAAATAAATTTGTTAACCTGTTGTTGAAGGCGAAGTTGTAATAATTTCTAATATAAACGACATAAAATGTATAATAAAATAAAACAATTATCAACCATTGAGGTATCCAATAAAACAACATAATAGAAATTTACCTGGAGTGATTGTAGGGATTGTAGCAGTTCCTAAAAGCCAAAGTTAAGACACAATAATAACCTTTTACAAATCCACAATTTGTAAAATTCATTTTATTTTAAATAATCATATAATATTTTTAATAATAAAAAAAAACAAAGAAATATATATAAAGATATTTGCATTGTTCCACTATAGGACATCATTTCTTCCTAATTTGTTTTACTACTTGATCATATATTTTTTACTTAAGTCAGAATATCTATGTAATGTTATCTTCCTGAAGTTTAAAAAATATATAATTCAATTTGTCATTATATTGCTCGACTGTTTCACTCATCTAATTATATTGTTAAATGAAATTACCAAAATTCTAATTTTATTAATACATTCCCAAATTTACCGAACATCAATATTAGCTCCTGCATTTGATTAAAGAATATTATGTTGATTATTATGGTCCACTTATTTTCAGATAAAGATGGCATGAACAATACAATATCATCTTAAATTTCATGAGGATGGGATAATGGAAAACGGTATTGTCACAAAGGCAGTTATAAATTATAAACTGATCTCATGCTGTGGATACAAAGCGAAACAAACTAATGTACAAAACTAATCTTAATAATCGCAAGTGAATACTAAGAAGAGATTACAATGGGGTAAATATTATTGCTGTTTTTAAAAATAATAAAATAATTTTGAACTTGAATAATATTAAAACACATCCATTGTTGATATCTGATAATATGTCACTGAATTAAATTTAAGGTTTGTAAAGTTAGAATGACACCTTATTCCATAATAAATATATACTATTAAAATGTATTCCAAAGAATGACATATAGTTACAACTGAATGCAAATTTACTCAGAATATTTAAATTTGAATAAGATATAAGGGGGATAAAGATATATCATTAATTACATTCTACATTGTAAATATGTATTTAATTTTCATGTAACAAATATTATTGGAGGCTGTTTAAGCTTAAAAAAATTGTATATTTACCTGTTGTTGCAGTGGTGGTTGTAGAAATTTCTACAAAAACAATAAACAAAAAAAGTATAAACAAATTTACATAAACCTTATATACATCAACAAGATTACAGAGAGTACATTAAAATAATATGTTTGTAAACTTGGAATAATTTAAAAAATAGCAACTGAAAACCAATTTTTACCATTTAATAAACGATAATCTTGGAAATTAATTTAAGCCCATGTAAATATAAATTTTTGTTAATAATAACAAAAAAATATACCTATTCTATATTTCAGGCTAATTATAAATATATAATTATATTCATATATACCTCAAAGGTTATATATATATATATATATATATATATATATATATATATATATATATATATATATATATATATATATATATAAATTCAAAATAATATATATATATATATATATATATATATATATATATATATATATATATATATATATTATAAACGAAACCATGGTCATGGGTTTGGGAAAGGGTTTCTGACAGAGATATTTTAAGTGCTGGCTCTGGCTAAGCATTTATCATAAAGCTTGTAGAGGAATTGGCAATCCTCCCTATTTATAACTTCCAAGCTTAAGAGATAGTGTCATGTGATCTATGAATTGATATATGACTCTTATTTTGACTATATATATATATATATATATATATATATATATATATATATATATATATATATATTAAAAATAATTCAATAAAATTATTTAATAAGACAACTTTTATAATAATATTATGTTTAATAAACATCACCAACCCAGATTTTGCCCCTATATTGGAGCCTTATCAAGATGTAAATACATTCAAGTAATTAAATATGTAAAGAAGTATTGTGAGAGGATATGCTATGAATCTTTGTATATACAAGAGAATTTTGTAAAATGTATGAATATAGTTAAAGGTCATGTAAAATTGGCTGGAAAATGAGTGTTATTAGATAGCTGGAAAATTTAATTTAATTATAATTATAGGTAAATTATATGTATATATTTATATAGATAATTATCATTCTAATTATGTTGAGTTTCAATTATTAAATATAGTTATAATATGTAAAAAAGAGAAAATTAGGAAATTTATAAATAATATTAAAATATAAATATGTGATCATATAATGTAATGTAACGATATATAAATATGTCGTTACATTAATTTAAAATAAAAAACTTGTAAGTTCGCATATAAAAATAAGTGTATTAAAAATAGAAGTAAAAAAAAAACTAAACGCTAAAATTAAAAATGTTTGTTATACGTATATACATTCGCACAGATGTTAAACTTTAAAAGTAGTTTTTTGATAAATAAAAAAAAAAGGTATTTAAATGGGTTTTTTATAAAAAAAAGATTTATAAAAGTATTTAAAAAAAAAAAAAAATAACGTAAGTTAAAATAAAAAACAGGTATTAATTAATTCCTGTAATCTATAAATGGAAATGATTGTTTGTTAATTGTTTAAAAACTGTTTAATTAAAAAGTCAGATGGAAAGGTAGATAAGAGAAGAAAGGAATTTAGCTTGACAAATGGAAGCACTGGGCCTTGGCTCGGACCAGAACGGAAAAACAGAGCAGTGACGTTTTGTTCAGTGAATCCTGGTGGATAATATAAAAGAGAAAAAAAATATTGGCAAAGGGAGCTTGCTTTTTTTTTTCAACTTGATTTTGGTGGGTCTGGAGGCAAGACGCACTTGCCGTCCTCCCTCACTGATTTAAAAATGCAAAGACTGTGATACCAGGACAGGACCAGCAACTGCCACCTCCAAAACATCAGACCGGTCGTCCAGGAAAGTCTGCGTGGGAATTGCCAACGGGACATGGACTTCTCTACCGTAAGCAATAGAAATGAACAATTGTTGAAAAACTGAACATTAATTAAGAACTTTAAAGATTGATAAATTTAATTTTATAAAAAGGAACTGTTCTCTGACTTATGTGTCAACTAAATTTATAATGTGGAATTTTATATATATGCATGCGTTTGATAAAAAAAAATCATTTCCATTTGTTAGTTATTGTATTAATATTTATTGTTAAATTTTAAATGGTTAAATTTAAAGTTGGTTATAGACGCTTGCATGGATTTGTTTGCGGTTAATTATATTTTGGAGATCGGATTTGAGCAAAATATATAGACATTCGATAAATAATGATACCTTACGGTGAGTATCGAAATGTATTTATTCGGATGTCTTTTAAGTTATTGGTGACAACGCAAGTATCTTACGGTTGAATACTATTGGGTTACTTATAAGTTTCCCTCTGCGAAGATCGGTATCAATAATTTTGTATTTTGATCGTTTATGTTTATTTGAAATGTTTTTGACCGTGGAATCTGTGTAATCGATCTATACCCAACATTGTGTTAAATAAATCTGTTGCGAACGTATATAAATGTTAAAATTAAGTCGGGCGTGAATGGCTATATGGATTTGTAAAGTTATATTAAGGGAGGGTTAAATAGGGATAGAATGTTTTCTTTTCAAATGCCGATCCACGTAGTCTATTCATACTTGACAATCTAAATAAAACAAAATTAAAATCATTGAAATTTATATAAATGTAAAATTAAAGCATAATAAGAATATAAAACCTAAATGTTAAACTTCTTCCTCGGGTTTAGTATTATTTTATATATACGTAAATAAATATTTTTATGTGTTAATTTCTGGCAGTGGCTTTTATTATTTTTTTATATGTATATCTAAATTTATAGATTTTTTTTTTATCTCAGCGTCTCCACTGAGCTAGTGACAATGGGCTAACGATCTAAATATGTAAATAAAGTGGAATCCTAACAGCGCGTATCTGCCTACTTTATAAATTTTCTAGGCTCAAATGCCTAGATGGCGCCCTTTGGTAGTGCGGTGCGGTGCGATGCGATCTACCACTTCGTTTGGATCGTTAAAATGGCGTCCCAAGTGTGGCCTTACCTCAGAAATTGACCCTGAGAAGGGGAATTGATGCTGAAATTTCCTATCTTAAATAAACACGAGTGCCCTGAGAATTTTAAATGGGAATCATGCCCGTAAATTTTTCGGAAAATTATATAGATATATGTTTTGTATTAAAGTAAAGTTATAGTTTAAATTTTGTGTAAAAAGGTACTGCCAGTAAGAAAAATTGCGCATATGTAAAGAGAAATACGAGGAATAAAAAAAGTAATAAATAAAACGTAATTAATAAATATAAATCATAATTTTTTTTTTAAAAAAAGTCTTGTGTAAAATTTAATCGTTTAACTTGCCTAAATAATATTTAAAGGTAGGAGAAACGAAACTTGGAAGGGAGGGGGCAGAAATTTAGCTGGTACTAAGGAATCATCAGTTTTTTTTTTTTTTATATTATATGTGTAATTACTGTTTTGTCTTTTTAAAAAAAAAAAGTTTTGTCCTTTTGAAATTTCATATATAACAAATTTGTATAACGTAATTACTAACACTAAGTAAATTCTATTTTTTTTTTTTTTTAATGTTTTTATTTTTTTTGAGGAAGTTTACTGATATGTAACGATATATAAATATGTCGTTACATTAATTTAAAATAAAAAACTTGTAAGTTCGCATATAAAAATAAGTGTATTAAAAATAGAAGTAAAAAAAAAAAAAACTAAACGCTAAAATTAAAAATGTTTGTTATACGTATATACATTCGCACAGATGTTAAACTTTAAAAGTAGTTTTTTGATAAATAAAAAAAAAAGGTATTTGAATGTGTTTTTTATAAAAAAAAGATTTATAAAAGTATTTTAAAAAAAAAAAAAAAATAACGTAATAAAAAAAAAACAGGTATTAATTAATTCCTGTAATCTATAAATGGAAATGATTGTTTGTTAATTGTTTAAAAACTGTTTAATTAAAAAGTCAGATGGAAAGGTAGATAAGAGAAGAAAGGAATTTAGCTTGACAAATGGAAGCACTGGGCCTTGGCTCGGACCAGAACGGAAAAACAGAGCAGTGACGTTTTGTTCAGTGAATCCTGGTGGATAATATAAAAGAGAAAAAAATATTGGCAAAGGGAGCTTGCTTTTTTTTTTCAACTTGATTTTGGTGGGTCTGGAGGCAAGACGCACTTGCCGTCCTCCCTCACTGATTTAAAAATGCAAAGACTGTGATACCAGGACAGGACCAGCAACTGCCACCTCCAAAACATCAGACCGGTCTTCCAGGAAAGTCTGCGTGGGAATTGCCAACGGGACATGGACTTCTCTACCGTAAGCAATAGAAATGAACAATTGTTGAAAAACTGAACATTAATTAAGAACTTTAAAGATTGATAAATTTAATTTTATAAAAAGGAACTGTTCTCTGACTTATGTGTCAACTAAATTTATAATGTGGAATTTTATATATATGCATGCGTTTGATAAAAAAAAATCATTTCCATTTGTTAGTTATTGTATTAATATTTATTGTTAAATTTTAAATGGTTAAATTTAAAGTTGGTTATAGACGCTTGCATGGATTTGTTTTGCGGTTAATTATATTTTGGTTTTCATATTTGATCAAAATATATAGACATTCGATAAATAATGATACCTTACGGTGAGTATCGAAATGTATTTATTCGGATGTCTTTTAAGTTATTGGTGACAACGCAAGTATCTTACGGTTGAATACTATTGGGTTACTTATAAGTTTCCCTCTGCGATTGTCGGTATCAATAATTTTGTATTTTGATCGTTTATGTTTATTTGAAATGTTTTTGACCGTGGAATCTGTGTAATCGATCTATACCCAACATTGTGTTAAATAAATCTGTTGCGAACGTATATAAATGTTAAAATTAAGTCGGGCGTGAATGGCTATATGGATTTGTAAAGTTATATTAAGGGAGGGTTAAATAGGGATAGAATGTTTTCTTTTCAAATGCCGATCCACGTAGTCTATTCATACTTGACAATCTAAATAAAACAAAATTAAAATCATTGAAATTTATATAAATGTAAAATTAAAGCATAATAAGAATATAAAACCTAAATGTTAAACTTCTTCCTCGGGTTTAGTATTATTTTATATATGCGTAAATAAATATTTTTATGTGTTAATTTCTGGCAGTGGCTTTTATTATTTTTTTTATATGTATATCTAAATTTATAGATTTTTTTTTTTATCTCAGCGTCTCCACTGAGCTAGTGACAATGGGCTAACGATCTAAATATGTAAATAAAGTGGAATCCTAACAGCGCGTATCTGCCTACTTTATAAATTTTCTAGGCTCAAATGCCTAGATGGCGCCCTTTGGTAGTGCGGTGCGATGCGATCTACCACTTCGTTTGGATCGTTAAAGTAAATACATGATTATAATTTATAAGTAAATATTATGTATAATTATTTATGTATGTAATGAATAGAAAATATATTATTTTATCTTTAATATTGTAATGTAAAATGAAACCTGTAATTCGAGTTGTTGTAAAATAGAAAGAATTATAATATATCTTTAATACATTCAAATATCTGCCTTTTAAGTCAATTGTGCATATGCTTTGTGAGTGTTAGTAATAAATGAATACTTTCTCACCAATACAAGATATAATATTTATGCAGGAATAAAAGGAATCCTCTTATTCCTACGACTCAAATGCTTATATATCAGCAAATCTGAAGTACTGGCAAGTAAAGCGTGAGGATGGAACCGTAACTTTAAATTACTATATATGATGTCTGAAGAATGACGTAGGTGAAATTGTCTAGAATTTACTAAACATCATTCCAACTGAAACTTTATTCCTGCATAAATACTATATCTTTTATTGGTGAGAAAGTATTCATTTATTATTAACACTCGCAAATCGTATGCACAATTAGCTTAAAAGGCTGATATTTGAATTTATACAATTGTAAACATATGCTATATAAAATAAATGCTTATTTAAATATAACTTTAAGTGTATTTACATCTTGATAAGGCTCCAATATAGGGGTGAAATCCGGGTTGGTGAGGTTTATTAAACATAATATTATTATAAAAGTTTTCTTGTTAAATAATTTTTTATGGAATTATTTTTAATATATTATGTTGCAAATACAACATTATGAACAAGTTTTAATTTGAAATGTGATCAGTTTTTGTTTTTATTTTTATATATATATATATATATATATATATATATATATATATATATATATATATATATATATATATATATATATATATATATATATATATATATATATATATATATATTGTACCCTTACTTCTTGATATATAAAATAGTTTAAAATACAACTAGCTCAGTTACATTATTATGCTTAATTAAAATTTGCATATCTATCTTTAATATACTTTTATATTATCATATCTTAATTAAATTTATTATCAATCATCAAAATCAATATAGTTCTAGATTATACTAATTAAATAAGTATTTATAAAATTATGAGACTGTGAAGTAAAGTTACAAAGTAATAAGCAGATTTACACTGAGTCAATATCTCCTAAGATACTGTCTCAATGGCATAAGAATACTACCACTACCTTATTATCTTACCACTACATCTATAGCATTCTTATGACTTTTAAATGAAATAAATTATCTTTAATAATACTAAAATAATTCCTAACTTTTAACTTAAAATATAATTAAATAATCTCAGGTTCCTCTAAGTTGTTTTAAAATAATAATAAATTATGTAAATAAGTATGATGTGGGATTTTATATCAAACTTAAATACACCTAACTTATTTTAATAATAATAATAAATAATACTAATCTTAGAGTGTAATTTAATCTCATCTATTTTTATTATATAATCAATCATTAAATGAATAAACAATCATATGTATATCTTTTATTTCATATGGTATCTTCATTTTAAAATAGATCAAAATCTTATACTTAATAATCTGTGGCAATAAACAATATTGTATTCTTATAATGTGCATTATAATCATCTTATGACCATTGTAATATTTATGTTCATGTCAATCAATTCTTATAAAATAATGTTAAGCAAATATGGTATTCAATTCTAAATAATAATAACAAATTCATTTTGTGCAAATATTATGTTTATTTCAAATCATCTGATGTCAAAATGCTGTGGTGAAAAATAATGAAACTCGACACACTTTTAAAACAAATTAACAAATTTATTTACAATAACTTCAAATAAAATTTATTTACACTATTTACAGTTTTAGAATTTAAGAAAATAAATAAAATAAAATAAGAAATTACAAATACAAGAAGTTTATACTGTTACTAATTCATGTGCTTAACAAGCAATTATACATTCTTCAAATACTATACTAATAATATTATAGTATGTTTTCAAAACTTAGATTTTTTAAAATAAATAGTAGTGTACTTTAATTACTACAAATAATAATATATGTCAAGATTATTTATGTAGCATGTGTAAACAATGAAGCTTCACTAATTAAATAGCTACATTAATTAAGTATTACCATTTATAATGTATCATCATATATTTACTTTATTATTAGCATTGCTTAATAGCTTTATAAAATTAATGTATCTTTGTAATGTAAAACAAATAATTGACTGTAATTATACTTTACTTAATGTAATTCCTGTTATATGTTTTATCAAATATGCATTACATATCTGTACTGTTCAAATATTATTATTTAATTATTTATCAATTCAAGATTCATAAAGCATTACCTTAGATAAATTCTATGATTCTTTTCTATGTAAAAATCATTACTTTACTTTATGTTCTATTTTAATCCTTCCTAATAAATTTTCTATCTATAAAACTATCTTCTAAACTTATCTCAAATTTCCGGAAAAACAAACATCAACTTCAAACAAAATATTCGTTATCCAAATTACCTATATTACATCGTTTATACTTAGTAAACTTTTCAATCTAAATATAAGCTTCTACCTAAACGTAACTTAACTTATTTAATAAAACAAAATATAAAAAAAAAATAAATATAGACTTTTAAAATCCTTTTCTAAATTGCAAAAAATAAAATAATTATTAAGATAAATAATAAACATCATTTTAATACTGAGCATAAATAAAATATCAAAATTATTTACGAAAGAATCATATAATTATTTCTAAGCTTCTTACGTAATGTTATATCATGTTGATATTATAAATCAAAACTTATGCATATTTTAATAAAGTTCGTTGCCAATATAATGTATGTGTTTTCATAAAATATCTATCCATTCATTCTACAACAACATAATATTCAGTTGATCTAAAGAAAAACATATTAAATTCATTAAAAATCATTATACAATATTTTTACCATAATAATAATAATGTCCAATCTGCTATCCAGTATTCTTCGGAATTTGCAGCTTCATAAATGAAAATAATACACATTCATACTCATAAACTTTCATTAAATATTCCGTGTTATATTACTTATAAAATAGATTTATGTAATTAATGATTATATTATTTTTAAGTTATTATTTAATAAATGTATCTAACCTACTTTTAATAGTTTAATAATATTTTAAATTTTATGTTAAATAAATAAAATAAAAGATTATATTACGTATTCCAGCGACGACTTTTGTTCTACCATAAAAGTTCCAACAAATATCCTACGTATAAAGTCAATAGAACACTATTTCCTGTTCCGTTGTATCACGTGTTTCTTGAAAGTTTATAAAATAATGGTAACGTTCTTGTGTTAAAAATAAAAAATAAGTTCCCCAAGAAAACAAAATAAAATTAAAAAATAGTTTATAAATTCTCTTTCTGGATCCAGTTCTTCATAAAATATTGTTTAAAAGTTATTATTTCCAAATTAATTTATAACTGTTGAATTATTCTTATTTAACTACTTCCATTAACTCAGCTTGGCCCAATTTGGTTTAGCCTGGACGTCCACGTATTACTTGCGCATTTTTCAAAACAATATATCTAGGTAAGAATCTATTTTTCCATCTATAACGTCCAGCGTTTTAGATTACTTCAATAGAATAATTCTATTATATTACGATTTTAAATAATCATATTTATAATCTATTTGCCTTTTCAAATCGTCAATATCTAGTCTTTTAAGCACAAAGACTTAACAAGGCACGTATTTATTAAAATTACTACTTCTTATATCTTTACTTAAGATATACATATTATTTGTTAAAAATCTGCAAAATACTTTCTTTCTATAGAAATATTCATATTTCTTTTAAATATCTATCTATAATAGACAATAGTAATTTAAACTTT
The DNA here is from genome assembly GCA_028023455.1 of Epiperipatus broadwayi. Lineage (NCBI taxonomy): Eukaryota > Metazoa > Onychophora > Udeonychophora > Euonychophora > Peripatidae > Epiperipatus > Epiperipatus broadwayi. The sequence goes on from JAQFVV010000319.1 coordinate 1,022,798, forward strand.
TAAAACTATTTATAGTCCAAAATACTACTTTTCTCCATCTCGTAGTTTTATGTACTAATCCAGCGTCTGTTACTTTTCTAGCGTAAAGTTTCTGATATATTTCTCCGATACGTGATGTTTCCATGATTATTTGTACGTAAATTGAGTTTCGATATTGAGAAGACCAATAGGGAATTATTAAGTTTCTACTGCATACTTATCATTTAAAAAATTATAAAATTATATACAATAACACTCTTATGATTTTACAACTGATTTTAAGAGCGTTTATAAATTTACTTAGCTATTTTCTCAATAGCACAATCGACTTTAAAATTTATTGTAGAGAGCCCCCCTCAACAATTGAATCCAGCTTTTATACTGCTAGAAACTCCTTATCTGATTGGTACATTTAAACAATCAAACTTTCTAGCTTATTTACATATTTACTAACACACTATTAAAAATAAAATAATGACTTATTTAATATTTAATATTATTACATTTTAAAAATAATTTTATCGTTTATTTAAACCTATCAAACATTTTTTTAAAATATTCTTTCTCACTTGATTTAAATTTTAACTTTTATAAGATCATTTAAAATAAACTAAATCTTTTAAATACGTTATATTTTTAAGACAATATTTTTAAAAATCAGATTTAATATTTTACATTAATATCTTTATTTTTTATCTCGTGATAACTCACGTATTATTTATAAATTTCACAACATAATTTTAAAATAGTTTTTTGCAACTTTATGAGAAAGCTTCCAAGCATGTGTGTGTGTATCTCTAATTAACATCTGTTTTTTTTTACAATACAAGAAACGCTTCCCATAATCTAAAAATAACTTAACAATTGCTTTTTTAAAATAAATATTTATTTTTTAAAATAAATAAGATATTATATCAGATTTTAAAATAATTATTTGATATGATTAAAATCAAATATTAATCTCAATTTAAGTACTTATAATTTAAAATATTTCTATTCACTTTTAACATATATTTTAAATTAAATAAATATCTTTGTCTAATTTTAACTTGTCTTTTAAATACTTTAGCTTTAAACATTTGTTATTAAATTTATTAATGCAGTATTACATCATAATCATCATCATTTTAAATATCTTCTCAATATCAACACAATTCACACATCAAATACTCATAGATTGCTTTAATTAAACTTATGGTAACATTACCACAAGCAAAGTCAACATCACACATTTAAAATACTTCT